>CM064546.1:1760864-1813364 GCA_032716605.1 Paralithodes platypus | reverse complement strand
GTGAATGGGGCCAAATGGATACAAGCCAGAGAAAGCTAGGAAAGGACAGAACACAAATAGGTCACCCCCCTTTAACCCGTTCAGTACCGGTGGCGTCTTTTGTATTTGATTGCAGGTACATTCAGGTACATTTAGACCATTTTATGAAGTTTAGGAAGACTATATGGGAGCCAAAAGGTACAATTGAGATAGTCTGTAGGCTTTAAGGGGAGATCTCCACTTGAGGGATTTTTTTCTTGACCCCTTTCTCCCTCATGTTTAGCCCCATTGCTTTTGATATTATAAAACGTTTGCCCCATTAGTTTAGCGATTTTAAGAACTTTCACCCCATATTAAGACCTTTCGTGCAATTCAGGTGTCGATTTTATCCTGGCGAGCGATAGCGAGCCTGTAATTTAAGAGGAACCGACCTTCGGCCGGGACATTTTTCGGTACAAATTTATCTTGAAAGGGACTCAAAAGGGGGTGTAATTTTAAGCTTGATGGAGGTCTAGGGAACGCATTAAATACCTCCCCTTAAATGTGTAGACGTCCTTCCTAAGCTAAATATAATCGTCTAATGTTGCAAGAATATGATGATAAAGACGTCGCTGGTACAGAAGGGGTTAACCCTTGAAATGCGGGTGATGTCTAAATGCGGGTGATGTCTAAATGCGGGTGATGTCTAATTGTATAGCTAGATTTAGATGATTTGTAGTCTCTTAGAAAGGATCTGTAGTAACTAAGATGGTTAATGGAGATAGTTAGTACCTTTTTATTACTAGAGGTCCTTCCTAAGCTGAATAATATCATCTAGTAACAGCCACAATATTATGAAAACACGTCAGCCGCACTGAAAATGTTAAAATTGTCCAAGTTCGGGCTTGAAAACAAATTCCTTTGATTATGAGATTGACCTATGAGGGTTGCTTCAGAGCTCTTGGTTTATTTTCGTTCAAAACTTGTAGACTGAGGTTCAACTCACTAAAGTAGGCCGATATAAAATTATAATTGAGTTTGACATAGTGGATTGTAACTAGATAGATAGCCTCGACATGAAAAGCCTGTGTGTAAGGGGGCTAGTGCTTATCTTATGGTCTATCTATGTATTTATTAAACGCATTTTGAGTTTCCTCAATAGACCTCCATCAAGCTTAAAACACACTCCCCCTAGACCACCTTTCAAGATAAATGTGTACATTTTTCGGTAGAAAAGGGTCCCCGCCAAAGGCCGGTTCCTATTGCAATTACAGGCTCGCTTTCGCTCGCCAGGAAAAAATCGACACCTAAATGGCACAAAAGGTCTTAAAATTGACAAAGAAATGGGGCGAAAGGACTCTAAATCGCCAAACTAATACTGTGCCATCCCTACAAGGGGTTACGTAATTAAGGTACACAAATATAATACCTCATGCATATTATCAGATTCGAACTGGCGAACTTGTAATTACTACATTAGTCCAATACGAAACCTATATGAGCCACCACTTCTTATATTATACTCCTTGTACTTCATTCTGCCCCACCCCACCCCACCCCACCAAGGGAAACAACTACCACATTACAATACAGACTACACTCCTAAACCCTCTGGCGAAATTAGTGTAAATATGTACCAGTTTTAATAGTGCTCTAATTTTTTATTTCACTCCCAACACCAAACACCTCCCAATGAAATTAATGACACCATGTGATCCTACTGGGATTCGAACCTGGGTTACCACATACAGATCTGAAACACTCTAACCATTACACCTTTAAGATGACTAAAGCGTTATTCCAAGTACTGTACTTCATATTTCGTTCAGTAAATCAAGCATATACTGAGCTTAAGGGGGGTGACCTGCTTTTTGTTATTTCTGTCCTTTTCTATCTTTCTCTGGCTTGTATCCATTTGGCCCCATTCAGCCTACTGTTTTAAGACGTTTATCCCCATCCAGGTGTCAATTTTTTACTGGTGAGCGGTAGCGAGCCAGCATATTTTTTATTTTTGTTTTACAGCAGGCTAAATTTGTACATTTTTCGATAGAAAAATTTCTCCGGCGAAGCCGGATTTCTTTATATAATGCTGGCTCGCTATCGCTCGCCAGGAACAAATCGACACCTAGATGGGGATAAACGTCTTAAAATAGTAGGCTGAATGGGGCCAAATGGATACCAACCAGAGAAAGATAGAAAAGGACAGTACAAAAACAGGTCACCCCCCTTAAAGTTACCGCAAACACTTCGCTGCTATTACTCACTCAAATGGACAAATACATATTGGTTAAATACCTCAACTGCAAGATGTTGTGACCATTAACCCTTTCTGTACCGGCAACGTCTTTTTCATTTAATTCTGACTACTGTTAGACGATTATATTAATTTTAAAAAGGGCGTCCAGCAAATAACAGATTCGAAATATCGCACTTAACACTTTTTACAACCACAAATCCTTCTTAAGCTGCACAAAATCGTTTAAATATAGCAAGTATAACATTAAAAAGACGTCTCCGGTACAGAAGGGGTTGACTATGCTATAACTACATGATATAACTACACCCCACACACCCCAAATAAACATAGCCTCCTATGCAGACGACATAACACTCACATGCACACACCAAGACCCAGACAGAGCAACACTTCTTCAACCCTATCTCAACACGCTACATGAATGGTGCACTATAAACAGACTCAAGTTGGCCCCAGCCAAATCTACTGCAATCCTCCTCGCAAGCTGGACAGCCGAACACAAATACACCCCGCAACTCACCATAAACAACACACCCCTTACACACTCACCCAAAATCCTAGAAGTAACATATGATACTCCAATGACATTCAAACAACATACCACAAACTTAAAAAAATAAACTGACACCCAGACTTGACGCCCTCAGGTCACTTGCCCACACGAAATTTGGACACAACAAAGATACCCCCACCAGTTTACAAATAATACATAAGATCAGTGATGGAATATGCAAGCTCTGCCTGGGCTTCTAACCTAGCTGAAACACATCACAAGACCTTGCAGACTATTCTAAATAATGCTCTAAAATTCATCACAGGCTGCACAGGTACTACAGCTACATATCACCTACATCAAGAAACCAAAGTCCTCAAAGTCAAAGACCATCTGGACATGAGAGGCACTCAATTCCTGGCTGCAGCCTCCACAAACCAACACCACCCACTATACTAAATGGCAAAACACCCACAGACAACAAGAAATATAAAAATAACAGCCAGCACACGGTATCGCACACAAATAGCCTACTGTCTTCTCTCCCTCCCTGCCCACCCCAAACCAGCTTCCAGAAGCACATCCATACTCATATATCTCGCCGTTCCATCCAATCACTCATAGACAACACGCAGCTGCAGGCATTACCTCCCGAAATCCATCCTTCTGAATCCTCCCTTCCTCGTAAGGACAAAGTCCACCTGGCCAGGCTGAGATGTGGGCACCATCCAGCTCTTCTGAGCTATCAGAAGAGACTGGATGTCTCCGTCAACGGCACCTGGCCGGGATGTAACACAGCACCCCATACCATTGGACACATCCTAGAAGACTGCATTTCACACAATCACTTCCGCCAACAACATAATCTACACTCCTTGAGAACTCTGTGGGAAAGCCAGACCGTAGCCATAGCCTTCCTTAGGGACTCGGGGCTGTTCGGCCGGGCAGCTTATATTAGGGAACGACAACATGTAGGCGAAAATAGTTACCACTGTGAGTCGTCATATAAAACATGCATGCAACATTACAACCTACTATGCTATACAAGAAGACGACTCATATTTCTAACCTTTATCCTACCTGTTTAATGCCTTTGCAAATAATGCTTCACTGTGTTTTATTATTTATATAGGCTATGTCTATTCATTAAAAAACAAAGAAACATATGATTACACCGTGCATGGACACAGTAACCTATATAACTATATTTGACGTACGACATGGAGGCCTAATGACTAATAATATCGGTTCTATGATAAACTAAAAAATATTTTATTTATTAAATATTCGCGGATATCTAATAATTTTATTTATTTTATTCAGCTTTTAAGCATTCCGGGTATCAAGAACTATAAACATATAATCCATTAACTTTTAAGCTTAGCTACGGCAGTGATTAGGCTACGGCAATCCTACTTTCGCTTGGCACCTAGTATTTATTTATCCTATGTTTAGACAATTTCCAACGTAGCCTAATATAAATAATTGATGCCTTTTTGTACAATATAATGGGATTGGGTGCTTGACAGTAATATGTTAGTTGGAAATTATAATTTGATATTTTAGTGGCGAGAAGCTTTCCTTCGAGCGTCTGTCGAGCCTCGAGCCTCGAGCCTTGTTATACCCCTGCTGTCCGTTTAACGTTACTCTGGCTACTATTAGGCAACTGTCTTCAGTTAAAAAAAAAGGGCCTTTTTCAAATAACAGGCTTCGATCTATCTCATTTAACCATTTTTACTTCCAGAGATCCTTTTTCAACTGCACAAAATCGTCTAAATATAGCTAGAATATGCTTGAAAGAACGTCGCCGGTACAGAAGGGGTTAACTGCCTGAGCCGCTCAGGAGGTCTTTCTGAATATCGGTAAACCTGAATTGAGCCTCTGGGGAACGTTGTTACTGAAGAGGAGTGTGTGTGTGTGTGTGTAAATGAGTGTGTACGTGTGGGTGTATGTGAGTATTGTACCGCTTTCTATTTATGTGCACAAACAAACGGGGTTAATCCCATCTGTTCCGGCGAAGGATCTGTGTTAGTAAAAAGAGTTAAGCGAGATAGTTCGAAGCCTGTTAATTGCTATAGGCCCTTCTTAAACTGAATAAAATAGTCTAACAGTAGCCAGAATTCAGTTGAAAGGACGGCACCGGTACTGAAAGGGTCATAGGGACAGTCAGACATCAGCTGATCGTCCGGACAACGGTGGGATGAGTCAAATGAACCTCTCCGTTCGCTTTCAACAGGTTCTATAAATTGTACTTCTATGATTATGGTATCCCTAACAATACTTACTGTATTGATGTGTATCAGAAGTGAAGATAGGCCCATCAGGTAAATTTTAGAGGTTAATGATAGTTGGTATATAGTATAGGCTAGACTTTCCCTTGTATGTTTTGATTGTGGCGGAGTGGGTGAAGTGATCCATGCGCTGTTTTAACTGCAATATTTAGGGTGCCGGGAAGCATCAGCGTCTTTATTTCATTCGTACTTCGATCACGATGTTATGGTGTACCTTTGGAAGCCATAGGAAGAAATACAGCATTGAAAATTAAGGTAAAGAAGCTATTGCCTTTGTCCGCATCTGATCCTATTACTTGTGTCCACATGTTTCACGCAGCGTTTAGGCTATATCCTATTAACCACGGACAATTTCAGGAGGTTTTCTTATTTAAGTATATTTAGGTATTTGTTTTGTGTTATTATTTACAGTTACGGCATAGTTTAGACCAATTGAGATTGTTGTGAGTGTAGATAGTTGTTCTCGGGCAGCATGATGTGCGGGGTTGTGGGAGAAGGATTGGGATGAATTTGATTTATATATGCATTAGTCATCATAATACATTACTATATATAGAAACTATATAGCCTAACTGTGTAATGTAATTAATACGTATTGAGCATCACGTCTCAACATAACCTACAGTGATGGTGATTCACTTCCATTCAACATCAATCATCATCCAGCATTATGATTCACAATGCATTATTATTTTTCACTTACGAAAACTGTATCTAAACATAATTATACTGTAGTTGATGACGTTCCTTAAATCGGACATAATATTGTAAGAGTATATATATATATATATATATACTGTATATACAGTACCGGTATGTGTGTATGTTATGAATGATACTGTAGGATATTGACAGGTACCTCGTTTCCATTTACAGTCTACTGAATTAATAAAATTAAAAGTGACACTGATGACTAAAATGCTATTCCAAGCACTGTTCATTAAGTAGGCCTACGGTACAGTAAGCCAAGCTTATATAAGTTACTGCAACTGCCGCATGTTCAGTGAGGTTAATACTCACCCAAATGGACAAACATACAATATTTATTCGATTGATAGCTCAATTGAAATAATATGTAGGCGAAAACGGTTACCAATGTGGCTCGTCATATAAACCATGCAGCATTGCAACCTACCAGGCTATAAAAGAGGCAACTCCTATTTAGAACTCTTATCCTGCTTGTTAAATGCATTTGAAAATAATGGTTCACTTGTGTTTCCTTATTTATATAGGCTATACCTTTCAATTCGCTCACAGGATTAATAACACTATGCACTGATACAGTAAATGTATATATTTGCCGTGCAACATGTAATGAATGAATACTATTGGTTCTATGCTAAACTAATAAATTAGTATCTAGTATCATGTTGAGTAAATATTCACATACATTTAATATTATATTTATTTTTAATCAGCTTAGACGCATCTCCGGTTATCAAGACATTTACAACTATTATCGATTAACTTTTAAGCTCAACTACCGTACATCAGTCATTAGGCTACGCCAGTGGTTTGTTTGCTTGGCACCTATTATATATTTATTCGTATGTTAAGACAATTTCCCACGTGATGTAAAAAAACTGATGCCGTTTTTAACAATATAATGGAATCGGTTTTAGTTTGTGTTAGCTTGAAATATTAATATTATATCTTAGCGGCGAGTAGAAAACCTTCGCTTGTCGTCTGTCAAGCCTCCTGCTGGTATAAACCTAGGATTGATTGCCTGAGCCGCACTTTACAATTTTCAACCATTATTATTATATATATATTCTTGCTTAGAATGCCTCCAAAGACTGCAAATAATCAGTGCCGGTCTTTTATATTTTATATTATGAGTTCCTTATGGATAATGTTATGCTATCATAAGTAATTGAAGGTAATTGAAGCTGCAGGCACTAACCTCCCAAAACCCATCCTTCTGAATCCTCCCTTCCTCGCAAGGACCGAGTCCACCTGGCCAGGCTGAGATGTGGGCACCATCCAGCTCTTTTGAGCTATCAGAAGAGACGATGTCTCCGTTGACGACACCTGCCCGGGATGTAATACAGCACCCCATACCATTGGACACATCCTAGTTCGGCCAGGCAGCTTAGGGAACGAAAACAACAACTATGTAGGCGAAAATAGTTACCACTGTGAGTCGTCATATAAAACATGCATGCAGCATTACAACCTACTAGGCTATACAAGAAGTGACTCATATTTCTAACCTGTATCCTACTTGTTAATGCCTTTGCAAATACTGCTTCACTTGTGTTTTATTATTTATATAGGCTATGTCTATGCATTAAAAGAAAAATATATGATAACACTGTGCATGGACACAGTAGCCTTTATAAATATATTTGACGTACGACATGGAGGCCTAATGACTAATAATATCGGTTCTATGATAAACTAAAAAATAGTATCTTATTTATTAAATATTCGCGGATATCTAATTATTTAATTTATTTTATTCAGCTTTTAAGCATTCCGGGTATCAAGACATCATGCATTAACTTTTAGAGCCGCTACGGCAGTGATTAGGCTACTGCAATGCTTTTTTCGCTTGGCACCTAGTGTTTATTTATTCTATGTTTAGACAATTTCCAACGTATTGTAAATAATTGATGCCGTTTTATACAATATAATGGAATTGGTTTCATGACAGTATATATTAGTTGGAAATTATAATATCATATCTTAGTGGCAAGAAGAAGCTTGCCTTCGAGCGTCTGTCGAGCCTAGGATTAACCCTTGCTATACCGATGTTGTCCGTTTAACGTTACTCTGGCTACTATTAAGACGATTTTATTCAGTAAATACGTTACTCTGGCTACTATTAGACGATTTTATTCAGTAAATAAAGGGCCTTCTTCAAATAACAGGCTTCGATCTATCTCATTTAACCCTTTTTACTTCCAGAGATCCTTTTTCAACTGCACAAAATCGTCTAAATATAGCTAGAATAAACTTGAAAACACGTCGCCGGTACAGGATTTAACTGCCTCAGCCGCTCAGTTCTGTTTGGATATCGGTACACCTGGATTGAGCTGTTGTCTCGGAATTGAGGAGTGTGTGTGTAAATCATGCGTGTGTACGTGTGCGTGTATGTGAGTATTGTATCGCTTTCTATCTATGTGCACATAAAACGGGGAGTCAGGCATCAGCTGATCGCCCGGAGAGCGTCGGGATGAGTCAAATGAGCATCTTCATTCGCTTTTAACAGGTTCTATAAATTGTACTTCTATTAGTATGCTATCCCTAACAATACTAACTATATTAATGTGTATCAGAAGTGAAGATAGGCTCATCGGGTAAATTTTAGTGGCTAATGGTAGTTGGTATATAACATAGGCTAGACCTTCCCTTGTATGTTTTGATTGTGACGCAGTGGGTGAAGTGATCTATGCGCTATTTTAACCGAACTATTTAGGGTGCCGGGAAGAGTCAGCGTCTTAATTTCATTCGTACTTCGATCACGATGTCATGGTGTACCTCTGGAAGCGATAAGGAGAAATACAGCCATGGACATTAAGGTAAACAAGCTATTGCCATTGTCCGCATCTGATCCTATGAGTTGTCAACATGTTGCACGTGGTGTATCCTTTGACCACGGACAATTTCAGGAGTTTTTGTTTGGTATTTATGTATATTTAGCTATTTGTTTTGTGTTATTATTTAGCCTACAGTTACGGCATAGTTTAGACCAATTGAGATCGTTGTGAGTTCTGTAGATGTGTGTTCTCGGGCAGCATGATGTGCGGGCTTGTGGGAGAAGGATTGGGATGCATTTTATTTATATATGCATTAGTCATCATAATACATTACTATATATAGAAACTATATACCTGTGTATTGTAATTCATCATACGTATTGAGCATCACGTCTCAACATAACCTACAGTGATGGCCATTCACTTCCATTCAACATCAATCAAAATCCAGCATTATGATTCACAATGCATTATTATTTTTCTCTTACGTTTAAAAATGTATCTAAACATATACTGTAGTTGATGACGTACCTTAAATCGGACATACTATTGTAAGAGTAGGCCTATATAATATACAGTATGTGTGTATGTTATGAATAATACTGTAGGATATTGACATGTACCTTGTTTCCACTTACATGTACCTTGTTTCCACTTACAGGTACCTTGTTTCCACTTAGTCTACTGAATTAATATATTTAAAAGTGACAATGATGACTAAAATGCTATTCCAAGCACTGTTCATTAAGTAGGCCTATGGTACAGTAAGCCAAGCTTATATAAGTTACTGCAACTGCCGCATGTTCAGTGAGGTTAATACTCACCCAAATGGACAAACATACAGTATTTATTCGATTAATAGCTCAATTGAAATAATTTGTAGCCATTAACCATGTAGGCAAAAACCGTTACCAATGTGGCTCGTCATATAAACCATGCATCATTGCAACCTACTAGGCTATAAAAGAGGCAACTCATAATTCGAAGTCTTATCTTACTATGTAAATGCATTTGAAAATAATGGTTCACTTGTGTTTCTTATATATATAGGCTATGCCTTTCAAATCGTACACAGGATTAATTACACTATGCACGGATACAGTGAATTTATATATTTGCCGTGCAACATGTATTGTAATGGACTAGGCTAATACCATTGGTTCTATGGTAAACTAATAAAATAGTATCATGTTGAGTAAATATTCACATACATTTAATTATTATATTAATTTTAATCAGCTTAGAAGCATCTCCGCATATCAAGACATTTACAGCTACAGCAGTGATTAGGCTACGGCAGTGCTTCTTTCGCTTGACACCTATTATTTATTAATCCTATGTTTAGACAATTTCCAACGTAATGTAAATAATTGATGCCGTTTTGTACAATATAGTGGAATTGGTTTCATGACAGTAAATAAGTTGGAAATTATAATATGATATTTTAGTGGCGAGAAGAAGCTTTCCTTCGAGCGTCTGTCGAGCCTGGGATTAACCCTTGCTATACAGGTGCTGTCCTTTTAACGTTACTCTAGCTACTATTAGACGATTCCGCAAAAAAAGGGCCTTCTTAAAATAACAGGCTTCAATCTATCTCATTTAACAATTTTTACTTCCAGAGATCCTTTTTCAACTGCACACAATCGTCTAAATATAGCTAGAATAAACTTGAAAACACGTCGCCGGTACAGGAGTTAAAGGTAACTGCCTCAGCCGCTCAGTTCTGTTTCAATATTGGCAAATCTGGATTGAGCTGTTATGTCGGAATTGAGGAGTGTGTGTGTAAATGCGTATGTACTGTACGTGTGCGTGTATGTGAGCATTGTACCGCTTTCTATATTGGTGCACATAAACGGGGAGTCAGGCATCAGCTGATCGCCCGGAGAACGTCGGGAAGAGTCAAATGAGCATCTTCATTCGCTTTTAACAGGTTCTATAAAATTTACTTGTATTATTATGCTATCCCTAACAATACTAACTGTATTTATGTGTATCATAAGTGAAGATAGGCCCATCAGGTAAATTTTAGTGGCTAATGGTTGTTGGTTTATACTATAGGCTAGACTTTCCCTTGTATGTTTTGATTGTTACGCAGTGGGTGAAGTGATTTATGCGCTGTTTTAACTGCAATATTTAGAGTGCCGGGAAGAGTCAGCGTCTTTATTTAATTCGTACTTCGATCACGATGTTATGGTGTAACTGGAAGCCATAGGAAGAAATACAGCATTGAAAATTAAGGTAAATAAGCCATTGCCTTTGTCCGCATCTGATCCTATTACTTGTGTCCACATGTTTCACGCAGCGTTTGTATCCTTTAACCACGGACAATTTCAGGAATGTTTTGTATTTATGTATATGTACCGGTAGTTATTTGTTTTGTGTTATTATTTACAGTTACGGCATAGTTTAGACCAATTGAGATTGTTGTGAGTTATGTAGATGCTGTTCTCGGACCAATTGAGATTGTTGTGAGTTGTTGTTGCTGCTCCCCAAGCTGCCTGGCCGAACAGTCCCAAGGCCCCGAGCAATTGTTGTGAGTTATGTAGATAGTTGTTCTCGGGCAGCATGATGGTCGGGGTTGTGGGAGAAGGATTGGGATGAATTTGATTATTTATATATTAGTCATCATAATACATTACTATATATAGAAACGATATAACTATGTATCATAATTCATCATGGATATTGAGCATCACGTCTCAACATACAGTAGTTGTCATTCACTTCCATTCATCATCAATCATTATCCAGCATTATGATTCACAATGCATTATTATTTTTCACATACTTTTAAACATTTATCTAAACATTACAGTAGTTGATGACGTAAATCGGACATAATATTGTAAGAGTAATATACAGTATGTGTGTATGTTATGAATGATACTGTAGGATATTGACAGGTATAAAGAGGATAAAGACAACCAATCGAGCTTTGCTGACCTCCATTAGTACTGCGATAAACTGTAACCTGTTAATAGTATTGTTTTGTAATCAATTATCAACAAATACATTTTGTTTTATATGTCTACTTGTACGGATATCAACTGCTTCATTTAACCACATCAATTGCAGTAAATGTATGTACTGTATATGCAGACCGAGCTAATCATAAAAAGATAGCACTCTCATTGTAGTTACTGTTCGAAATATTGATATTGGTTTATGTATTAATGCAGAACTACTAATAAATCCTTGATTCCACTTATAGTCTACTGAATTAATAACATTTAAAGTAACAATGATGACTAAAATGCTATTCCAAGCACTGTACATTAAGTAGGCTACAGTAAGCCAACTTAGCCAAGCTTATACTTTAAGTTACTGTATCTGCTGCATGTTCAGTGAGGTTAATACTCACCCAAATAGACATACAGTATTTATTGTATTAATAGCTCAACTGAAATAATTTGTGACCATTACATTGTAGGCGAAAACAGTTACCGGTACCAATGTGACTCGTCATATAAACCATGCAGCATTGCAACCTACTAGGCTATATATAAAACAGGCACCTCATATCTATAACTTTTATCCTACTTGTTAAATGCATTTGAAAATAATGGTTCACTTATTTATATACCGGTAGGCTATGCCTTTCAATTCGTACACAGGATTAATACGGTAACAATATGCATGGATACAGTACATTTATATATTTGTCGTGCAACATGTAATGTAATGGACTAATACAATTGGTTCTATGGTAAAGTAATACATTGGTATAATGTTGAGTAAATATTCAAGGACATTTATTGATTATATTCATTTTAATCAGCTTAGAAGCATCTACGGTTATCAAGACATTTACAACTATTATCGATTAACTTTTAAGCTCAACTACCGTACATAAGTCATTAGGCTACGGCAGTGGTTCGTTCGCTTGGCACCTATTACTTTTAAGCTCAACTACCGTACATCAGTCATTAGGCTACGGCAGTGGTTCGTTCGCTTGGCACCTATTATATTATATATTCGTATGTTAAGACAATTTCCAACTTAATGTAAAAAATGGTGCCATTTCTTACAATATAATGGAATCGGTTTAATGACAGCTTGTGTTAGTAACGTAGGAAAGAGTAGCCTACCGGTAATACGAGATCCTGGTGTCGAGTAGAAGCCTTCGATCGTTCGTCTGTCAAGCCTCCCGCTGGTTTTAAACCTCCAGTTGACTGACTAAGCCACGCTCTTACAGTTTTCAGCCATTAGTAATATATATTCTCGCTTAGAATGCCTCAAAAGACTGCATTTAATCTGTGCAGATAATTTATATTTTATATTATGAGTTATTTGTAGAATAATTGTATGCTATCATAAGTAATTAGAGTTTTTTATAATTTCGATCTAGCGTCAAACCTCCGCTGATTTAAACCACGGATAAACTAAACCTCGGATTGACTGCCTGTTCATTCTGTATACCGATAAACCTGGGTAGAGCTGTAATCTCGGGATTGAGCTTGTCATAGGATTAAACCACTGTTCTGAATTCGGGCCTACGAGTCAGACAGTGGGAGGGAGGGAGGAAAGATGGGATGGAAGGTAGGAAGTGGAGTGGGAGAGGGGGGTTGGGTAGGTGGGTGCGGCGTTTGCCAAACTACGATTCTACAGTGCCAGTCAGGAACAGATTATGTGCTGTACACTGCATATAAATGTGTAAGTTTACTTTAACGTTTGAGACGGTATCATGGAAGCAAATTTAACTCAACTTTTATCTTTAACACTGGTTTGACAATTAGGCTATGATGTAAAACTTTATAATAATAATGTTACTACGATTCATCAGCTTTCAGTTTAGTTTCCGAGGTTTGAACCAGAAATAAAGGAGCATTTTCTGGCAGTTTCTGAATTAAACTTGTATACGACTACTAGTAGCCACCTTTGATGATAATGTATCGTCAGTCAAGTCCGTGATAATTAGTGCAAGATAATTTAGCCGCTTCTGTACCGGCGACGTGGTTTTATATTTTATTCCAGGTGTATTTAGACGATTTTGTGCTGTTTAAGAAAGATGTATGGTAGTATAATAGGGTTACCGGTATGTGAGATAGTTAGAAACCTATTAATTCCTGGAGGCCCTAATAGTATGCGGAGTGCCTGACTAGAGTGCCTGATAGTGAATATTGCCTGACTAGCCATAGTTTCTTGGATTAATGGGTTGAAATTGGGGACAACAATGAAAGATAATTTATGTACGGCAAGCAAACAGTAACTTTAGGTATATATATATATATAAAGAGCGAGAGAGAGAGAGAGTGTGAGAGTGTGAGTGGGAGTGAGGGAGAGGTAATAGGAAGAAAACATACAGTACTGTATATGGAAAACGCAAAGCAGATAGACGAAATTCCCGGTGGAAATATTTTGAAGAGGTCTGAGAGAAGGTTGGGAATCTGGAGACCAGTTAATAAACAGTTGCTGGTGAAATTCCAAGAAATGTGTAGGCTTTGCTTGAAAGGCTTCAACTTGTCAGAAAAATGTCTGAGCGTACATTTTTCTGAATATTTACTCTTTCATTGCAAGAGCCCCGTTCAGGAACGCCATGGAAATGTACTGCAGTATATAAACCCATTAAAGCCTGTGGTGACGAGTGCTAGTGAGCATGAGCGCGGCAAGGTCTCGTCCACTCTCCAGTAATGGTTTTCCTGGCCAAAAAAACGCTAAACTTAAGCATATACTATGCCTAAACTTATAAACCTAAAAAACTAACACTAATTGCAAATTATAATTATAGAGTTTGGGCCTTCCAACAATATTCAACATCGTAAGACAAAAGTATATTCAAGTCTTCAAACAAAATTGCTCCGGTTTGACACCCTGGATTATTTATAGACTCTGCCATTGACGACGCTCGTGTTTATTTACTGTGCCCGATGAAAATATACTGGGAAGCGTTCGTTCAACCCAGGCAGCCGGAACCATTTATTGGAGGCACAGAATTAGAGAGCTGACGGAATATCTGGTGGTGTTGTTGACTGTGGTGTGATTGTTGTTGTTGGTGGTGGTGGTGTTACGTATGGTGGGATTGTTTATAATGTTGATAATGGTGTGATTGTTGTTGTTGGTGGTGGTGGTGTTACGTATGGTGGGATTGTTTATAATGTTGATAATGGTGTGATTGTTGTTGTTGGTGGTGGTAGTGGTGTTACGTATGGTGGGATTGTTTATAATGTTGATAATGGTGTGATTGTTGTTGTTGGTGGTGGTGGTGTTACGTATGGTGGGATTGTTGATAATGGTGTGATTGTTGGTGGTGGTGGTGTTACGTATGGTGGGATTGTGTATAATGTTGATAATGGTGTGATTGTTGTTGTTGGTGGTGGTGGTGTTACGTATGATGGGATTGTTTATAATGTTGATAATGGTGTGATTGTTGTTGGTGGTGGTGGTGGTGGTGGTGTTACGTATGGTGGGATTGTTTATAATGTTGATAATGGTGTGATTGTTGTTGTTGGTGGTGGTGGTGTTACGTATGGTGGGATTGTTTATAATGTTGATAATGGTGTGATTGTTTCTAGTGTTGGTTATGTTGATTATGGTATTATTGTGGTGTTGTTGGTGACTACGGTGTGATTGTTTGTGGTGGTGTGATTGTTGGTGGTGTTGAGTATGGTGTTATTGTTTGTGGTGGTGGTGTTAAGTATGGTGTTAAACAGATACTGCATTGGTTTGCTGTGACTCTCTCCATGTCGTAAATAAAGACAAATAAGTTCCTTTGTCCTGGGGTTTAGGTAAAATGGCCACAGGTTTTACCCAGAACAAACGATACTGGCCACTAATTTGTTCAGTACACTTCCACCCCTCCTGTGTGTGTGTTTGTGTGTTTGTGTTTGTGTGTGTGTGTGTATGAATATAATATATACCGTATATATTTTTTTTTTTTTGCTCAGACTCTTACAGAAAAGTATGTGTGTGTGCGCGAGAGAGAGAGAGAGAGAGAGAGAGAGAGAATGTGTTAGAATGTGTTAGAATATCAGAATGTTGGATATGCTTGTGTGTGCTGTGTGTATGTGCCCTTGTAGCATATTGATGTGTGTAGAATGTCGTGTCTGTATACTTGTGTGTGTATACCGGGGTTCCATGTCAGTTGAACCAGTGCCACTTTAACCAGTGCTAACTCAACCAGTGGCCACTTCAACCAGTGACCATTTCAACCAGTGACCATTTTAACCAGTAACCTAACCTAACCGAACCTAACCTAACCTACTGGTTAAAATGGTCACTGGTTGAAATGGTCACTGGTTGAAGTGGCCACTGGTTGAGTTAGCACTGGTTAAAGTGGCACTGGTTCTACTGACCGGTCACCGTATACCGGTATATGTGTTTGTGCTTCAGATGTTGTATGTGTGAGTATGTATGTATACGTGAAACCATTGTACCGCGGTATTGGTATATCCAGTATAGAGTAACATACTGTACGAAAAACAACCCATCTCCCTTTAATAGAGTCAGCCTGGTTGACACTATAAATCTACATCTTAGTCCAAACAGTGGCTAGAACGTAATGCTCAATCTCTCTCTCTCTCTCTCTCTCTCTCTCTCTCTCTCTCTCTCTCTCTCTCTCTCTCTTTATTGTACTGTTCTAGGTTTTTCCTCTCTTTGCATCACTACATTGTTTACCTATTCATTTCATTTGTTTTTCTATATATATTTCCTTTGTCTTCCATTTTGTCATCAATTAAGTCTATAAAATATGGTCCAGTTTTCACGTTTGCTTGTCTCGCATGAGTCATTACATTGTTATATTTTTACATAACTGTTTTTGGTTTGTTTTATGGTTTCTTGATCCATTGTATAATATTTTAGATCTAATTTCCCTTATAATTTTGTTTATCAAGTATCAATGAATTAAATAATACCTCCACATCCTCATCCGTTATTTCCACTTGGCTGTACCACTCAACCCCTCCGCATAATGTCCAACAGATTTGAGATATTGGTAGAGATGGAAGACGAACCAGAAGAGACCAGGCTCGTGGGGGATTCCATCCTACGAGGACAGGTCGAAGAGTTCTGCGACAGAGTCCCAAATCAACGAAAAAGATTTTGCATCCCAGGAGCTGGACTGGACGACATTGTGGAAGCCTTCGAAGATACCACAAAGGATGCAAATGAAAATACCCTTTTTGTCATCCATGCTGGTTCAAATGACGTCATGCGCACCAGATCCGAAGAGTTGATGGAGAAATATCGCAAGATGATCCAGCACTACAAAAACAAGTCAAGGAATATCATCATCTCAGGCATTCTCCCCAAGATCGACGCACCTGACAAATTCTACGACAAGGCTTTCAGCACAAATAGCCGACTAAAACATTTGTGTCTGAGGGAAGAAGTTGAATTCATCAACCTCTGGGACAACTTCTACAACCAGCCTACTCTGTTCCGCAAGGATGGCACTCATCTAAACCCTGTGGGTTCAGCACGCATGGGTCGTCTCCTACACGAAGCAGTCCGCAGCCATGGATCAAAAAACGCCATCCGAGAAGAAGCAGCAGTGACATAAATCATCCAACGCCAAGAAAAAAACAGAGGCAACCGAGGACCACCAGCGATAAGGACCGAAGACAGCGAGGACCGAGGACAGCCATGAACATAAATGTAGATCCGACAAGAACCAAAAATATTATTAAAGAGCGTTCCGTGAGTTCTAAAATAACAAATTTAAAGGTTTTCTATGCAAACGCTCGTAGCATACGCAATAAATTTTCAGATTTAGAGGAGCTAGTGTTTACAGAAAATTATGATGTGATTGGCATAACAGAATCTTGGCTCAATACAGAAGATAGAGACTTTTTAGCAGAGTATTCACTTCCCGGTTATGTAATGTTTGAGAAAAGCCGAATAAATCGAAATGGAGGTGGCGTTTTACTTTATATCAAAGAAAGTCTTAACCCTACCCTCTTGTCAAAACCTCAAATTGTGAACGTCGACGCATCTTTTGTGCTAATAAAGAATAATAAAGGTACCAAAATAATACTTGCATTAATATACAGACCTCCAGCTCAATCAGTGCAAACTGACCGAGAAATTTACGAACAAATTGCAGATGTAAGTAACTCACAAGATACCGTAATTTTTGGTGACTTTAATTTACCTGTGACCAAGTGGGGCGATACTCTTACTTCACACTCCGGACATGACTTGTATACGAACTTGCAAGAGAGTTCGCTTTATCAATTTGTTGGAACGCCGACCCGTGGTAATAACGTTCTTGACATTGTACTTGCAACAAAAGAAGAATTAATAGAGAATTTGAATGTTGGTGATGAATTCAGTAACAGCGACCATCGTACGATAACTTTCACTTTAAAGTTTACTAGTAACGAACCAAATAGTAGCATCGAAAAAGTCCCTAATTTCAAGAAAGCAAACTTCCATAAACTTAGAGCTATGTTTAAAGAAACTGACTGGAGCTTTTTAATTCACAATAACGACATAAATACATCTTGGAAGTTATTCGAAGCCACTTACCTAAAAGCAGTGCAAGACTGCATACCATCAAAAACTCGGCGTCCAGGCCATAATAATAAGCCCAAATGGTGGAATAAAGATATTTCAAACTGCCTGCTTGCTAAAAAATTTGCTAATGATAGATTAAAATCCTCACAAAATGACGAAGAACGGCTGAAATTTGTAGAGCTACGACGCAAAGCCAAAAAGTTAATTAAGCAAAGTAAAAAGACCTTAGAGTTACATATTGCGAATCAAAGTAAAACAAACCCGAAAGAATTCTATAGTTATATCAGAAAGAAAAAGTTGTTACTTCAACTGTTGGACCGTTAGTCGATGAAAATGGAGAATACACCAAAGACGAAGAACAAATGAGTAATGCCCTCAATACCTTCTTTGCATCAGTTTTTACAACAGAAGACATCAGTGATATCCCTACACCGTCGCCGATTCAGATTGATAATTCAGATGTTCTAAGCAATATCACCGTTACAGAGAGAGAAGTATTGAATTGTTTAGATAAACTCAAGGTAAATAAAACGCCTGGACCTGATACAATCTCGCCTAGAGTTCTAAAGGAAGCTAAGGATGAGCTCTCTAAACCACTGACATTACTATTCAATAAATCCTTGCAGTCTGGAACTATGCCCGATCAGTGGAAGCTAGCCAACGTAACACCGATATTCAAAAAAGGCAGCAAATCCCTACCCAGTAACTATCGTCCAATTAGCTTAACCTCAGTTGTATGTAAAATGCTAGAAACGGTCATACGAGACAGACTCGTAAATCACTTAGAGGAAAATAACATACTTAAAGATACTCAACACGGCTTTCGTAAAAAACGTTCCTGTTTAACAAACCTCTTAGACTTCTTCCACGATATCCTCAACCTCTACGATGAGAGTAAAGCTGTAGATATTATATACCTTGATTTTCAAAAGGCCTTTGACAAAGTTCCCCACAAACGTTTACTGCTAAAACTAAAAGCGCATGGAATACAAGACGGTGTGTTGAAATGGATAGAAAATTGGCTCAGCGACAGAAAGCAAAGAGTAGTCATAAACGGTAAGGCATCAAAATGGACCAATGTAAGTAGCGGGGTACCCCAGGGATCGGTACTAGGACCAATTCTCTTTCTAATTTACATCAACGACATAGATGAGGGTCTCACCTGTACAATCTCAAAATTTGCTGACGATACAAAAATTGCAAATAGCGTACTCTCAAAAGAACAAGTTGACGATATGCAACACAATCTAGATAAATTGTCATGTTGGGCCCAAATTTGGCAAATGAGTTTCAATGCGGATAAATGTAAAGTACTACATATCGGATACCTAAATGAGAAAGCAAACTATTCGATGAATGGCACTCAGCTTAAGAATGTAAACAGAGAAACCGATCTGGGAGTAACAATATCGAGTAACCTAAAACCGAGTCAACAATGTTCAGAAGTTGTTAAGAAGGCAAACAAAATAATTGGCTTTATAGGCAGGTCATTTGAGCATAAATCCAAAGAAGTTATCCTAACCCTTTACAATTCATTAGTCCGCCCTCTTCTGGAATACTGCGTTCAATCCTGGTGCCCTTATTACCAAAAAGATATAAACAAGCTAGAACGAGTTCAACGTAGAGTTACCAAAATGATACCTAGCCTAAAGAACAACCATACGAAGAGCGTCTTAGAGAATTAAATCTATTTCCTTTAACCCAGCGCAGATTAAGAGGTGACTTAATTCAAGTGTTCAAAATCATCAAAGGCATCGACAATATGAACTGTAGTAAGTACTTCACTATCGACCAATCTAATTACACGCGGGGAAACGGTTGCAAAATTATTGGTAAATCTTTTAACTCACACGAATCTAAGAATTTTTTCTTCAATCGAGTTGTCAACTTGTGGAATGGGCTTCCCCGAAACGTTATAGACTGCATCACCGTTGATTCATTTAAACTCCGCCTAGACAAATATCTCGCATCAAACCCGCGACTGACTGCGTTTGTAAATGAATAACTTTATTTTATCCCCCCCTCAGTTACTAACCCATCTGTCCCCTACTAACTTCCTAGTACTGCCACGGACATTAGTTCCAGGGCAGTATTTCCCTTTCCAATGTTCCCTTACCCACTCTAAACCACTGTTTGGACACTTGATCCTCAGTGTTTTGGAGGACAAGCAACCTAGAAGGGTCACTAGATCTGTTGTTGCTTGATTTCCTTTGTACTCCTTTGTACTTTGTACATACAATATTCAGGGTGACCGGTCAACTCAACCAGTAGACCATTTCAACCAGTAGCTCACAACCAGTACCATATCAACCAATACGGTTAGGTTAGGTTAGTACTATATATTGGCACTGGTTTGGTTGGTCTTGGTTGATTTGACACTGGTTGAGAGCTACTGGTTGAAATGGTCTACTGGTTGAGGTGACATGGAACCAATGTTCAGAACTTGCACTTCCATATCAAAGGCACAACACTTAGCCCACCTAGAATGCTCGTTCCACAGCTCTCACTTTGGAGAAATCCTCATCAGTTGTAGTTCATTACTCGTTTCCATATGAGAGTGTTGGGGCAGCACTCTGTTCCTCAGTTATTTGTTTTTAATTTCTTCACTGACCATTCTTTAGCTATCTGTAAGATTACGTTTAAAACTCAAACAAAGAAGTATATTATTGATAATTTCAAACTGTAATAACATTAATTCACAACATTATATATTTAGTTATCTTCAAAGATATGTTTCAAGCTAGGCTATTGGGCTATTTCAATTGCGTAATTGATATTTTGGAGCCCGTCTAAAAATAACTAATGTATTGGCCTCAGCCGAGTAGTATATGTTTTATCTGAAATTGTAAGAATTATAAGCTTGTTCTGGCTAATGCAATCATTTGACTTTGACTGATTCCTTTGAGGATACAGTGAGGTTCTCCAATCACCCTTCTATGGCCATTGCATAAATGTTCTTCTATCTCTCTCTCCATTTGCACACTATAGCTCCCCAATATATATATACACACACACACACACACACACACACACACACACACACACACACACACACACACACACACACACACACACATACACACACACACACACACACACATACACACACACACACACACACACACACACACACACACACACACACACACACCCTTAAAAATTCTCATGGGTAATTGTCATTGATGATAATGCCTAGGAAGCGGGACAATATGAGACAAAAACTCAATTCCTGTCAAACTACAATTATGAATACAATTATGAATACACACACACACACACATACACACACACACACACACACACACTTAAAAACTCTCATCCCCACATACGCAACATTTCCGTGAACTATGAGGCCCAACATAGTATGGTGAGTTGCGCTGAAAGCCGACTATATATGCGGTAAATAACGCTGGGGCTGGACAGAAGGACACTTTGGTGAGTCTTAAAACACTAATAGTTAATACCCGGAAGACCCTTTTAGACTTTCAGATGGGGGAGTGATTGATGTTGGTTGGGGAGGGAGCAGGCATGGGAAAGAGAATTGCATGTGTGTGTGTGTGTGTGTGTGTGCAAGTTTTAATATATATATATATATATATATAGTAAAACTTGTTAGGAAAAGTGAAACAATGGAACATCAAGCTTGCGTCTATTCTCTGAAGACATCTTCAGGGTATTACCCTGAAGATGTCTTCCTCCCTCACACAAGACCCCAGCTGCTGCTTTACTTATAAAACAATTATGTGATAATCAGTGGAGGTCCAGTGATTTTACCAGGGTGATCCTCAAGGTACAGTCAACAACAACAGTTCTGATCCCCTCACTGATTTGTGTATGGAAGTTAAAACAGCATGGTTGGACTTGAGTAATTTGTTATGAAAGCATTTAATGAATACTAAAATTGACTGTAGCATAGGAAACTATACTCCTACTATATAATGTACATTCAGACGTTACTTCCAAAACTATAAGACACCAGAAACGAGCTTAGAATTATGAACAACTGTATATTGAATACTTTGTGCCTCGTATGTACTGTAGGTCTTACTCTCTCTCTCTCTCTCTCTCTCTCTCTCTCTCTCTCTCTCTCTCTCTCTCTCTCTCTCTCTCTCTCTCTCTCTCTCTCTCTCTCACAGGACGAGGTGCAAAGGCGGAGATTGAAAATAATAAAAACAAATAATCCTTGGACGTTGATTGCAAGGATTGAAAACTAATCTCTCCAGCATAAATGGAAATGTTTCTTACTTGTGTTGGCAAAATGTATCGCCACTTACCTTTTCCTCTTTCTCCAATTGTTTATCCTTTCCAACATTAAAGTGAACATTTGAGTATGAATGAGTGAGTTTTCGAATATTTCTGGACATGGATAGCGGGTAGATGATCGATAGAGAGAATGAGACTTTTAGCTCCAACATTATCTTCTCTCATTGTTCATTCTCCTTTACTCCACCTCGTCCCTTCTCCTTCTTCCACCTCCTAATTCCTCTCTCTTCTCATTCTCCTTCGCTTTCCCCTCCTCCTTCCCGCGTCTGCCTCTTGCACCCCTCGTTCACCCCTCTCCTTACTCCCACTATAAGTTCTTAATCTATTTTATCCTGCTTTCCCCTCTTTCCTCCACTCACTCTCACTCACTCACTCTCTCTCTCTCATTCTCTCTCTCTCTCTCTCATTCTCTCTCTCTCTCTCGCTCTCGCTCTCTCCTTAATTTGGCCAATAATCTGGAGAGCAAGGTAGCCTATATCTCCCTATTCTGATTGATATTGAAGATTGAAGAATATTGCAGTTGAAATATTGACTGGTCTGAATCGTATGCAAAGTTTCAGACGATATTCTAATGTACTTCTTGCCAATTAAGGTTATTTTTTCTTAAATTAATACAACAGTCGGTTGGTGGAGGTGACTTAATAATTAAAAACAATTACACGAAGTGGTATCATTGCTCGGAGGAATTACCCGAGGTCATTTGAAACCCGACTGATCATGATACATTTTTACTAAGCTGAAGAATATTGTGTGATGTTAGTCTGAAATATATACAAATGGAGTCATTCTATGAACAAGGTTAAATTGAAAGTGGTTGCGTATGTAAATGAGATAAGATATTATTCATTTGATATCCAATCAATATGTTTCATGTTAGCATGCATGATCATTTTTCTTCTTCCATCTCTTCTTCTCCCTCTCTAACTATGTCTTTTATCTTCTTCCTCCTCTACTGCTCTTCCCTTTCATCCTCTCCATTTTACTAGCCATCTCCTCCTCTCCCTGTTCCCCCTATTTGCACTCCTCTCCCCGGAAGGTTAAATGGAGTATCGATGTGAACTCTCTACCACCTTCCTGACTGCTGCTAAAATAGTTGCTGTTCTCACTTCTAACCCATACTTATACAGCCACACACACCTATTCCTCTACACACCTCTACTACCACACACCTCTACTACCCACATTTCTACAACCCCACACCTTTACCTTCCCACACCTCTTCTCCCCCCACACCGACACACTTCGACACACCTCTACCCTCCCACACCGACACTCTTCCACGCACCTCTACCCCCACACCGACACTCTTCCACACACCTCTACTCCCCTCACACCTCTACCCCCACAACTCTACTCCTCCCACACCTCTACCCCCCACACTAACACTCCCCCCACACACTAACACTCCCCCCACACACTAACACTCCCCCACACTGGACTGCCACAGAAAGCTTTTAGCCCTGCCGTACTCGTAAACTTCTGGGCTCCTCTTTCTCAGCTGTAGTTCCGCTCTCTCTCAAAGGACTTCCTCTCCTCTTGATACGGTTCTGTAGGTGGAGATAGTCAACTAGATAGATAGGTAGGAAAATGGGAAATATAAAGATAGATAAAGAGGAAGTGGGTATGGTACGTAGAAGTAAACAAGAGAGATGGCGTGTGTTTTTTGTATGATTGAGAAACCTTCCTTACTGCTTGTTGTTTATCTTTGTAGATGGATAGATAGCGATAATAATAACGAGATAGAGAGAGGGAGAGGGAGTGAGTGAGTGGGAGTGAGTGAGTATGTGTGTGTGTGTGTGTGTGTGTGTGTGCTTGCATGAAAGTGAGTATGTGAGTATGAATCTGAGTTTTCGACTGTTTCTGTAGGCTACATGAATAGCGAGTAGGAGATACAAAGAAGGATACCGGTACTTTTAGCTTCTTGATTACACCATTGTTGTACCAATACCGGAACCACTGGTGTTAAAGGAGGCTCTTCCGGTGTTTGTAAAATATGTTGGGCCCCTGTGGTCCTGACAGACAGACAGAGTGAGGTAACTGGTTGGAGAAGGTTGGGGAGTTGTGGCTATATTTTCCTCGTTTCCAAATTGTTGCCTGTAAAGAAAGGATAAGCGGAAGGTTTATTATAAAAGCTCGTTCAAAGTTACCGGTACTCATTTTCTGTATGAATAATAATGTTAATATGTTAGTCAAACTGGCTAGGAATACTTAAGTGTTAATAATTATAACCTACACATTCACATTAGTTAACTCAAATCCATGTTAGTCCAATTTCTGACTGAAATTTGAAATTTGCCTTAAATGAATCTGGAAATTAAAATATAAACATTTACTTGGTTGCTCTGATATTTAATATAATTCGTAAGATATTATTAAATTATTACTTATATGTTTTTATAGCCATCCTATCGCATCTCTATATCAATTGTATGATTTAGTTTGACCGGCGTTATACACTACTGTCTTATGATGATTTAGCTTTCTTTTATGTTCTAACGTTTTATTTGGCCTTCCAGTTCCAAGGCACTAACGTTTTTTTCTTCTCGCCTGGCAGTTTTAGAGATTTATAGTTGCTTGTCCTAACTTTGGTGTTTAGCGTATAGGCTAATTGTCTACCCATTTACTACCGTATGCCTGTATGGATTTTTATGACAATAAGTCACATGACGTATTTATTATATGATAGGTAAGTATGTATTCATGCACAATTTGTTTGAAGCTATGGATAGAATATTTTAAATACTTATGACTTCAGTACATAGTTGTTGAAAAGATTTCCAGAGTTAAGAGTAAAATTTATGTGTTGTCTGTCTCCCTCCCCCATCACCCACTCTCATATTCTGCCCTGATAATGGCCATAATGCCTTCTTTTTGTGTCCCCTCTCCTCCCTCCAGTAACTACATAAAACTGGTTTAACTACCACGTAGGGGGATGGTTAATTTGTTGGTCGATTTTGTTCATGTATTTATTATTATTCTAGTTTCCTCCCTAGACCTCCATCAAACTTTAGAAAAAAAAACTTGGTTCCCCCTTCAAGAAATATTCATATATTTTTCGGTAGAAAAAATTTCCGGCCGAAGGCCGGTTCCTCTTAAATTACAGGCTCGCTTTCGCTCGCCAGGAAAAAATCGACCCCTAAATGAAACGAGAACTCTTAATATTGACAAAGAAGAGGGACGAAAGGTCTTAAAATCGCCAAACTAATGGTCCGAACGTCTAAGCATGAGGGAGAAAGGTGTCCATAAAACAGACCATTACTTTTGTCACTCTTTTATGTGTCCCCTCCCCTCCCTCCCCTCGCTCACTAACTACATAAAGCTGGTTTAACTACCACTTAACTCACTACTGGAGACACTCACCAAGGATTATATGCCACCTAGATGAACCAGGAAACAAACTGTGTAACTATTATTTTCTCCCTCGTTTTCATATGTCTGGTCTAAATTACAGCGGAGTCTCGCCAGTGCATATTTGTCTACACTCACATTCCAGAATTATGGTGTTGCAGCTTTTGTATGAAAGAGTAAATATATTTTAGTCACGTATTGTTATGTTCCTACGATCTTGGTGCAACTAAGTTTTGTATAAGAACAATGGTCTCAAATATTTTAAAAGGAGATTTTTAGCTCGCTCCATAGACTTCCATCAGGCTTTAAAAAAAAAAAAAAAAAAAAAAAAAAAAAAAAAAAAAAAAAAAAAAGTCGCGATAAATGTGTACATTTTTCTGTAGAAAAGTGTCCCAGCCGTTAAACTTCTCTGCTCTTTTTTACTGTTCTTAATATATTCAGGTTTACATTTGACATTCTCCCTGACATTATTTAATATAGCTTGTACTTAACCCTTTCACGCATATGACGCGATTTTGAGCCTATTGGGGATACTTTAAAGCCTTTGTTACCATCAGGGGTATTTATAAACCTTTAGTTTAATTACTTCAACCTCTGCAGTTGTCTTTGAGTTAGCTGTGGGCAGAAAACTCATTTTGGAGAGGTAATTATAAGAGTGAGAGAACTATATTTATTATTGCTAATCTGGCAACCTCTGCGTCATAAAAGCGTGAAAGGGTTAACAGTGGTGTCCAAGTATTTTATGGAATAATTTATACAGTATAGTGAGGAGAGTGGATATAAGCTATCTGGGAGGAACTTCTTGAATCAGTAAAGAAGTTACGAGAGAGAGAGAGAGAGAGAGAGAGAGAGAGAGAGAGAGAGAGAGAGAGAGAGAGAGAGAGAGAGAGAGAGAGAGAGAGAGAGAGAGAGAGAGAGTACAAAGGAGTATAAAGGAAATAAATCAACAACAGGTCTAGGGACCCTTCTAGGCTGCTTGTCCTTCAAAACACTGATATATTAAGGGAGAAAGAGAGAGAGAGAGAGAGAGAAGCGAGAGCAAAAAAAAAACAATTTGAGATGATTATGATTAGGACAGACATCAAGCTAGTTATCTCCGCTACATCTCAATAATCCAACAATGGGCTTTCCAGTCCTTCTTTGATCCTTCACGCGAGATAATCATGGCGGCCTCTAATGTGTTGTAAGTGAGGACAAAAATCGGTAATTAGGAAATCACTGCTCCACAATGGGCGAGAAGAAAAGCAAGAGACAAAGAAAGACAAGAGATAAAGAAAGACAAGAGACAAAGAAAGACAAGAGACAATGAAAACCGAGAGACAGAAAGACAAGAGACAAAGAAAGACAAGAGACAATGAAAGACA
The DNA here is from genome assembly GCA_032716605.1 of Paralithodes platypus. Classification (NCBI taxonomy): domain Eukaryota; kingdom Metazoa; phylum Arthropoda; class Malacostraca; order Decapoda; family Lithodidae; genus Paralithodes; species Paralithodes platypus. The sequence goes on along the minus strand of CM064546.1, from coordinate 1,786,452 downwards.
AGATACAAAGAAAGACAAGAGACAATGAAAGCCGAGAGACAAAGAAAGACAAGAGACAATGAAAGACAAGAGACAATGAAAGCCGAGAGATAAAGAAAGACAAGAGGCAAAGAAAGACAAGAGACAAAGAAAGACAAGAGACAAAGAAAGACAAGAGACAATGAAAGCCGAGAGATCAAGAAAGACAAGATACAAAGAAAGACAAGAGACAAAGAAAGACAAGAGACAATGAAAGCCGAGAGATAAAGAAAGACAAGAGACAAAGAAAGACAAGAGACAAAGAAAGACAAGAGACAATAAAAGACAAGCGACAAAGAAAGACAAGAGACAATAAAAGACAAGAGACAAAGAAAGAGAAAGAGGAGTAAGTGGATATCTATATATAGTGGAAATATAAAAGTGGAAAGAAGAAGAGGCAGACGAAATACCAAGAGAGAGAACGAATTAATATGAAAGACGTGTGTTTGCATGTATACTAGTGTCTGTGTCTATGGGTATATGTGTTTGTCCGAGAGTGTTTGGATGTGTTGCTGTGTATGTGTGTGTGTGTGTACTTACTCTAGTTGTATTGCGGGAGTGAGCATGCTCGTTATTTCCCGCCTCCTATATGTGTAGGTGTTATATGTATCGTTGGAATGGCTGTGGATGTGTGTGTAGTCTGTATTTTTAGCCAATTGGCGACATCGGAAACGAAGGCTTAGGGTGGATCTGTATGGTACCATTCTCACTATAGACGGTACCGTCTCGCCCGAAGGCTTAGGTAGCCATCAGCTTAGGTGAACCATATGATACCCATCTCGCCTTGTACCATTTTTGCCAACCCCAGATGGGACGTCACAACGTCGTCCACTTATTCCAGGTACCTATTTACAGCTAGGTGAACTGAGGCTAACACATGAAAGGAGACAAGCCCAATTTGTCTCCGCCCGGCCGGGGATTGAACCCCCGACCCCTCGTGTGTGAGACGAGAGCTCTACCTACTAGGCTACGGGCTGTGTTTGTGTGTGTGTGAGTGAGTGAGTGAGTGAGTGAGTGAATCATTAACCTATTTTGAAAGGACTGGGGTTCTCGAAAAGAGTCTCGTCAAGTTCTGACGCTATTCTTGACTTACAGTGTGCTGGCTTAATAAGCCCGAAGGGTTGATAGCCTCTGAAGTCCTATTTTAACTAAATATCAAACCCATCTTCTCTGAAAACTGTCAATGAAGTTGTGTTGGATTATAAAAGAAGACATTGGATAACCTGCTGGGTGCCTGTGAATGCCAACAAGTATACGGTAGAGTCAATTCAGGCAGACAGAGAGAGACAGGTAGACAAACAGACAGAATATACATCTCGTCATTAAGGGGAGATTTCCACTTGAGGGATTTTTTTTTTCTGGACCCCTTTCTCTCATGTTTATCCCCATTGCTTTTGATATTTTAAGACGTTCGCCCTAGTAGTTTGGACATTTTAAGACATGTTGCCCCATTTATGTCAATTTTAAGACCTTTCGTGCCATTAAGGTGTCATTTTTTTCCTGGCGAGCGATAGCGAGCCTGTAATTTAAGGACAACCAGCCGGCGGCCGGGACATTTTCTACCGAAAAATGTACAAATATATCTTGAAAGGGGGTCTAGGGGGAGTCATTTTAAGCTTGATGAAAACGTAGGGAACAAACTAAATACCTACCCTTAAGTACATAAAGGCAATACACTAACTCGGCCATAATTGCGATTAATTGCTTTTGAATCTGTCTCGCTGTTACTCGTTTTGCTTTGGGGGAGGCATTCGTTACATGGAGCCTGCCTATTAAACAACATTCTCAGAAGGTGGCTGTAGGCTATCACATCTCGAGTATTAGCAATGTGTCATATTGATAAGTACCGGTATATATTGTAATTTTTCAGTTACATGAACACAATAATTATGTTACTACCGGTACACTGTATGCAGATGTTGAAGATTAAATATACTTTTCGGTACAGAACAGAATAGCCGATTTGATTCAATGAAGATTCTGATCACAACTGCCTGTATGTTGCTATTAAGGGGAGTCACTTGTTTTTTTTGTTTTTTTTTTCTCCCCTTTTCTCTCTTTCTCAGGCTTGTATCTATTCGGCCCCATTCACCCAACTGTTTCAAGACGTTTATTCCCTCCAGGTGTCGATTTCTTCCTGGGGAGCGATAGCGAACCAGCATTGTATGGAGAAATCCGGCTTCGCCGGAAACATTTTTCTATCGAAAAATCTACAAATTTAGATCTGTAAAAATAAAACATATATATATATATATAAATGATGGCTCGCTACCGCTCGCCAAGAAAATATTGACACCTAGATGGGGATAAACGTCTTAAAACAGTAGGCTGAATGGGGCCGAATGGATACAAGCCAAAGAGAGAGGGAGAGAAAGAGAAAAGAAAGCGAGGTGGGCCCCCGTAACAAAAGTATTAACATAGTTTTTCGGTAAATAAACCAAAACAAAGGGCCGAGCTAACCCCTGCCAATCGTGGTGTAAAATCCGGTATTGTTGCCCTTAAGGGAGCCCACCTCGCTGTTTTTCTCTTTCTCTCCCTCTCTCTTGGGCTTTAATCCGTTGGGCCCCCATTCACCCTACTGTTTTAAGACGTTTACCCCCATCCAGGTGTCAATATTTTCCTGGCAAGCGGTAGCGAGCCAGCATATGTATATTTTTGTTTTGACAGCAAGCTAAATTGTACATTTTTCGATAGATTTTTTTTTTCCGGCAAAGCCGGATTTCTCCATACCAGGAAGAAATCGACACCTGGATGGGGATAGACGTCTTAACATAGTTGGCTGAAAGGGGCCGAATGGATACAAGCTAGGGAAAGAGAGAAAAAGAGAGAAAGATATAAAAAAATGATGACCCCCATAACCGGAGAGCTGCAATGAACAAACAATGGCGAGTATTTGTGCTGTGCCACTAATATATTCATTGCACAATCAACTGCAAATGTATATTTTCCATGTTTCACCAATAACCGTGTTGTATATGTTGTCAACGAGTCTCTCGCACTATCTATATATATATATATATATATATATATATATATATATATATATATATATATATATCCTACCCCTTGAAGGTTGGCGGGCTTGTGGTTTCGCTCTGCTGCATGTCTGCCTGCCGAGATCGGAACCTCTCCGGGTGGTCGGGGGCCGGGGAAATGCTGGAGGGACCTTGCTGACCCTGGTCTCTGGGTCTTCTCCTGGATGACCTAGATGTGTGTGCATTTGTATTTTGTTTTTGTGTGTTCATTGTTTTCTGTTGTGATGTCCCTCTTCGGGCTCTGTCTTGAGTCGTCCATTTCCCCCCCCCCCAAAAAAAAAACAAAAAAAAAACATACATACATACATACATACATACCGGTACATACATACATACATACATACCCCTTGTATTCCCAAAACAGCAACGCACCATCACTCACACAGTCCATTTGTCATACTGACAGACCTTAAGTACACAGACAATGGACAATACCAGACATTTTGTAATTTGGTATATGTTAATCATGTGACGACTAATATATTCTATTTAACATTAAGTAGCTGTACTTCTATTTGTATTAAGCTATAGCTGTTGTACCGGTATGTTTTGGTTAAGGGGCCACACTAGTATACAGTGGTAGCCTTTTCATTAGTATTATCTGGATAGTGGTAATCGATTTTGATTGTTTTGAGCAGTTTGCCTCATAACCTTGAATTGCATTTACCATTATTTCATCTGACGTATATACCGGTGTTAATTCATTCATACATTCGGGAGACGCAATACCTTATTCACAGGCTCAAGAATACACCTATATATCCCCCAAATGGCTCCATGATGAAATACTGTAGCGCCTGCCTATGAGCCGAAAGGTCCATTAGTCATACTCCGCTGGCCGAAAACAGTGGCGAGCCGAAATGTATGCAGGGCCGAGATTACCAATATTCCCGAGCGGTGAATAATTGACGTTTGTTTACATTCGTCAGCTGAGTATGACAGATGAGTGTTTTCTGTTGTCCTTGAATTAATTGATCTATGGCTGGCTGATGTTGTTGTTGTTGTTGTGATGATGTCGGTGTTGTTGGTATGGTCTTGTTTGTACTGGTGTTGTTGCAATTGTTCTTTACGTTGTGCTATTGCTGGTCTTCCTTTGTTGTTATTTTATTGTTGATGTATGTTTTGTATTTCCTGTTCATGTTTATAATTTTGCGACGTCGATGTTGTTGTTGTAGTTACTGTTGTAGTTTGTGCAGCTGTTGATGGTAGTGATATTGTTGTTGCGGGTGTTATGATTATGACATGGAGGTTATGTTTTCTGTGTGTGTGTTGATTAATTGGCCACTCATTGTGTACTGTCACACTCAAAAGAAGTGTTCTACTATGGTCTTTGTTCTCGTATGTTGAAGCTATACTGTCTTCATTTAGTAGTGAGATAACCCAAGTTAAAATTGTAGAGTATATTTAGGGAACAGTTTTGCCCATGTTACTGGTTACCCCAGATAATCGTTCACAGTTTCAACTTTATTATAGAGCTGTGTACCAGCATCTTGTGCTGGCGAGTGTACGACCATCAGACCTAAGGGTAATGAGAATAATAGTCATTATAATAAACATAATAACATAAGATAATAGGAGTCTGCAGAAAACCGATTGGCCCACACAGGGCAGATTCTTCTCACAACCAACCCCAATTATAAGGCCCAGCTCACTAACACCATGAGGACCAACCTCACCAAATCGGTCAGAGGTCAACACATGATTACGGGGTCTGCAAAGCTATTATTGGCCCATACCCGGCAGTTCCCCCTCACACTCAACCCATCTCGTGTATTATCCTTATTGACACGAGATTGAATCGGGTTTATGCTACAGTGATTGTCAATAGTGTATTATTATTCGTGGCGGAGTTATGCTTTTCAATAACCTCTCTCTCTCTCTCTCACTCACTCACTCACTCACTCACACACTCTCTCTCCCCCCACCATTCAACAGTAGGAACCATTAACAGTTGGTATTAACGTTGTTGCCTACCACCACCACACCACCAGTATTATGTCCAACTTCACCACCACTCTCTACTTTGCTTCAATATTGTCAAAATACATTTAAGAGTAGGCCTACTCAGCATAAAACGTCAATACAGATAGCCTAATACCAGTTAACTGAAAAATAATAACAAAATATAAATAAATAAATGTATATACAGTATATATACATATATATATATATATATATATATATATATATATATATATATATATATATATATATATATATATATATATTTGTGTGTGTGTGTGTGCGTGTTTAACTTTATTTCGGGTTTATTATTCCTGCCATGTATCCTTATATATTGGTTGTGTTCAAGAGGGGTAGAACAACATCTACGCCACATAGGCTACACACCTAAATGTCATATGCAACAATGACATTAATAACGGTATATTTTCCTCTGCAGGTAAATGTTGGTTGTGACCTCCGTGTGAGACAGTCGGTGAGTATTGTTATGTTATCCTATAGTCTATCTATCTATCTATCTATATACTCAGGCCCAATCCACACTTTTCCTTTTTTTTTTTTTTTTTTTTTTTTTTTTTTTTTTTTTTTTTTTAGACAGAGCCAGAATAGGGACAACACAACAATGAACACACAAAAACAAAATACAAATTCACACACAACTAGGTCATCCAGAAGACCCAACACATTCACAACATTATTGGTGTTTTTTGTCTTCAGTCTGTGGTGTGTGTGTGTGTGTGTGTGTGTGTGTGTGTGTGTGTGTGTGTGTGTGTGTGTGTGTGTGTGTGTCACCAAGATATTTACGATTTAAGACCAACACTTTGTAGCTGTTTTCACTTGGTAGTACCATAAGAGTGATGAACTAATTATGGTATTTGATAACGCCTCCCCTCTCCATAAACCATTAATATATTATACAGTAATTGGAATGTTTTGCGTGTTCTTAGCGGAATTGATTTGGTCTGATACTTACTGGTTATTCAAACAATACAATGATTTTCAATTGCACCTAATTATATTGTAATACATAGATTACGATAAACAGGTTTAGGAACATTCAAGTAGTGCTCAGTATCCATTTCTACACATTCTATCTATCTATCTATATGCTCAGGCCCAATCCCCACTTTCCTATTTTAATGTTTTATTTTATATTTAATTATATATACCGGTATACGGTATATATATATATATTTTTTTTTTTTTTTTTTTTTTTTTTTTTTTATTTATTTTTTTTTTTTGGACAGACAGAGCAAGAACAGGGAAAAAACAAAACACAACATACAACAACGAACAAACACACAAAACACAAATTCACACACATCTAGGTCACACAAGAATTATTATATTTTGCTGCAGTAAGATTCTTCATAAAGAAATAAAAGTCTATACCTTTATTTCATAATTTAATCGAATTTAATTAAGAGTATTTTGTTCTTAAATATGGTTTATTCTTTTCTTTCATTAACTGCTCCATGACCATAGTTCCCATAAATGCCGAACATTAACATCCAATTTTTTTACTTTAAAGTAAGTAAAATCGGTATTTCAGTAAAAAAGAAAAACAAACTCACATTTATCGTTCTTTGTTCCATCAGTGTTTGGTTGGATCAGATTGAGTGGACTTGGCAGCATAGCCATTAGGCCGCTTTAAATGTCCAGGCAAATATCTGATCGTCTCTCTCATATGAACTAAAGCTGACGGAGTCAAGAATTAACTATTTGAGTCGGAATTATTTATAAACATAATTAATTTGATGATAGCTAAAGTAAAACAAAATGTTTGTTTAAGTAGTTCTTACCAGAATTTGGAAAACAAACATAGGTTCTGTAGTTTGTTAGTTTTTTGTTAGTACTCTTTTGTCGATAGTTTATGGGCTAACTGCCAATCAGAAAGCCTTTCGTCTCATTAACTCATATCCACTCACTAATTATCTGCAATATCTCTCTCTTCGCCGCCATGTTGCATCTCTCGCTATTCTAATGCTATTAAAATAATCAGTGTTCCCCAGAGCTCTCTGTGTATACCACCTCCTCTACGTAGAGCACGTAGCACCCGACTTGCATCACAATCCCACCCCTACTCTGTGCAACTCTCCAACCCAAGAGTGAAACGTTACTTTCAGACTTTCTTCTATTCAACTGCTGATCTCTGGAACTCTCTCCCAGAATCTGTCTTTCCCTCTTCCTATGACTTAAATTGCTTCAAACTCTGGCATTTTGGCTCGAACGTCCCTTGATTTTGGCCCTGTCACTCTTTGAACTCTGGGGGAGGTACTTGCTACAGGCAGTTTTGCCTTTTGTCTCCCTCACTCACATAGAACAAAAAAAGAAAAACAAAAAGAAACGGCTTTGTCGAAAAGGAAGTGGGGTGTAGAAGTAGGTGTATAGAGAAGGAAGGTGTGTAGAGAAGGAAGGTGTGTAGAGAAGGAAGGTGTGTAGAGAAGGAAGGTGTGTAGAGAAGGAAGGTGGGGTGTAGAAGTAGGTGTATAGAGAAGGAAGGTGTGTAGAGAAGGAAGGTGGGGTGTAGAAGTAGGTGTATAGAGAAGGAAGGTGTGTAGAGAAGGAAGGTGTGTAGAAGTAGGTGTATAGAGAAGAAAGGTGTTAGAGAAGGAAGGTGGGGTGTAGAAGTAGGTGTGTAGAGAAGGAAGGTGTGTGTAGAGTAGGTGTGTATAGAGAAGAAAGGGTGTAGAAGTAGGTGTATAGAGAAGGAAGGTGTGTAGAGAAGGAAGGTGGGGTGTAGAGAAGTAGGTGTATAGAGAAGAAAGGTGTGTAGAGAAGGAAGTGGGGTGTAGAAGTAGGTGTATAGAGAAGAAAGGTGTGTAGAGAAGGAAGGTGGGGTGTAGAAGTAGGTGTATAGAGAAGAAAGGTGTGTAGAGAAGGAAGGTGTGTAGAGAAGGAAGGTGTGTAGAAGTAGTAGAGAAGGAAGGTGTGTAGAGAAGGAAGGTGGGGTGTAGAAGTAGGTGTATAGAGAAGGAAGGTGTGTAGAGAAGGAAGGTGGGGTGTAGAGAAGTAGGTTGTAGAGAAGGAAGGTGTGTAGAGAAGGAAGGTGGGGTGTAGAAGTAGGTGTATAGAGAAGGAAGGTGTGTAGAGAAGGAAGGTGGGGTGTAGAAGTAGGTGTATAGAGAAGGAAGGTGTGTAGAGAAGGAAGGTGGGGTGTAGAAGGAAGGTGTAGAGAAGGAAGGTGTATAGAGAAGGAAGGTGTGTAGAAGTAGGTGTATAGAGAAGAAAGGTGTGTAGAAGTAGGTGTATAGAGAAGGAAGGTGTGTAGAGAAGGAAGGTGGGGTGTAGAAGTAGGTGTATAGAGAAGGAAGGTGTGTAGAGAAGGAAGTGGGGTGTAGAAGTAGGTGTATAGAGAAGAAAGGTGTGTAGAGAAGGAAGTGGGGTGTAGAAGTAGGTGTATAGAGAAGGAAGGTGTGTAGAGAAGGAAGGTGGGGTGTAGAAGTAGGTGTATAGAGAAGGAAGGTGTGTAGAGAAGGAAGGTGGGGTGTAGAAGTAGGTGTATAGAGAAGGAAGGTGTGTAGAGAAGGAAGGTGTGTAGAGAAGGAAGGTGTGTAGAGAGGCAGGTGGGGGAAGGAAGGTGTGTAGAGAAGGAAGGTGTGTAGAGAAGGAAGGGTGTAGAGAAGAAGGTTGGTTGTGTTTAGAAGGTGTGTAGAGAAGGAAGGTGTGTAGAGAAGGAAGGTGTGTAGAGAAGGAAGGTGTGTAGAGAAGGAAGGTGTGTAGAGAAGGAAGGTGTGTAGAGAAGGAAGGTGTATAGAGAAGAAAGGTGTGTAGAGAAGGAAGGTGTGTAGAGAAGGAAGTGGGGTGTAGAAGTAGGTGTATAGAGAAGAAAGGTGTGTAGAGAAGGAAGGTGGGGTGTAGAAGGAAAGGTGTGGTAGAGAAGAAAGGTGTGTAGAGAAGGAAGGTGTGTAGAGAAGAAAGGTGTGTAGAGAAGGAAGGTGTGTAGAGAAGGAAGGTGTGTAGAGAAGGAAGGTGTGTAGAGAAGGAAGGTGTGTAGAGAAGGAAGGTGTGTAGAAGGAAGTGGGGTGTAAGGAAGTAGGTGTATAGAGAAGGAAAGGTGTGTAGAGGAGGAAGGTGGGGTGTGTAGAGAAGGAAGGTGTGTAGAGAAGAAAGGTGTGTAGAGAAGGAAGGTGTGTAGAGAAGGAAGGTGTGTAGAGAAGAAAGGTGTGTAGAGAAGGAAGTGGGGTGTTAGAAGTAGGTGTATCGAGAAGGAAAGGTGTGTAGAGGAGGAAGTGGTGTGTAGAGAAGTAGGTGTAGAGAAGAAGGTGTGTAGAGAAGGAAGTGGGTGTGTAGAAGTAGGTGTATAGAGAAGAAAGGTTGTGTAGAGAAGGAAGTGGGTGTAGAAGTGTGTAAGAAGAAAGGTGTGTAGAGAAGGAAGGTGGGTGTAGAGAAGAAAGGTGTGTAGAGAAGGAAGGGGTGTAGCCGTGTATAGAGAAGATAAGGGTGTAGAGAAGGAAGGTGTGTAGAGAAGGAAGTGGGGTGTGTAGAGAAGAATGGTGTGTAGTGAAGGAAGGTGTGTAGAGAAGGAAGGTGTGTAGAGAAGGACGTGGGGTGTAGAGAAGTGAAGGTGTGTATAGAGAAGGAAGGTGTAGAGAAGGAAGGTGGGTAGAGAAGGTGTAGAAGTGGTGTTATAGAGAAGAAAGGTGTGTAGAGAAGGAAGGTGTGTAAGAAGAAGGTGTGTAGAAGAAAGGTGTATAGAGAAGAAAGGTGTGTAGAGAAGGAAGGTGTATAGAGAAGAAAGGTGTGTAGAGAAGGAAGGTGTGTAGAGAAGGAAGGTGTATAGAGAAGAAAGGTGTGTAGAGAAGGAAGGTGTGTAGAGAAGGAAGGTGTGTAGAGAAGGAAGGTGTGTAGAGAAGGAAGGTGTGTAGAGAAGGAAGGTGTGTAGAGAAGGAAGGTGTGTAGAGAAGGAAGGTGTGTAGAGAAGGAAGTGGGGTGTAGAAGTAGGTGTATAGAGAAGAAAGGTGTGTAGAGAAGGAAGTGGGGTGTAGAAGTAGGTGTATAGAGAAGAAAGGTGTGTAGAGAAGGAAGGTGTGTAGAGAAGGAAGTGGGGTGTAGAAGTAGGTGTATAGAGAAGAAAGGTGTGTAGAGAAGAAGGTGTGTAGAGAAGAAGTGTGTAGAGAAGAAGGTGTGGTAGAGAAGAAAGGTGTGTAGAGAAGGAAGTGTGGGGTAGAGAGGTGTGTAGAGAAGGAAAGGTGTGTAGAGAAGGAAGGTGGGGTGTAGAAGAAGGTGTATAGAGAAGGGAAGAAAGGTGTAGAGAAGGAAGTGGGGTGTAGAAGTAGGTGTATAGAGAAGAAAGGTGTGTAGAGAAGGAAGGTGTGTAGAGAAGGAAGGTGTGTAGAGAAGAAAGGTGTGTAGAGAAGAAAGGTGTGTAGAGAAGGAAGGTGTGTAGAGAAGAAAGGTGTGTAGAGAAGAAAGGTGTGTAGAGAAGGAAGGTGTGTAGAGAAGGAAGGTGTGTAGAGAAGGAAGGTGTGATGAAGAAGTAGGTGTATAGAGAAGAAAGGTGTGTAGAGAAGGAAGGTGTGTAGAGAAGAAAGGTGTGTAGAGAAGGAAGGTGTGTAGAGAAGAAAGGTGTGTAGAGAAGGAAGGTGTATAGAGAAGAAAGGTGTGTAGAGAAGGAAGGTGTGTAGAGAAGAAAGGTGTGTGTGTAGAGAAGAAAGGTGTGTAGAGAAAGGAAGGTGTGATGAAGAGGTGGTGTGTAGAGAAGAAAGGTGTTGTAGAGAAGGAAGGTGTGTAGAGAAGGAAGGTGTGTAGAGAAGAAAGGTGTGTAGAGAAGAAAGGTGTGTAGAGAAGAAAGGTGTGTAGAGAAGGAAGGTGTGATGAAGAGGCAGGTGTATAGAGAAGAAAGGTGTGTAGAGAAGGAAGGTGTGTGTAGAGAAGGAAGGTGTGATGAAGAGGGGGTTGTAGAGAAGAAAGGTGTGTAGAGAAGAAAGGTGTGTAGAGAAGAAAGGTGTGTAGAGAAGGAAGGTGTGTAGAGAAGGAAGGTGTGATGAAGAGGCAGGTGTATAGAAGAGAAGGTGTGTAGAGAAGGAAGGTGTGATGAAGAGGCAGGTGTGTAGAGAAGGAAGGTGTGTATGAAGAGGCAGGTGTGTGTGTAGAGAAGGAAGGTGTGATGAAGAGGCAGGTGTGTAGAGAAGGAAGGTTGTGATGAAGAGGCAGGTGTGTAGAGAAGGAAGGTGTGATGAAGAGGCAGGTGTATAGAGAAGAAAGGTGTGTAGAGAAGGAAGGTGTGATGAAGAGGCAGGTGTGTAGAGAAGGAAGGTGTGATGAAGAGGCAGGTGTGTAGAGAAGGAAGGTGTGATGAAGAGGCAGGTGTGTAGAGAAGGAAGGTGTGATGAAGAGGCAGGTGTATAGAGAAGAAAGGTGTGTAGAGAAGGAAGGTGTGTAGAGAAGGAAGGTGTGTAGAGAAGGAAGGTGTGTAGAGAAGGAAGGTGTGATGAAGAGGCAGGTGTGTAGAGAAGAAAGGTGTGTAGAGAAGGAAGGTGTGATGAAGAGGCAGGTGTGTAGAGAAGGAAGGTGTGATGAAGAGGCAGGTGTGTAGAGAAGAAAGGTGTGTAGAGAAGAAAGGTGTGTAGAGAAGGAAGGTGTGTAGAGAAGGAAGGTGTGTAGAGAAGGAAGGTGTGATGAAGAGGCAGGTGTGTAGAGAAGAAAGGTGTGTAGAGAAGGAAGGTGTGATGAAGAGGCAGGTGTGTAGAGAAGAAAGGTGTGTAGAGAAGGAAGGTGTGATGAAGAGGCAGGTGTATAGAGAAGAAAGGTGTGTGATGAAGAGGCAGGTGTGTAGAGAAGGAAGGTGTGATGAAGAGGCAGGTGTATAGAGAAGAAAGGTGTGTAGAGAAGGAAGGTGTGTAGAGAAGGAAGGTGTGTAGAGAAGGAAGGTGTGATGAAGAGGCAGGTGTGTAGAGAAGGAAGGTGTGATGAAGAGGCAGGTGTGTAGAGAAGGAAGGTGTGATGAAGAGGCAGGTGTGTAGGAGAGGGAACAAGAAGACACTTGGGAGATTTATATGTGTTTATTTATAGAAAGAAGTGCGATGGACAGGCAGCTAATACTTAGTTCAAACGGACTACATGTTAACTCCCCAGGCGCATGACGCGATGTACAGGCCAAAATAGTATAGAACAAAAATGAAGGAACCAGTCATATAGGCAAAGCTAGAGATGTTATGAGAGAGAGAGAGCGGGTAAGAAAGAGATGCAACAAATGTGGTGGAGAGAAAGATGTGGAGCAGAAATCAATACGACAGAGCTAATCGTGTTTGTCCAAGAAACCCGAGAAAAGGTGGCCAGGAAAATGTTGAGCACAGCGTAATAGGACAGACATTTATATAGTTGAAAACCCAGAAACAAATAAATTCAATCTATTTTTAAATCCTTAAGTTTAGTTGAGATGGAGAGACTGTCTGTGTAAGACAAGCTTTGGATGATAGAGGAATGACTATAGATCAGGCAAAGGAAGTGGTAATAAACAGGAATGAATGGAGAATGCTTGTGAATAGTTGAATGAACACATGGTCATTTGGGGGAAGGGGTCGGGCGCAAGTTGGACTAGATAATAGTCCATCAGGCGCCTGGCCCGGGGAGACGATTAATATGAAGGGTGCGCCTGGAAGTGTGGTGGGCGGGCTTGTGGCTTTGGCTCCGCTGCATGTCTGTCTGCCGAGATCGGAGCCTCTCCGGGTGGTCGGGGGCCGGGGGAGTGCTGGAGCGAGCTTGGTGACCCTAGTCTCTGGGTCTTCTCTTGGGTGACCTAGATGTGTGTGAATTTTATTTTTTGTCTGTGTTTGTTCGTTGTTCTGTCTTGTGTTTTGTGTTTTCCCTGTTCTTGCTCTGTCTTGAGTCGGCCACCCCCAAGAAAATGAAAACAAAAAAATAAAAAAATAGAGTAAAATCGAAAATAAAAATAAAAATAGGAAAAGTGGGGATTGGGCCTGAGCATATACATACATACATACATACATACATACATACATACATACATACATACATACATACATACATACAAGTTTAGTTATGTTATTTGTGTTAGGATTATTTTGTTCAAGGTACTTCCTAGCACTTTCTTCATCAATACTTTTCATAGATCTCTTGATGATATTATATCTTATTATATTATTATATCTCTTAATCTCTCATTGTATGGTTTATTTCTAAGGGAAGGGATTAACTTTGTTGTTCTACGCTGGAGAGAGAGAGAGAGAGAGAGAGAGAGAGAGAGAGAGAGAGAGAGAGAGAGAGAGAGAGAGAGAGAGAGAGAGAGAGAGCAGCCACGACAGAAGGTTGCATATCATATAATAAGGGAAACATTTCGCGACACATACGACATATTACGAATTCCTGCGATAGTATACGGGGACACACAACAATTCCCCGGAGGCATGCGACACTTTACGAGGGACATAGAGTACGATACAGGAAGGCAGCGTCAGGATCTTGTGTCTCGGTGTGTTGTCTGCTGGTTGACTTAAGGGGGGGATGGTTCACTTTTTGGGCGATTTTTGCATGTATTCATTATTTTTCTAGTTTCTTTCCTAGACCTCCATCAAATTAAAAAAAAACAAACATCCATTAGATCCCTCTTCTAGATTAATTTGTACATTTTTCGGTAGACACATGTCCCGGCCAAACGCCGGCTCTTCCAACATTACAGGCTAACTATCGTTCCCTAGGGGAAAAATCGACACCTAAATAGCACGAAAGGTCTAAATATTGACGAAGAAATGGGGCGAAAGGTCTTAAAATCGACTAACTAATGGGGCAAAAATCTTAAAATCTGAAAAACATTGAGCTAAACATGAGGGAGAAGGGGGTCTAAAAAAGCAGTCCATGTCCCCTTAATTAAGGGGACTATACTATATACTTGTTTGTTTTACATTATTAGCGGTACATAATATACCTGTAGATGTTTTTGTTTGCTCCCTAGACCTCTTACCAATATTTACAAAAAATACTCCCAAAACGTTTCCATTTTTCTGTATCGGACGGGACTTTATGTATCGGACGGGACTTTCTGTATCGGACGGGACTTCGGTATCGGACGGGACTTTTTCCTTCTAAATTGATTTAGAACAATAATTCCTGTTCTGATCTAACAGCTAACTAAAGACAAAGCCTCAAAATGTCGCATTTATAGTCTATATCCCGTCCCTGTAAATATGTGTGTTTGTGTGTGTGTTCATTTTCGCCTCTCTCTCTCTCTCTCTCTCTCTCTCTCTCTCTCTCTCTCTCTCTCTCTCTCTCTCTCTCTCTCTCTCTCTCTCTCTCTCTCTCTCTCTCTCTCTCTCTCTCTCTCTCTCATCGTAAGCCACCATTTTTATCTTGCCATTCCCCTCCCTCGTCCATTCGCTTTTTCACTTATCTTTTTTCTATGTTTTCCTTTTGCTCTTCCCCCCAAACCCTTCCATTTTAAAGCGAGAGACCAGGCCCATCCATTTTTATTAATTCTCCTTTCTATATTTGTTTGTTAATTTTTCTAATATTTGTATATTTGTCGGTCTGTGTGTGGTCTGTTTTGTTCTTCATGGATCGATTGATAGAAAGATAGAGAGTCGGATAAATAAATATATTGGTAGATTTATACAAAAGTATATATATATATATATATATATATATATATATATATATATATATATATATATATATATATATATACAGTACCGGGTATATTATATACCGGTATATATATATATATGTTCTCTCTCTCTCTCTCTCTCTCTCTCTCTCTCTCTCTCTCTCTCTCTCTCTCTCTCTCTCTCTCTCTCTCTCTCTCTCTCTCTCTCGCTCTCTCTCTCTCTCTCTCTCTCTCTCTCTCTCTCTCTCTCTCTCTCTCTCTCTCATTCTTAAGTCTTAGTTCTAAAGGAGGAATTACGTGGTCAATCGTTACAACCAACAGCACCACCAATGCTGTTACCAACATACACAAACAGTCAACAATTAGGATCAGAATACTATTTAGATGTATTTTTTTTTATTCGATAATCCAACTACTCCCTCTGGGGCATAGGCCGAGAGCCTGCACACTCAACCGCTGAACACGGTGAGGTCCGTGAGGTCTTGTTCCAGTCTAGGGAGTGAGACATGCGAAGCACCACGTCTCGAAGCAATCCCATCTCTGAAGCTGCTCCGCCTCTGCGCCTCACAGTCTCATTCCCCAGACTCGGACCCTCACTCTCAGAACGCCACCTATTGAGCAATTAACTCACTAGGCATTGTCCCCCTGTAACATATTTTGAATATGGGAATATTCATATTTAATCATGGAACAATGAGGGTATTTTTTATTTTTTTATTTTATTTTTTTTTTTTTTTTGGGGGGGGGGCATTTCGGTGTGCTGTGCTAATGCATTGCTACTAGGTACAGCACAAATTCCAGCCCAATAATATCTTCCCTTTGACATTTTGGGATTCGAACCCGGGTCCATTGGATTACCAGTCCAGTGGCAAGACCACTCTGCCACACCTCCCCTTTATGTGTGTGTGTGGTTCGCTGGTGATAAGATTTCACGTGCATCACACAAATTATACCGTATAGGCCTATGCAAGAATAGACCAAATATATTAATGTGTATAAAGACGAGCATATACACGAATTACCGGTAGCACCTAATCCCTCACAACACCGCATCGCTCCCTCTCTCTCTCTCTCTTATTCACACAAATACACTCAACCAAACTTGCACTTACAGCCATACATTCCAACTCTGCACACACACACACACACACACACACACACACACACACACACACACACACACACACACACACACACACACACACTTCCTGTCTCTCTTCTACCTGACACAAATTTCCCTAGGAAGTTTTAGGCTAAATAGTCCTTCCGTAAAACAATTTAAGCAATTGTACAGACCTTGCAATGAAAACGTTTTCTTACACTACGACTATCTCCCCGGAATGGGATACAAGGTCTCCGAGATACTAACCATTCCTTGTAACTCTCTCGTCTCTCCTCTCTCCCCTCTCCTCTGTCTTCTCTCCCCTCTCTTCTCTCCTCTCTCCTCTCTCTCTTTTCTCCTCTATCCTCTCTCCTATCAACAATTCATCCCCTGTAAAGCGATAACCGAAGTCTCCCATAATTCCCGATCAGTCTTTATTGGAGTTCCTTCCCCCATTATACTGCCAACCGGGAAGCTGTAAGTATATTTACAATGTCAGAGAAAGATATTTACATAGATTTACATATATACACTGGCCACACAGACCTTACTATCCAAACGAGGTGGTCAGGACTTAGTTCTAGTAGAGATGGCATATCCGATAGAAAAGGATAGTTGAAGGAAAGGATAGAAAAGAAGAAGGCTCTCTCCCCACCCTCCGGTCCCTCCGGCAATTGCCGTAAATTTAAAACAATTGTAAGTGATTAACCTTGCTGGGCTTCGAAATCCCCAGAAGGAATTTACAGGAAAGATTGGGAAAAAAAAGGAAAATGTATGCAACCCTTTGCCTTAGTAGCATGTACATGTTGGGGTTAATTGGAATCATCCAACCCATCACCCTTAGTAGTATGTACATATTTAATGATGATTTATGTAATTATTATACTGTATTTGTGTATTTACTGTTTTTTTTTTCTTTTCTAACGCTCTCTTCAGCTGAACAAATAATAACGGTGATAATTACAGCCTACTCCATACCCTTCCTCAGCTCCCTGCCTTGGAGTGGCTTCGGTCACCCGGGGTTTGTTAGTGGTAAGCAGGGAGGATTTTGTGGGGACGCTCGTTTGTGGCCTTGGCCTTGCTCGAGACCTTGGGGCTGTTCGGCCAGACAGCCTGGGGAACAACAACAACAACAACTCCATACCAATTTTTCTGTGGTATGAGTCTAGATTTTTCTTAAATGTATCTATAGAGGAGCTGTCTATTACTTTATTTGGAAGTTTGTTCCACTCATCAATTACACTGTGAGTGAAGAAATGTTTTGTTTTATCTAGATTCGCTCTCCTACCTAATAATTTTAAATTGTTTCCTCTTGTAGATGTGTCTTCGGCTTTTTTGAATAACTTATCTAGGTTAATGTTACTGAATCCTTTTAGAATTTTAAAACACTCTTATCAATTGGCCTCTCATCCTTCGTTTCTTAAGTGAAAACAGATCAAGTTCTCTCAGTCTTTCATCATATGATTTATTTCTCAATGAAGGGATTAGTTTAGTGGCTCGCCTTTGCACAGATTCTAATTTGAGAGAGAGAGGGAGAGAGAGAGAGGGGGGGGGGGGGGGGGGTTAGCGAGGTCAGTAAAAGTAATTTCCAGTTTTATCGGAAGAGAATGAAGTTATTGAAAACAGTAAACTGAGGTGGAATTTGGGGGGAGGGGATATATATGATCCACTGTTATTAAAAGAATTAAGGGGAGGAAGACCGTTTTTCGGGACCCCCTTTTCCCTAATGTTTAGCCCCACTAGTTTTGAGATTATAAGACGTTCGGCCCATTAGTTTGGCGATTTTAGCAGCTTTCGCCCCATTTCGTTGTCAATTTTAAGACCTTTTGTGCCATTAAGGTGTCGATTATTTCCTGGCGAGCGATAGCGAGCCAGCAATTTTAAGAGGAATCGGCCTTCGGCCGGGACATTTTTCTACCGAAAAATGTACAAATTTATCTTGAAGGGGGGTCTAGGGGGTGTTTTTCTAAGCTTGATGGAGGTCTAGGGAGGAAACTAAACAACATATGAATACATTGATTAATAGACCAAACAAACGGTCAGTCTCCCCTTAAGACTGAATTACTGTGTTACCGGTAACAATAATATACTGTTGTGTTATGGTGACTAATAGAATATAGCTTTAACCCCTTCTGTACCGGTGAAGTCTTTTTTATTCTATTCTAGCTATATTTAGACGATTGTGTGCGGTTTAGGAAGGATCTATGCTAGCAAGAAGAGTTAAGTCAGATAGTTCGAAGACTGTTACTTGCTCGAGGCCCCTTTTAAGCTGACTAAAAGCGTCAAATTATAGCTTGAATATAATTAAAAAGACGTCGCCGGTACGGAAGGGGTTAGGATGAAATTTGGTGTGGGGTTGAAGTGATTATGGTGTGTTGTATCTTGAGTAATAGTATGTGCTGCGAGGAGTAATAATATGTGCTGTGAGGAGTAATAGTATGTGCTGTGAGGAGTAATAGTATGTGCTGTGAGGAGTAATAATATGTGCTGTGAGGAGTAATAATATGTGCTGTGAGGAGTAATAGTATGTGCTGTGAGGAGTAATAGTATGTGCTGTGAGGAGTAATAGTATGTGCTGTGAGGAGTAATAGTATGTGCTGTGAGGAGTAATAGTATGTGCTGTGAGGAGTAATAGTATGTGCTGTGAGGAGTAATAGTATGTGCTGTGAGGAGTAATAGTATGTGCTGTGAGGAGTAATAGTATGTGCTGTGAGGAGTAATAGTATGTGCTGTGAGGAGTAATAATATGTGCTGTGAGGAGTAATAGTATGTGCTGTGAGGAGTAATAATATGTGCTGTGAGGAGTAATAGTATGTGCTGTGAGGAGTAATAATATGTGCTGTGAGGAGTAATAGTATGTGCTGTGAGGAGTAATAGTATGTGTTGTGAGGAGTAATAGTATGTGCTGTGAGGAGTAATAGTATGTGCTGTGAGGAGTAATAGTATGTGCTGTGAGGAGTAATAGTATGTGCTGTGAGGAGTAATAGTATGTGCTGTGAGGAGTAATAGTATGTGCTGTGAGGAGTAATAATATGTGCTGTGAGGAGTAATAGTATGTGCTGTGAGGAGTAATAGTATGTGCTGTGAGGAGTAATAGTATGTGCTGTGAGGAGTAATAATATGTGCTGTGAGGAGTAATAGTATGTGCTGTGAGGAGTAATAATATGTGCTGTGAGGAGTAATAGTATGTGCTGTGAGGAGTAATAGTATGTGCTGTGAGGAGTAATAGTATGTGCTGTGAGGAGTAATAGTATGTGCTGTGAGGAGTAATAGTATGTGCTGTGAGGAGTAATAGTATGTGCTGTGAGGAGTAATAGTATGTGCTGTGAGGAGTAATAGTATGTGCTGTGAGGAGTAATAATATGTGCTGTGAGGAGTAATAGTATGTGCTGTGAGGAGTAATAGTATGTGCTGTGAGGAGTAATAGTATGTGCTGTGAGGAGTAATAGTATGTGCTGTGAGGAGTAATAGTATGTGCTGTGAGGAGTAATAGTATGTGCTGTGAGGAGTAATAGTATGTGCTGTGAGGAGTAATAGTATGTGCTGTGAGGAGTAATAATATGTGCTGTGAGGAGTAATAGTATGTGCTGTGAGGAGTAATAGTATGTGCTGTGAGGAGTAATAGTATGTGCTGTGAGGAGTAATAATATGTGCTGTGAGGAGTAATAGTATGTGCTGTGAGGAGTAATAATATGTGCTGTGAGGAGTAATAGTATGTGCTGTGAGGAGTAATAGTATGTGCTGTGAGGAGTAATAGTATGTGCTGTGAGGAGTAATAGTATGTGCTGTGAGGAGTAATAGTATGTGCTGTGAGGAGTAATAGTATGTGCTGTGAGGAGTAATAGTATGTGCTGTGAGGAGTAATAGTATGTGCTGTGAGGAGTAATAATATGTGCTGTGAGGAGTAATAGTATGTGCTGTGAGGAGTAATAGTATGTGCTGTGAGGAGTAATAGTATGTGCTGTGAGGAGTAATAGTATTTAGTGTTGTTACCCCTTAATTGCGATCATGCGTTTTCTTTGCATTTTGGATAGCATAGATCGATTATATTCAGCATAGGGAGGATGTGTGAGAGTCCAACTCAATCGAGACTCTATATACCTTTGACTCATAGATGCCTTAAGGGGAGGTTTTTAGTTTGTTCTCTAGACCTCCATCAAGCTTAAAATTAGAACCCCTTCCAAGATTAATGTGTACATTTTTCGGTAGAAAAATGTCCTGGCCGAAGGCCGGTTCCTCTTAAAGTACAGGCTCGCTATCGCTCGCCAGAAACAAATATACGCCTAAATGACACGAAAGGTCTTAACATTTAGAGACATGGGGCGAAAGTTATTTAAATCGCTAACTAAATAGAAGGTAGTATCTTCTTAGGTATTGTAATTCGTACACATATTTGCTTCATGTGCCAGACCAGGATTAAAAAAAAAAAAAAAACACGTTGGTGGAGAGATCATAATAGTATATCATTCGCGAGCCCTGTGCCTATATTATATCACCTGGACAAACACAGAAATGAAATGGCCGGGGTTGGACACAGAGTACACAGACGAATGATCTTGTTAATTGCCACTAATGGAACCCAATTATGAGATGTTTGTCCATTAGTCCAATTAAACCAGTAATTGTGGGATATGTTGATGAGCGTGGTCAGGTTAGCGTGTGTTTTTTTGTTTTATCTTGGTGGGCGTTAGTCCGTTTGTCCTTAAGGGGAGTCACCTGCTTTTTTGTATCTTTCTCTGGCTTGTATCCATTTGGCCCCATTCAGCCAACTGTTTTAAGACGTTTATCCCCATCCAAGTGTCGATTTCTTCTTGGCGAGCGATAGCGAGCCATCATTGTATGGAGAAATCCGGCTTCGCCGGAGGAATTTTTCTATCGAAAAATGTA
The DNA here is from genome assembly GCA_032716605.1 of Paralithodes platypus. Lineage (NCBI taxonomy): Eukaryota > Metazoa > Arthropoda > Malacostraca > Decapoda > Lithodidae > Paralithodes > Paralithodes platypus. The sequence continues at coordinate 1,765,886 of CM064546.1, read as the reverse complement.
CAAATTTAGCTAGCTGTAAAAAATGTATACATATATGCTGGCTCGCTACCGTTCGCCAGGAAAATATTGACACCTGGATGGGGGTAAACGTCTTAAAACAGTAGGCTGAATGGGGCCGAATGGATACAAGCCAAAGAGAGAGGGAGAGAAAGAGAAAAAAAAGCTAGGTGTGCTCCCTTAATTAATGGAGATAAGGTTTGGTTTATTAGGTCAACGCCTTCTGTATCGGCAGCGTCATTAACACATATTTCTGGCTTCTATTAGACTAGTTCATTCACTTTAAGGGGAGATTTCCACTTGAGGGATTTTTTTCTGGATCCCTTTCTATCTCATGTTTAGTCCCATTGCTTTTGATATTCTAAGACGTTCGCGCCATTAGTTTGGTGATTTTAAGAACTTTTGCCCCATTTCCGTCAATTTTAAGACCTTTCGTACCATTAAGGTGTCGATTTTATCCTGGCGAGCGATAGCGAGCCTGTAATTTAAGAGGAACCGACCTTTGGCCGGGACATTTTTCTACCGAAAAATGTACAAACTAATCTTGAGAGGGGGTCTAGGGGGTGTAATTTTAAGCTTGATGGAATTCTAGGGAACGAATTAAATTAAGAGGCTTCGAACTATATGACGGGACCCATTTTCTTACCACCACAGATTCTTAGAATATCGGTTCAATATAGCTAGACTACAAATATTAATATGTCACCGGTAATGAAAGGGTTAAGATGTGTCAGGTTAGGGTAGATTAGGCCAGGTTCAATTAGGTCACAGGTAAGGTAGACTAAGGCACCGGTAGGTTTGGTTAAGGTGCCTTACTCTTCACTAAGTTAGAGTAGGTTAGGTTAAATGTGGTCGAGGAATGACTGGGAGAGGTATAACTGGATGAAGTGAACGTGACTGTGATGAAAGTGATTGTGGATGATATGAAATGGCTGACTGGTGACGTGAGTATGATGACAGTGATTTGACTGCATGGTGACGTGACTGAGGATAGTGATTGCTAGAGAAATGATTGACTGGTGCTGTGACTGAGGATAGTGATTGTAGAAGAAATGAAATGACTGACTGGGAACGTAACTGTGAGGAAAGTGATTGTAGACGAAGTAGCTAAGGCGAAGTTGTATAGGGCGACATAACTATAGGGTACGTACTGGGGGAAGCGGCTGTGAGGAAAATGACTGTGTACGAAGTGACTGAGTGGCGGCCTGACCAGTAGGAAAGTTATTTTAGAAGAAATGAAGTGACTGAGTGAGAATGTGACTGTTAGGAAAGTGATTGTAGCTGAAGTGACTGAGTGAGAACGTGACGATGAGAAAAGGGAGTGTTACCGAAGTGACTGAGTGGTGACATGACTGTGGGCGAAATGCCTTGGACCGGAACTGACCATAAACCTTTTTGGGCATTACGATAAAAGTTAAATTTGGCTCTCTCTCATTCACTCTCACGTTTGGGGAAGACACTTGTTTGCCTTTTGTCTCCTTCGTACACATATGACAGAATTATGAGGAATATTACTGTAGTAGTAGACCCAGCAGCCATGGCAGCGAGATTAACTCGTTCACGCTTGTATGACGCAGAGGTTGCCAGATTAGCAATAAGAAATAGAGTTCTCTCACTCTTATAATTACCTCTCCAAAATTCGTTTTCTGCCCACAGCTAACTCAAAGACAACTGCAGAGGTTGAAGTAACTCAGAGCTATCCCAGTGCATACCACCTCCTTTACGTAGGGCACGTGGTACCCGTCTTGCAACTCAATCCCACCCCTACTCTGTGCAACTCTCCAACCCAAGAGTGAAACGTTACTCTCAAACTTTCTTCTACTCAACAGCTGAGCTCTGGAACTCTCTCCCAGAATCAGTCTTTCCCTCTTCCTATGACTTAAATTGCTTCAAACTCCGTGTGTCCAGGCATTTTGGCTCGAACGTCCCTTGATTTTGGCCCTGTCACTCTTTCAACTATGGGGGAGGCACTCGCTATAGGCAGTAATGCCTTTTGCCTCCCTCAATCACATAGAAAAAAAAAAAAAAAAAAAAACTAAACTAAAGGGTACTAAATACCCCTGATGGTAACAAAGGCTTTAAAGTATCCCAAATAGGCTCAAAATTGCGTCATAAGCGTGAAAGGGTTAACACGTGTATACCTGTATTATATACCATAAATAGTAAACTGTCAATAAGATGTCAGGAACTTGTGGGTCGTAAGCTAATTGGAAGTTAGGGAGGTCCTAAAGGTGAGGGCACCAACGAGGCTCGGTACCTACACACCAACAGAAAGGGGGGGGGGGGGGGGAATCTACTGGAGAGGAAGCCAATAACTTGAACATTGACACTAATGTTATCGGACTACATTATAGAAAACGTTACTAAGGAAAGATAATTCTAGATATAATTACGTGTTATTGTGAGAACATTTTGTTTTACAAGAAAATACTCACTACTGACTGCCTATCTACCACTGTCTATCTACCACTGCATCTACCACTGTATCTACCACTGTCTATCTACCACTGTCTATCTACCACTGTCTATCTACCACTGTCTATCTACCACTGACTATCTACCACTGTCTATCTACCACTGACTATCTACCACTGTCTATCTACCACTGTCTATCTACCACTGTCTATCTACCACTGTCTATCTACCACTGACTATCTACCACTGTCTATCTACCACTGACTATCTACCACTGTCTATCTACCACTGCATCTACCACTGTCTATCTACCACTGTCTATCTACCACTGTCTATCTACCACTGTCTATCTACCACTGACTATCTACCACTGTATCTACCACTGACTATCTACCACTGTCTATCTACCACTGTATCTACCACTGTCTATCTACCACTGACTATCTACCACTGTCTATCTACCACTGTATCTACCACTGACTATCTACCACTGTCTATCTACCACTGTCTATCTACCACTGTCTATCTACCACTGTCTATCTACCACTGACTATCTACCACTGTATCTACCACTGATTATCTACCACTGTCTATCTACCACTGTATCTACCACTGTCTATCTACCACTGACTATCTACCACTGACTATCTACCACTGACTATCTACCACTGTCTATCTACCACTGTCTATCTACCACTGAATATCTACCACTGTCTATCTACCACTGTATCTACCACTGTCTCTACCACTGTCTATCTACCACTGACTATCTACCACTGTCTATCTACCACTGACTATCTACCACTGTATCTACCACTGACTATCTACCACTGTCTATCTACCACTGTCTATCTACCACTGACTATCTACCACTGTCTATCTACCACTGTCTATCTACCACTGACTATATACCACTGACTATCTACCACTGTCTATCTATCACTGACTATCTTTCCTAATTAGTTATCCTCATTTCCGAACTCCGAAGCCACTCCCTAAAGATAGAATTAACTCACGAGAAATGAGGTTCCGAATAATGGCACCGGTGATAAACTAATTTCCATAACCAGCAAGCGAGGTCTGAGTAAAAATATAAATATATAAATAAATAAATAAATATACTGCAGTAGGCAGAAGGAGGCAGATTGATGTCATGTGATTAGTTGGTAATTAAATAATACAATAATATAGATTTTTAAATCATTCTTAAAAGTGATAACACCCCAAATTAATTCCCGCCCACTCACCAACTCTCTGCAATCTCTCTCTCTCTCTTCGCCGCAATTTTGCATCTTTCTCGCTATTATATCGCTACAATAATAATCAGTGTTCCTCAGAGCTCTCCCAGTGTATACCACCACCTCTACGTAGGGTACGTGGTACCCGTCTTTCAACACAATCCCACCCCTACTCTGTGCAACTCTCCAACCCAAGAGTGAAACGTTACTCTCAGTCTTTCTTCTATTCAACAGCTGAGCTCTGAAACTCTCTCCCAGAATCAGTCTTTCCCTCCTCCTATGACTTAAATTGCTTTAAACTCCGTGTGTCCAGGCACTTTGGCTCGAACGTCCCTTGATTTTGGCCCTGTCACTCTGTCAACTATGTGGGAGGGACTCGCTACAGGCAGTTCTGCCTTTTGTCTCCCTCATTCACATAGAAAAAAACAATTATGAAACCCAAGGCCCGGTAGTGGCTAAACAACACCAGTCCTCCACAACACGTCTTTTTGTTTCATATGTGTCCGTCACTGTTCATATATGTCCGTCACTGTTCATATATGTCCGTCACTGTTCATATATGTCCGTCACTTCATATATTATGTCCGTCACTGTTCATATATGTCCGTCACTGTTCATATATGTCCGTCACTGTTCATATATGTCCGTCACTGTTCATATATGTCCGTCACCGTTCATATATTATGTCCGTCACTGTTCATATATGTCCGTCACTGTTCATATATGTCCGTCACTGTTCATATATGTCCGTCACTGTTCATATATGTCCGTCACTGTTCATATATTATGTCCGTCACTGTTCATGTCCGTCACTGTTCATATATGTCCGTCACTGTTCATATATGTCCGTCACTGTTCATATATTATGTCCGTCACTGTTCATATATGTCCGTCACTGTTCATATATGTCCGTCACTGTTCATATATGTCCGTCACTGTTCATATATGTCCGTCACTGTTCATATATGTCCGTCACTGTTCATATATGTCCGTCACTGTTCATATATGTCCGTCACTGTTCATATATGTCCGTCACTGTTCATATATGTCCGTCACTGTTCGGCACTGTAAAGCGGATTTGTTGTTGACATTAAAGGGGGGTGACCTGTTTTTGTTCTGACATTTTCTATCTTTCTCTGGCTTGTATCCATTTGGCCCCATTCAGCCTACTATTTTAAGACATTTATCCCCATCCAGGTGTCAATTCTTTACTGGTGAGCGGTAGCGAGCCAGCATATTTTTTATTTTTGTTTGACAGCAGGCTAAATTTGTACATTTTTCGATAGAAAAATTTCTCCGGCGAAGCCGGATTTCTTCGTATAATGCTGGCTCGCTATCGCTCGCCAGGAAGAAATCGACACCTAGATGGGGA
>CM064546.1:1748364-1755864 GCA_032716605.1 Paralithodes platypus | reverse complement strand
ATTGAGCCGAACCAGTAAATTATGCTGCACAATACCGTCTGAGCTGCCTTAAATAACCAATAATTACCCAGTGAGAAAGGCGCGTGTGAGCTGAGTTGGTAATGATGATGATGGCTTAAGTGAAGTAGGAGATTAGAGAGTTTTGGAAAAGAGGAAGAATAAGTTGAGAAGTTGGAAGTACAGTCGCGCTAATAAGTCATGTGCCGGCACCAAGTATATGTTTTGATCAATAATTGGTATCAGCAATATTTACACATCATTTCTTCTTTTTTGATTGAGATATACAACCATGTCCCTACACTTACCTACCCTATTCAACATCTGACAGACATTAATACAGCAAAGAGCAAGCCAAACGTAATGACAGCTGGGACATGACTTATTAGCGCGACTGTACAGTAAAAGATAAAAGTACTTGAGCTAGTGTCCAAGTTTGCCAATATATCATCTGAAGACTGGTGGGTTAGTGTTGAAACTTAGTCTTCATTTTTAGTCCACTAATAGGACACTTTATCTCGACGTATCAGCTCCATTACTTTAAAGGGGGTCACCGTTTTTTTTTTTTATCTTTCGAGCTCCTTTTCTCTCTTTCCCTGGCTTGTATCCATTCGGCCCCATTCAGCCAACTGTTTTAAGACGTTTATCCCCATCCAGGTGTCGATTTCTTCTTGGCGAGCGATAGCGAGCCAGCATTTATGGAGAAATCCGGCTTCGCCGGAGACAATTTTCTATCGAAAAATGTACAAATTTAGCTTGCTGTCAAAACAAATATATATATATATATATATGCTGGCTCGCTACCGCTCGCCAGGAAAATATTGACACCTGGATGGGGGTAAACGTCTTAAACAATAGGTTGAATGGGGCCGATTGGATACAAGCCAAAGAGAGAGGGAGAGAAAGAGAAAAAAAGCGAGGTGGGCCCCCTCAACCCTTGAATTAGGAGGGACCCTTTATTAACTCATAAAATCGGTTTAACCCCTTCTGTACCGGCGACGTCTTTTTAATTTTATTCTAGCTATATTCAGATAATTTTGTGCCGCTTAAAAAAGGTCTGTGGTAGTAAAAATGGTTATGTGAGATAGCTCGAAGCCTGTTAGCTACTGGAGGCCCTTTTTAAGCTGAATAACATCGTCTAAGAGTATCCAGAATAAAGCTAAAAGGACGGCACCGGTATTGAGAGGGTTAGGGTAATTCTAAGATACTGCACACTTATTTGCGATAGAATGTTAGTATATTTTTTTTTTGTTTTTTTTTTAATTAAGATAGTTTTTAATCAGTCACTGTTGAGTAATACTGTATTAGATAATTCAGGCATTAACCCCTTCATTACCGGCAGCGTCTTTTTAATATTACCCTAGCTATATCGTGTGTGTACGAGTGGAGTGTATGAAGTGTATATATGGTCGTTACCCATCCTCCACACAGGCTCCAATACTATATTACTCTGATACTATATTCAGTGTAGTAAATTTAACAAAGATATGCTGTAATTTATCACCATTAAGTTATATATTACCACTGTGTGTGTGTGTGTGTGTGTGTGAGAGAGAGAGACTTGGGAGTGACGGGGGACATGCTAATATGTTTGCACCTCGTTTACACTTTTACACTAATAAAAAAACAAGTCGAAGATGTAGTACGTCGCTCTCCACTGCATGTTGCACGTTACAAAACCGTCTGAGTGCTTGTGTGTGTGTGTGTGTGTGTGTGTGTGTGTGTGTGTGTGAGATACACCCTATGTTAGACTGCTTTAAACTGTGTGAGTCCAGGCATTTTGACCCCGACGTCCCTTGAATTTGCCTCTATGTCCCACTTTTGGCTTTGGGGAAGACACTCGTTACAGGCAGCCTGTCTTTTATCTAAAAAAAAAAAGAAAAGAAAGTGTGACAGGTGCGTTGGACCGACAAACAGACAGACAGTGAAGGTGCCAAGATACTCCCAGGTGTGTTGTACAGAGAGAAAAACATGAGGAACTTGCCAAGAGACTCCCAGGTGTGTTGTACAGAGAGAAAAACATGAGGAACTTGCCAAGAGACTCCCAGGTGTGTTGTACAGAGAGAAAAACACGAGGAACTTGCCAAGAGACTCCCAGGTGTGTTGTACAGAGAGAAAAACACGAGGAACTTGCCAAGAGACTCCCAGGTGTGTTGTACAGAGAGAAAAACACGAGGAACTTGCCAAGAGACTCCCAGGTGTGTTGTACAGAGAGAAAAACATGAGGAACTTGCCAAGAGACTCCCAGGTGTGTTGTACAGAGAGAAAAACATGAGGAACTTGCCAAGAGACTTCCAGGTGTGTTGTACAGAGAGAAAAACACGAGGAACTTGCCAAGAGACTCCCAGGTGTGTTGTACAGAGAGAAAAACATGAGGAACTTGCCAAGAGACTCTCAGGTGTGTTGTACAGAGAGAAAAACATGAGGAACTTGCCAAGAGACTCCCAGGTGTGTTGTACAGAGAGAAAAACACGAGGAACTTGCCAAGAGACTCTCAGGTGTGTTGTACAGACAGACAGACATAGACAGACATGATGAAGGTGCCAAGAGAGTGCTGGGTGAGGGATAGCATCAACAGAGTACTCCAAAGATGACTGATGGATTAGCTATGTGTACAGTGTAAAAGTGTTGGATACCAGGGTCTGGTAGTTAGGTTTATTGTGGAAAGGCTGTGTTAAGGGGGGTCACCTTCTTTTTTTCTCTTTCTCTCGTTTTCTCTCTTTCTCTGGTTTGTATCCATTCGGCCCCATTCAGCCAACTGTTTTAAGATGTTTATCCCCATCCAGGTGTCGATTTCTTCTTGGCGAGCGATAACGAGCCAGCATTGTATGGAGAAATCCGGCTTCGCCGGAGAAATTTTTCCATCGAAAAATGTACAAATTTAGCTTGCTGTCAAAACAAAAATACATATATGCTGGCTCGCTACCGCTCGCCAGAAAAATATTGACACCTGGATGGGGGTAAAAGTCTTAAAACAGTAGGCTGAATGGAGCCGAATGGATACAAGCCAAAGAGAGAGGGAGAGAAAGAGAAAAAAAGCGAGGTGGGTCCCCTTACGTGTGTGATAGGTGTGAATGGCTGTATGTTGTCTGCAGGTGTTACAGATTTGTGTTGAGTATGTGATAGATATCGTATGTAGGTAAACGATATGTTGCAGGTGTGGTAGGTACAGTGTTGCCAATTTAGCTACTTCCCCGGTAGATCTAGAGGTATTTACGTCGATCTAGAGGCCAATTTTAACATCTAGCTACGTGAATTCTAGCGATATTTTTTAGATATGAGCCATTTTGCAGCTATATTGTAGAGATTGTGCTAGTTTACTAGCGATTTTCGAATGTTTGTACTATCTAGCGGACTTGATTTGGTAACCCTGGGTAGGTATAATGTAGGATATGTGATACGGTATGTGATTATTGTGACTAGTGTGTACGGAAACAGTGCCATACATACACTAGTTAAGAGATGCCAAGAGAGTGATGTCAGGTGTATGGGATGGCAGTAACAGTATACAGTATAGTGGCCAGGTGGTTGGTGGGGCCCTTGGGTGGCACTCAGAGCTTACCAATAACTACTCGCCTCATAGCAGTGCCAGTGCCAGACATAGTTAATATGCCAAGAGAATGATGTCAGGTGTATGGGATGGCAGTCAAAGTATTATAGTGGCCAGGTGGTTGGTGGGGCCCTGGGGTGGTACTCACAGCTTACCAATAACTACTCGCCTCATAGCAGTGCCAGTGCCAGACATAGTTAATATGCCAAGAGAGTGATGTCAGGTGTATGGGATGGCAGTCAAAGTATTATAGTGGCCAGGTGGTTGGTGGGGCCCTGGGGTGGTACTCAGCTTACCAATAACTACTCGCCTCATAGCAGTGCCAGTGCCAGACATAGTTAATATGCCAAGAGAGTGATGTCAGGTGTATGGGATGGCAGTCAAAGTATTATAGTGGCCAGGTGGTTGGTAGGGCCCTGGGGTGGTACTCACAGCTTACCAATAACTACTCGCCTCATAGCAGTGCCAGTGCCAGACATAGTTAATATGCCAAGAGAGTGATGTCAGGTGTATGGGATGGCAGTCAAAGTATTTTAGTGGCCAGGTGGTTATTGGGGCCCTGGTGTGGTACTCACAGCTTACCAGTGACTCCCCTCATAGCAGTGCCAGTGCCAGGTGCTAGAGAGGGGTGCCAGGTGTAATGGTATATTATAGTACCCAGGTGGTTGGTGGTGCCTCTCAGCGGTGTCACTCACAACTTACCATTACCTCACGGCATATTGGTGTCAGTGCCAAGGTACAGGTGTGGGATATATGTCAGGCGTATGGCATGGGAGATGTACTGTATGTGAGGTGTACCGTGTGTGACAAGTGTGTAGGTTTGTGATAGGTGTGGGGCAGATGTGTGGCTGATGGTACAGGTGTAATTTGTGCCATGTGATAGGTGTGCTGGATATGATTAAGGTACCGGTATGTGATATGTTTTAGTATTTGTGAGCATGTGACATATGTATGACTAACTGTCTAAGTATAACATGTTCAGTAGGTGATAGGTGTGCTGGATATGCTTAGGGTATGGGATATGTTTTAGTATAATAAATTATGTATTGTAGAGTATGCGACAGATGCATGGCTAACTGTCTAAGTATAACATGTGCAGAATGTGATAGGTATTTCAGTGTTTATTTAAGTGTCTGATTGAATATTTAATTATGTGACATACTTAGTAAGTGTGTGTAGGAATTATGACCATTGTGCTAGTGTCGTTGTTAAAGTTGTGGCTAGAATATGGCTATGCATGTATTCATATTATCACCAACCCACCAATTAACTTACAAATAAACCTAATTAATGGAATCAATGAAACTAATGAATACATGTGGCACTCCAAGGATTCAAACCTAGGATACTCACACCGAAATTCAGTGCACTAACCATTACGCTAACAGATATGTAATAGGTGATCTGACTGATTGCACAGCAGTGGTATAGATGTGATAGATATGGTACGGTAGGTTTGTAAAATACGTTCTAGCTAAATGTGAGAGCTCGACTTAAAATACAGGCTCGCGAACGTATTTTACAAACCTACCATAGCTGTCACATCTATACCACTGCTGTGCAATCAGTCAGATCACCTATTACATATCTGTTATACATGCATAGCCATATTCTATCCACAACTTTAACGACACTAGCACACGTGTGTGTGTGTGTGTGTGTAGTATATTCTGCCAACTTTTCGGAGTATAAATCCACGCCATATTGTAGTCTGTTGTATGTGTGTGGCGCTGCGGCAAGTACCAATACATTATACGCATACAATCATAAACCAACATGTTATGCCTTAGTTTACAATTTATAATATGGGCGTTATTCTTGTTATGAGGCAGGTGGTACTCATATAAAGATGAGAAGCAATGCCAGTAATACTAATATATCCCAGGAATAACTACGCATACCATTTCTGATCTTCATGTATAACTACTGAAACATTTTAGTGATGCGAGGTTAGATTAGGTTTGAATAGCTTATTATGTATTACATTAGGTATATGTGTGGTTATTTTTGCTAAGCTTAATTCTTGTGACATATTATCCAGTGCATTTCGTTCTTGCATTCAAGAGAGGAAACATTACCCCCATGTTCAAGAATAGGCCTACAACCATGTCCTTCAAATGTCGCCACGTTGACATATTGTGGTGCCTGCCTGTATGCCGAAAGCTCCATTAGTCATATTGCACTGGCCGAAAACAGTGGCGAGCCGAAATGTATGCAGGGCCGAGATTACCAATATTCCCGAGCGCTGAATAATTGGGGTTTGTTTACATTCGTCAGCTGGGATTGACAGATCGGATTTTTGCATGATATTTTTATTTATTTCTCTTGAATGAATTGATCTGTGATTTGCTGTTGTTGTCATTGGTGGTAGTGTGTTTTTGTGTTTGCCGATGTTGTTGATATGGTTCTTTTTCGTATTCTCTCTCTCTCTCTCTCTCTCTCTCTCTCTCTCTCTCTCTCTCTCTCTCTCTCTCTCTCTCTCTCTCTCTCTCTCTCTCTCTCTCTCTCTCTCTCTCTCTCTCTCTCTCTCTCTCTCTCTCTCTCTCTCTCTCTCTTTCTCTCTCTCTCTCTCTCTCTCTCTCTCTCTCTCTCTCTCTCTCTCTCTCTCTCTCTCTCTCTCATATTGGTAGGACCAGTATTATTTGTCAATAACCCGTTCAGTACCGGTAACGTCCTGGCAACTACTAGACGATTGTATTCAGTTTAGGAATGACGTCTACCCATTAAAAGGCTATAGAATATCTCAATTTATCCTTTTAGCTACCATATATCTTTCCTAAGCTTCATAAAATCGTTTAAATGCAGCAGAAATCAAATATAAAAGTCAAGAATGCACCGTGCCAGTTGGCGACAACCAGGCGCCATAGGTCTCTGAAAGCATGAAAACGAAGGGAACGGTTGCAAAACCTCACTATCTAGAATACAACCTCCTGACTTAATGTTGCACTGTAAAATGTACAAGCTATAAAGTCAAACCTTTGTTCAGAGGGAGAGTTAGAACATATAAAGTGGGTAGGTAAGGTTAGTATGTTAATATTAGGATAAGTAAATTTTAGAAATATGTTTGCTAGGTTAAATATACTGTAGGTGAATGTGCTTTTCAAAGGAGAATACTACCAGTATCGGAACCGACAATACAGCCTCATATAAAGACTAAATAACCTGTTCTCTATTCTGGCCTAGTGAATCACGGACCAACAATGCCGACCAACTCGCCTTATCTGTTTAGAGTCTTTAGTTCACCCCCATTAACCTGACGGGGAGATTACTGCCCGTCAGATTACCAGATAAGGGGGGCTTAGCTTTGAGGCGGGGGAGAGAGAGAGAGAGAGTGAGTGAGTGAGTGAGTGAGTGAGAGAGATTAATTGATTGATTGATTGTACCGAATTGGTAACAGGAGATGAGCTGAAGAAGTGCGATATTAGTTGCTCCTCCCCACACAGGCAAACAGTGCTTGCTACATGGGTGCACAGTATCCTGTACAGAGTAACACGATGTAGGGTGGTAAAGAACCCACGCCGACGGTTGAGCACACCTAACTTCTGGGAAGCTGTTTGAGCAAGAGTGGTAATATGGTCTTTCCAAGAAAGGTTAGAAGAAAAGAGACACCAAGATTGTTGAGAGAGGACGCAGAGTTGATTTATGTGTTGTTGAAAAGCAAGGGATAGCCTAGTCGTTTGGAAGATTATAACTGGTAGATAGCCTAGATGTAAAAATGTAGTTTTGGAAGCATTGAAAGCAACACCGTTATCTCTGCCGCAAATGGAGATAGTGTAAATAAAGGTATTTTATAAGGTTTGAGGCACGATGAACACTTTCAGAATATTATGATATCCGGTTTACGAAACGTGTAGCATTTGGTCAGGAAGCAGCTTTATAATTATGTTTTACTATGTTAGTAATATTCATCAGTATCCATGGTCGACAATCATACGTAGATTTTGTTTTTAACT
>CM064546.1:1677373-1748264 GCA_032716605.1 Paralithodes platypus | reverse complement strand
GCTTATTGAGTGCTTTAAGATACTAAAAGGTTTCGACAAAGGTCGATGTTAAATGCACTATTCACAATTAAAACAATACTAATCAAACTCGCGGGAAAATGAAATGCAATTTAAAAACCAAAAAGGGCAAACCTAGATGTCACTAAGAGTTTCTTCACATTACAGTGTGGCGCCAGAGTGGGAATAATAAACTACCAGCGAGATGGTGGGGAGACGAGCGACACAATAAAACGCTTTCAAGGGAAGGCGTTGGACCTAAAATCTGCAGAGGGCTGGGGGGGGTGATTATGATTTTTTTATTTTTATATGAAGTTATATTCTAATATATATATTAGATAGAGATGATATATATATAGAGAGATATAAGGAGGTAGATAGTAGGTTATATAATATATATATATATATATAATATATATATTATATATATATATTAATTATATATATGTATGTATGTATGGTTGTTGTATGTGTGCCCCGTTACAAGTATGTATATATATACTTATAATATGGAGTGTAATGTGTGGGTGTATATATATATATATATATATAGTTTGTAAGGCCAGACTGCCTAGTAAGGACCTTGAGGTCTGTGTATCTACAGTATGTAGCTCTCTCTCTCTCTCTCTCTCTCTCTCTCTCTCTCTCTCTCTCTCTCCACATGAGCTTATTTGCTATTTCTATTGGTTAACTAGGACATGGTTCCACCATTTTTGATTCTCGAGAGGATCTGGGGAGGAGGGAAACCAAAGAAAAAAAAAAAAAGAAAAAACGGAGGGTTGTGTTGGGTGTTTTTGATTAGGGGTCCAATTTTTGGCCTAATGATCAATAATGCTTAAAAACAAGTTGCCCTCTTACCGATTTAACCATCAAACTTGTTATATACACTGCCTGTTGGATATAGCCATTAGGGCCATAATACAAGGAGGATATTTTTCATGCCTTATTCCCCCCATTGAATAGCCACTAGCATAATTCATGTCTGCAAATTACTTGTCTAAATAAATATTTAGATACATAGATACACACTTCAGTTTCTATGACTTCGTGGGGAGAGAGAGAGGCCCCAGGGGAGGAGTGTCCGGAGGAGAGGAGGAAGGGAGAGAGGGACGGAAGGGTGGGGGAGAGGAGGGCTAGAGAGAGATAATCGAGGAACCGGAAATCCGAGGAAGTGAGAGAGTTTGAGATGGGGAGCTAGGGGGAGTCCACCCAAAAAACAAAGCCAGCCCTTTGATCACCAAGTATATAATTATAAACATCACTCATATGTGTTGTGTTTGTCTGTCTGTCTGTCTGTATTCTGTCTGTCTTCGGCGGGATTTTGCCCTGGCGGGGGGGGGGGGTCGTGTGGGTCTGATTTTTTTTTTGTTGTGTTAATGTATGAGAGACTGCGCATCATAAAATGTCACTACCTCCATTTTTCGCTATTTTGTTTTCTTCCTGTTTTTCTTTTCTGAAGCTATTTTTTGCAATTTTTTGCGTTTTTTTTTGCGACGTTTGTGATTCTTTTTTTCCTATCAATAGAAAAGTTTTATTTTTTTTTTTTTTTTTTTTTTTTTTTTTTTGTTATCGGTCGTTATGCACTTGATTTTTTTTTGTTTTTTGTTTTCAATGTATCTAGCAATTGTCACTCTATTCCCTATATTTATGGTACATTATGTGTTTTGAGTTTTAAAAAAAAATTGTTACTTTTTCATATTTTTTTTTTCGGATATTCTGATAGGTTTCTGTAATACTACTTGTTCACGTATTTCGCTAAAACAATATTAACTCTGATTTGTCCTTTTTCGATATTATTTCCATTACTGAATTTTCCAGACGTTTCTTTCCTGTAATATTTTACCTACCGTTTTTTTTTTTTTTTTTACTCTCCTTTTTATATTTGTTTACAGGTTTTGGTCGCTAGGGTAGGCTACATGAAAGGACCTGCAGGGAATCTCTTCCTTCTATTTTTTGGCCGACTATTTTTGCTCAAATGTGTTCGTGTTTTTTACGAACATTTTTCACTGTATTTCTGGATATTTTTGTCGCCACTATGTCTCTTTTTATTTCAGATTATTTGTTTCTTGTATATGCTTACTGAGTGGCTCTGTTATTGTATATGCTTACTGAGTGGCTCTGTTATTGTATAATTATGCTTACTGAGTGGCTCTGTTATTGTATATGCTTACTGAGTGGCTCTGTTATTGTATATGCTTACTGAGTGGCTCTGTTATTGTATATGCTTACTGAGTGGCTCTGTTATTGTTTTAAGTTAATGTTTTTTTTTCTCCGTTAACTTTTTCGCTCTATTTAATGATTTACGTCTTGTTTTGATGTTTCGCTCTCAATTGATTGCGTTGTTCATCATTCTTATCTATGAATCGTTTTTTATGATTTTAACACTTTCTAATAATGTTATATTTTGTTCTATTACCAGTTTATTTACGCCTTGATTGCCGAATTAGTGCATCCCACCACTTCAAAGCCGTTTAAAGAGAGCACAGAACACAATTTTTAAATGTAATGATTAATGGTTATCAAACGCATTTTACATTTTAATTATGTTAATAGAATGTTGTTTCAAGGATCAGGGTCTCTCATACAAGGATCAGGGTCTCTCATACAAGGATCAGGGTCTCTCATACAAAGATCAGGGTCTCATACAAGGATCAGTGTCTCTCATACAAGGATCAGGGTCTCTCATACAAGGATCAGGGTCTCTCATACAAGGATCAGGTTCTCTCATACAAGGATCAAAGTCTCTCATACAAGGATCAAAGTCTCTCAGGTACACAGTCATTTCCTGCACGTCTCTTCCAGTAGAGGGAGTGACTGGTCTTTCTATAGGAGAACTTTCGAACTTTCTTACAGTATGCAAAGAATTTATACCATAAGGGGTAAAAGAATCAATATGTAGCCTTATCTCCTCGCCTCTCTTATCTCTCTCTCTCTCTCTCTCTCTCTCTCTCTCTGTTGCTCTCTTTCGCTCTCTCTGTCTCTCTCTCGCTCTCGTTGCTCTATCGACTCTTCTCCTTCTACGTTTCTCTCTCTCGTCCTCTCTCTCTGTACCATCCCTCGATCCAAATCTCTCTCTCTCTCTGTCTCTCTCTCTCTCTTCAGTCTCTCTCCTCACCTCTCATAACGCACTCTCTCTCTTCTACTCACTCACTCACTCATCTCTCCTCTCTCTCTCTCCTCGCTCTCTCTCATCTCCTCTCTCTCTCTCTCTCTCTCTCTCTGTAGTGGGGGCATTGATTATATGATGAGTCAATTATGGGCAACGTCGCACATGGCCAAGACATTGATATACTGCGCCCAGTTGTAACTTAATTATTATATACTAACAATTATTGTATTGAAATGCATTATTGTCTGCCCGGATACAGTCTGCATGGAGTAAATAAAGGTTATGAAGTCAAGTCCAGTCTCTCACCCCGCTGGGTAAAAATACTGGACTTTTATATGTTGCCAGCATAATTTGCAGTCTCTTTACTGGCTATATTTTATGTTTTAGCATTATGTATCCATAATTTAGACATAAAATCGATTTCCACCGCAACTTTAACCCTGATATAACTTGTAATGTTTCGTATTAAAGAAACACAAATACATGATCTCATTTTACATTGTTATATATTATATTGTATATATCCTAAGATATACCGGAATGTTAAATTAATTAAATTATTAAAATCAGTTTAAGCAGGATGTTTAACATTGCAAGTTATAATACTTCAGTCCAAATGTTTAGTTATGGAAAATTCTATTTACATTCATGCAAACTCCTTACTCGTAGCATTTAATATATTCGATTCAAACTGCGTAATTATGATGATCAAGAGTCTCAAATATTTCTTTTCCTATATATCCTTTACTTCAGAGGACAGTTTAATTCATGTTCCAGAAAATGCTTATGGTGCTGTATACATTATCCCCACCAGACCCAGCTTAGCCTCACACACACACACACACACACACACACACACACACACGCCACACACACACACACACACACACACAACCAACACACACACACACAACACCACACACACAACACTCTCTCTCTCTCTCTCTCTCTCTCTCTCTCTCTCTCTCTCTCTCTCTCTCTCTCTCTCTCTCTCTCTCTCTCTCTGGATACTATTGCTCTTCCCCCTCCTAGCAATAACGATGTACAATTTCTTTATAGACTGTTTCCTTGTATCCCTTTGAATCTTTGGAAATATGAGTTCCTTCAGAGCGGCTTCTTGATGAATTTAATAGATGCATTTCTAGGTATAATTGTAATGATGATTGATTATAATTCAACTTGTAATTTCCAGAACTTTGATTACCTAAACAAAAAAAGGGAGTGGGGATTGGACCTGAGTATATAGATAGATAGATAGATAGATAGATAGATAGATAGATAGATAGATAGAATACTACCTAGCTAATGTTATACACTCTTTTAACTTCTTTATGTCTTTATGTCTTCTTTATTGTTAGTAAAAGCAATTAATAATCTTACAACTTTAGCGGCATTACCCAATTTATAAGAACATCTACTAGATTCAATACATCCACGTTCAAGTCCCTCTCCAGTATAATTCGGTTGTCTCACAGGAAGTTCCGTAATCCTGTTCACCAAAGTCTTTTAACATAATTAGGCACCTTTCTAATCCTCTGCATTCATTGAAAGTTTGTCCTCGTCTTGGGCCCCTATGATACAAAACTGCCATTCATCCATTATCTCATATATACAGTTATACACACTATAATACCTTGCTGGGTACAACTGTTTGCCTCCAGTGTATGTCTGTAGTTCTTTAAGGGGAGATATCCACTTGAGGGATTTTTTTCTTGACTCCTTTCTCCCTCATATTTAGCCCCATTGCTTTTCTAATTTTAAGACGTTCGCCCCATTATTTTGACGATTTTAAAAACTTTCGATCCATTTCTGTCAATTTTAAGACCTTTCGTGTCATTTAGGTGTCGATTTTTTCCTGGCGAGCGATAGCGAGCCTGTAATTTAAGGGAAACCGGCCTTCGGCCGGGACATTTTTCTACCGAAAAATGTACAAATTTGTCTTGAAAGGGGGTCAAGGGGGAGTAATTTTAAGCTTGATGGAAGTCTAGAGAATCAACTAAAAACCTCCCCTTAACATCATGTATGGCGAAGTCTAGGGAAATATTGAGCTACTCCCCCATGCTAGTCCCCAGTTTGTTTACGGTACTTTAGAGCTGATGGTAAACTAACTTTGAACCTTTGTGAGTCCTTGAGTGTCATAACAGTGGCGGAGTGATCAAAGCGGCCCCACTTGTCCATCACTAGATGAAGTTGTGTTCATGATAACCATTATACAGTAGTCCCCTTACTGTACTCCTTCTTGTGATATGTCCCTTTGATCAATAACAACAGCTTCCTCTCTCTCCAACACCCCTTCTCTCCTCTCTACCCTCTTCAGAAGAAAACAAAATATTACAAGTAGAATGTAATTACAAAGTGCCGTTGTAAAGGCTTAGCCCTCAATACCTTCACCTGACCTAACATTCAAATTTATTGTCCCACTTTCACAATTTATACATCATTTACCTCCCATAATTTCTGAATGTGCATGGTAGGGAAGTGCTACCTCCTCACATGTTGAGAGAGTCGCAGAATCATGTGTATTCCTCTTTCTCTCTTAGGCCCTTGAGCATTGGTTAGATTTGTTTGTCATAAACACATGGAATATTAGATAAGGCCCAACAAAATACACACTCAACCAAGTAAACATCACTTATCGTATGCCTACTATCCCTCTTATGAAAAACCTTATTCCTTTTCATCATGGTAGTAACTGTCAATTCTTGTAGCATTGTTACTCATGTTGTACGTCCAAGACTTTTGGAGTTAATTTGTGTGTTGATCGAGTGTGTATGGGAGGTTTGGGAGATTCACCATGATGTTCTTAGGTTTGAGGGTACCCAGAGGCCTGACTTGACCTAGACTGGATCCTCTGGAATGTTGTGAACACCTATAGGAAGGTTGGGGTAAACGTAAATATAACATGAGAACCGTTTTGTTGATATACCATATAACTTAATAACACTAATAAGGCGTACGGTCCGGACGGTGTTCCTCCTGTTGTTCTCAAAAACTGTGCTTCCGTGCTGACTCCCTGCCTAGGCAAACTCTTTCGTCTCTGTCTATCCTCTAACGTCTTCCCTTCATGCTGGAAGTTTGCTCACATTCAACCTGTCCCAAAGAAGGGTGACCGCTCTCAACCCTCCAACTATCGTCCAATTGCTCTCATTTCTTGTCTTTCTAAAGTTTTTGAAACTATTCTTGCTTCCAAATTTCTTAAGCATTTCTCTTCTCATAATCTGCTCTCAGATCGCCAGTATGGCTTCCTTAAGGGTCGCTCTACTGGTGATATTCTTTCATATCTTACTAACTCTTGGTCATCCTCCTTTCGGGACTTCGGTGAGACTTTTTCTATTGCACTAGACATATCGAAAGCCTTCGATAGAGTCTGGCATAAATCTTTAATTTCTAAACTACCCTCCTTCGGTTTCTATCATCCCTCCATCTGTGCCTTTGTCTCTAGTTTCCTTTCCGGCCGTTCCATAGCCGCGGTTGTGGACGGCCATTGTTCACTTCCTCACCCTATAAACTCCGGTGTTCTCAGGGTTCTGTCCTATCTCCTATTCTCTTTCTAATTTTTATAAATGATCTCCTTAACTGTACCTTAATTCCCATCCATTCATACGCAGACAACTCAACCTTACACTACTCCATTACTTTTTCAGAACGCCCCAGCCAGCAATCCCTCAACGACAAACGTAATGAAGCCATAGAACTCTTAAATTCTGATCTAAATACTATTTCCAATTGGGGCAGAGAAAACCTTGTTAACTTTAATGCTTTCAAAACCCAATTTCTCCATCTATCTACCCGTCAGGATCTCCCAGCGGACTATCCCTTATTCTTCAACAATACAAAAATCAACCCTTCATCTTCTCTCAATATTCTTGGTGTCTCTTTTTCTTCTGCTCTCATTTGGAAGGACCATATTACCAGTCTTGCTAAGGCAGCCTCCCAGAAGCTGGGTGTGCTCAACCGCCTTAGGGGGTTCTTTTCCCCTGCACAGCTTCTTGCTCTGTACAGGGGCATAGTGCGCCCTTGTATTGAGTATTGTTCACATGTGTGGGGAGGTTCCTCTCACACCACTCTCCTAGACAAGGTTGAAAGGAAGGCCTTTCGTATCATTAACTCCCGTCCACTCACCAACTCTCTGCAATCTCTCTCTCTGCCGCAATGTTGCATCTCTCTCGCTATTCTATCGCTACTATAATAATCAGTGTTCCTCAGAGCTATCCCAGTGCATACCACCTCCTTTACGTAGGGCACGTGGTACCCGTCTTGCAACTCAATCTCACCCCTACTCTGTGCAACTCTCCAACCCAAGAGTGAAACGTTACTCTCAAACTTTCTTCTACTCAACAGCTGAGCTCTGGAACTCTCTCCCAGAATCAGTCTTTCCCGCTTCCTATGACTTAAATTGCTTCAAACTCCGTGTGTCCAGGCATTTTGGCTCGAACGTCCCTTGATTTTGGCCCTGTCGCTCTTTCAACTATGGGGGAGGCACTCGCTATAGGCAGTTATGCCTTTTGCCTCCCTCAATCACATAGAAAAAAAAAAATGTTATTGTGAGTTTTTGTCAGAATCGTGGATGTTGATATATATATATATATATATATATATATATATATATATATATATATATAAGACAACATTTAGCTACTCCCCCATGCTAGTCCCCATGCTGATCATGGAAGTGTTATCATAAGCTTATACAACGAGATAATAAATTAGCCAAATTACGAATCTGAAACTGGATATCGGCTGGCTTTGCCCAGTATGTACATATTGGAATTATCTATAATTATTTACAAACTACAAATATATTTATCTGTAAGGGATCGACGTTATATAATGCAATAGATATAACTTTATGCTTGATTATATTCTTTGTATGGTTTGACACGAAAATATGTATTTGAAGAAGTTGCCCCTTAAGGGGAGATTTCCACTTGAGGGATTTTTTTCTGGACCCGTTCCTCCCTCATGTTTAGCCCCTTTGCTTTTGAGATTTTAAGACGTTCGCCCTAGTAGTTTTGACATTTTAAGAAATGTTGCCCCATTTCTGTCAATTTTAAGACCTCTCGTGCCATTAAGGTGTCGATTTTTTCCTGGCGAGCGATAGCGAGCCTGTAATTTAAGAGCAACCGGCCTCCGGCCGGGACATTTTTCTACCGAAAAATGTAAAAATTTATCTTGAAAGGGGGTCTAGGGGGTGTAATTTTAAGCTTGATGAAAACGTAGGGAACAAACTAAATACCTCCCCTTAAAGAACTTTGTCCTCCACTTGAGCCTCTGAAGTGAAGATGAAAGATAGGATAAGTTGATATAACAGTGACCAAAGGCAATAGAGTGCACACGTGTTTGACTTCCATGTGACCTTCAGTCCACCTTTCAGGTACGTTGGGCAAAGTGGCATTTGGAATAATTATCATGTTGTTGAAATATCTTTGAAAAGTTGACATAATTAATATAAACACCATATGAGGAGGAACACTTTATTGACAACGCTTGAGGAGGAACACTTTATTGACAACGCTTGAGGAGGAACACTTTATTGACAACGCTTGAGGAGGAACACTTTATTGACAACGCTGGAGGAGGAACACTTTATTGACAACGCTTGAGGAGGAACACTTTATTGACAACGCTTGAGGAGGAACACTTTATTGACAACGCTTGAGGAGGAACACTTTATTGACAACGCTTGAGGAGGAACACTTTATTGACAACGCTTGAGGAGGAACACTTTATTGACAACGCTTGAGGAGGAACACTTTATTGACAACGCTTGAGGAGGAACACTTTATTGACAACGCTTGAGGAGGAACACTTTATTGACAACGCTTGAGGAGGAACACTTTATTGACAACGCTTGAGGAGGAACACTTTATTGACAACGTTTCCCAGTGACCTGAAGAAGCTATCTGCGAAACGTTGGCAATAAAGTGCTCCTCCTCTTATGGTGTGTATAGTCAATTATGCTTCTACACAATATTACATATGCATTTTTCAATTAAATTTATTTCGAGAAAGGTAATGTATATAATCATGAAATAGGTTAGGTGAAGGTAAGTTAGGCCTGAAATATTGTCTGGTTAGGTTATGGTTAGGTAAGGCCTGGTTTTGCTGGTACATATGTGGTTAGCTTAGGTTAGGCCTGGTCTGGTTAGGTTAGTTCATGTCTGGTTATGTTGGGTCATGTCTCACTGGTTAGGTCAGATCTAATTAGATTAGCTCTGGTTGGATTGGAATTTGACTGATCATTAAGATAAAACATAATTATCCTGTGCCAGTTTTCCAACATTTGACCGAATATTTCCTTGCATTATGAAAACAAGTTCGTTATCATATTGTGGAGTAAGTAACAGTAAATATGGAAAGTATATATATATACCGGTATATACTGTATATAATCGGTTGGGACTAACTTTGTTGCTGTACATATATCAAAGCCCACTAACATCAAGTAGACTGAGTAACCCCGTAGGAGAAAGAATAGCCTATATAATAAACAAACAAGTTTAAAAAAAAAAAAAAAAAAAAAATATACTGTATATATATATAATTATATATATATATATATATATATATATATATATATATATATATATATATATATATATATATATATACGGTATATATATATATATACCCATTGTTGTTCCTGTTATCCAGCTGGTGGCATGTAAAGTGAGAATGTGTGTGGTGCTCTTTTACTCTTGGAAGTTGTTGGCCTCTTGGTACCTGGGGCTTTTATAAAATTCAACTTCCCGGTTGCCAGCATCTCCACGGAAATCTTTAGTCAAAATTTGCCCTAATACTATTTCTTTGCGTGCAAATAAACATTGGCAGTATCGCTTGGTTCATATGCTACTGAACATCTACACCCGAGATGGAAACATGTTGATAAAATTCCTCCCTCAAATGACTAGATGATTTAGTGCTATGTTTTTAAGTGCACGTTTATTGGGCTATGAAAGCTTTTGTGAAATCAATTATTTTTCAGCAATGCTGTATATGCTTGTGAATCTCTGAGATTAGTTCGCGTCACACAGACCTCGTAATGACTAGTTGACCCTTTTGTTGCTTGCATTCGTGTGTGTATACTGCCGTGTTTATACCTGTCTATTACCAGCACGCAGGGGGCAGTCAGGTCATCCGGGACATTAGTAGATGAAGTCAACCAAGCTCTTGTTCCAGTAATTCCATACATCAACTGTGTACTGGTATTGGCAACTCAAAAATAAGCTAGATCATCTTAACTAGCCGAATACTTGCACAACTTCAATTCCTCAGCTGGCAGACCACTTTTGCCATAACATTGCTGGGAAGGATGATTCGTGTGTCTGTGTTAAGCCGGTGTCACACGAGCGGTTTTTTCCGGCAATATTCAATGAGCAAGTTTTTTCTCGTAATGTTTGGAGGCTTTTTCACATTGGAATCGGAAACTAGACTGAATTTAGATTATGCTAGGTGGCTGATTGATGATAGAACTTGAATTTTGAAGCAGCCAGACTACAATTGCCCGTAAAAATTGACTGAAAAAGAGCTCGTGTGACGCCGGCTTAACCTTGACAAACAAAGGGATGAATGGCCGGGGTGGACACAGAGTACACACACCAGTTATCGTTATAACTGCCACTAATGGAGGCCAATTATGAGATGCTCGGCCATTAGTCCAATGAAACCATAACTCGGGGGACATTTGATGGGTGTGGTCAGATTAGCGTGTGGAGTTAAATGTTAGTGGTATCACATACAAAATATTTCCCTCACTAGGTCTTCATTCGGTTAAGATAAGCCATGAATAGGATTTGTTATTGATTAGCTTAGGCCATTTCGCTTGGCTGGAGTTGAGTTGGGTTACAGAGGGTTTATCGGTCCCTGCTTGCTTGTCTCTATATATTTTCTTTTCTATGTGAGTGAGGGAGGCAAAAGGCAGAACTGCCTGTAGCTAGTGCCTCCCCCAGAGTTGAAAGAGTGGCAGGGCCAACATCAAGGGACCTTCGAGCCAAAATGCCTGGACACACGGAGTTTGAAGCAATTTAAGTCATAGGAAGAGGGAAAGACTGATTCTGGGAGAGAGTTCCAGAGCTCAGCAGTTGCATAAAAGAAAGACTGGGAGTAACGTTGCACTCTTGGGTTGAAGAGTTGTACAGAGTAGGGGTGGGATTGTGTTGCAAGACGGGTACCACGTACCCTATGTAGAGTTGAAGCAATTTAAGTCATAGGAAGAGGGAAAGACTGATTCTGGGAGAGAGTTCCAGAGCTCTGCAGTTGCATAGAAGAAAGACTGAGAGTAACGTTGCACTCTTGGGTTGAAGAGTTGTACAGAGTAGGGGTGGGATTGTGTTGCAAGACGGGTACCACGTACCCTACGTAGAGGAGGTGGGATACACTGGGAGAGCTATGAGGAACACTGGTTATTGTAGTAGCGATAGAATAGCGAGAGATGCAACATTGCGGCGAAGAGAGAGAGATTGCAGAGAGTTGGTGAGTGGACAGGAGTTAATGATACGAGAGGCCTTCCTTTCTACGTTGTGTAGGAGTGCTGTGTGAGAGGATCCTCCCCACACATGTTAACAATATTCAATACAAGGACGCACTGTGCCCCTGTTGAGCACACCCAGCTTCTGGGAGGCTGCCTTTGCAAGACTGGTAATATGGTCCTTGCAGGCTCGTTATCGCTCGGCATGAACAAATCGACACCTATATGACACGAATCATAAAGAAAAGAGGCAAAAACTCTTAAAATCGCCAAACTAATGGGCAAAACGTCTTAATATTTGAAAACTAATGGGCCTAAACATGAGGGAGAAAGGTGTCCAGAAACACGACCCATCTCCCCTTAAATGAAACAATCAACCCACTCTTTTGTTATGTGTCTATAATCTGAGTAGTAAGGCCAGATAAGAGAATGTTGATGTGGAATGTTTTGTCTCACCGGCCCAATGGTCTTAGCAGGTAGAAAGTTCTAATTGATTTACGAAGACTTAGCCTATTAGCATGTGTAATCAGGGAGGGAGAGAGAGAGAGAGAGAGAGAGAGAGAGAGAGACAAACGATTAACCCCTTCCCCCCCCCCCCCCCTCTCTCTCTCTCTCTCTCTCTCTCTCTCTCTCTCTCTCTCTCTCTCTCTCTCTCTCTCTCTCTCTCTCTCTCTCTTTTTTTCTTGCACAGCATTAATGACTTCATATACGCCAGACATATCGCATGAGAAAGATTGTTACGCAAATCCCGACAATACCCTGTCTTTATGAGATTACTGGCAACAAATAAGGTTTAATGTGGTCTGGGAGTTAGTATTATTAATCACGAAGATTGAAGTCATCATGTCAAACAAAATGGTGAATTACTGCGGAGTCAGTGGTTCAATATTATTTTATTTATATTTATGTCCTTGGTGACTTGAACATTAACCTCTATAGGTCACAAACAACTAGATCAATAGAGCTAATATGTCTAGCCTTTGGGAAGGGTCAGCCAGGGAATAGATATGGAAATTCACAACCTGTTTGTTCTAGCCCTTTTTAAGTTCTAGAGGCTAGAGTTCTAAAAACGCCAAACTAATGATGCGAACGTCTTAAAATCTAAAAAAGCAAAACATGAGGGAGAAAGGGGTCCAGAAAATAATCCCTCATGTGGAATTCTACCCTTAACGTGTTTCATGAGGTCTATAATTATATATGCTTGCCTCTCAAATAACTTTCAACTTACCCTACCTGACTTGGCGTTCAATCTTGGCTAATTAGATTCAACCACCGCATTCTGGTTTTAGTAATTTTTCGATGTTTACCTCTATAAAATTAACTTTCGAATGTCCTTGTCCATGTCTCTCTCTCTCTCTCTCTCTCTTAATTCCTCCTTCATATATCTCTCCTTCACTTTTCGCAATCCCTCCCCTCCTTTATCCGTGGTTCCCCTTCCCTTCATTAACTTTTGTCTCAATTGTTTTCCCTTACCCTCTCCCCTCATCCTTTCCTTTCCTCTCTCTTCCTTTCGGTTCACTGTCTCTATATATAATATCCTCCTCGACAAACACTTGGCAAATAACCCCCAATTAACACATGTTTTTTCCAGAAATAACCCCCAATTAACACATGTTTTTTCCAGAATAACGCATAATGGCGTTATAACTCATACCGCAATGTATATTGATATTCATACACCTGTTCCCTGTCAGAATTGTAGAAATAGAGTTAGCTTAGATGACAAATAAATTTAATTTTTTCCAACTGTTTCCATGCCGGCATTAGCTGGAGGGAGTAGTGGGTGGGGAGGAGCCTTCTTCTTTGCTATCCTTTTCTCTACCTCGTAGTCGGTAGAGTAGTAGTTTAGATATCCAAACTGTCCCGTAGGGCCAATAGGTCTGTTGCAGTTTGTACTACTTTGTATCCTTTGTATTCCTCACCCGTCGTCCATTCTTCTCTTTCTACTGCTTCTTGTTTATCACATTTCCCACTTTCCTTCTCCTCCTTCAGTATAATCTCACTTTGCTTGCCTCCCCTCCCTCGCCCATTCTTGAATTTGTCCTTCGCTTCCTTCCCCAACCCTCTTCTTTTATAGCCCATCTTTTACCTCTTTATAAACTTTTCTTTTTAAACCCTCCCTCTCTTCCCACTCCTCCTCCCACCTCATATCTCATAAGAACATAAGAAAATGGGAGTCTTCAGAAAGCCGATTGGCCCAAGCAAGGCAGATCTCCATCCTCATCCACCTAGTCTTTTACTCTCCCCTCTCCTACGTCCTCTTCCCCTCTACAGCTGGACTTTTAGGCCGAGCTGTCACTCAAACGTGGACTCTTCCGCTACTTTCACCCTCTTATACTCCTCTTCCTTTGCCTCATATATAATCACGTACCATAACCTTCTACCCACTCACTACTATTCTACTATTGTTTGCCACTGTTCTATTTTGTTGGCGTCCTCCTACCTTCTTTCGCCCTCCTTTCCTCTCTGCCTTTTCATTTCCCTCCCTTCCCTCCCTCCTCCTCCTCCTATTACATATCCTCTTCCACCCCCTATCGTATCATCCACCACTCCATTCTTATTTCCACCTTTCCCTTCCATCCCTGCTCCTCCTCGTCTTACATATCCTCCTACACTATTCTATCATCCACCACTCTCTGTTATCTCCTCCTATCCTTGATCACCTTTCTCTTTTTCACCTCTGCCATCTCTTTGTCATCCATTCCATCCCTCCTTTTACATAACCTTTTCCACAGCCTATCCTACCATCCACCACTCTCCTCATTTCCCCTGTTATCTCCTTTTCCTTCCATCCCTGCTCCTCCTCTTACACAATCTTTCCCCCACCCCCTATCCTACCATCCACCACTCTGCTCATTTCCCCTGTTATCTCCTTTTCCTTCCATCCCTGCTCCTCCTCTTACACAATCTTTCCCCCACCCCCTATCCTACCATCCACCACTCTCCTCATTTCCCCTGTTATCTCCTTTTCCTTCCATCCCTGCTCCTCCTCTTACACAATCTTTCCCCCACCCCCTATCCTATCATCCACCACTCTCCTCATTTCCCCTGTTATCTCCTTTTCCTTCCATCCCTGCTCCTCCTCTTACACAATCTTTCCCCCACCCCCTATCCTATCATCCACCACTCTCCTCATTTCCCCTGTTATCTCCTTTTCCTTCCATCCCTGCTCCTCCTCTTACACAATCTTTCCCCCACCCCCTATCCTATCATCCACCACTCTGCTCATTTCCCGTGTTATCTCCGCCTTTCGCCAGACATCTTGGCTCCCTCCCACCACCTCTGGGCTCCCACCCAAAATTCACCCTTCAAGATTACAACTAACCCGACCAACAACCTAATGACTTTTCCTGAACTTAAATAAATTGATTTTATATTGGCGAGAATGTATTTGTGTATTATCTAGAATACATGATGATACAATACTATTGTACTGAATTATATAGTTATTATAATAATGTGTTCAATTATCAACACCATAAAGTTATAGTATATGTATTATTTGCTTTAACACATACAAATCTAGTTGCAGTTGCATGTATACCGGATTTGTTTCACATATTGTATATACGTACTTTCTACAATGTAATCGAGCTGGTTTTGAGTCTTAACTGTGGAACGCCTTTCCTAAGCTAAATATATATTAATTTAATGTCATATAGTATATTATAAGGACAAAGAGGTCATCATACTGTTGTGGGTAGACTAATCAATAAAGAAGTTAAGGGGGGATGGTTCTTCTTTTGGGCGATTTTTGCATGTATTCATTATTTTTCTAGTTTCCTCCCTAGACCTCCATCAAATTAAAAAAAAAAAACATCCATTAGAACCCCCTTGTAAATTAATTTGTACATTTTTCGGTAGAAAAAATTTCCGGCCGAAGGCCGGTTCCTCCAACATTACAGGCTCACTATCGTTCGCCAGGGAAAAAATCGACACCTAAATAGCACGAAAGGTCTAAATATTGACGAAGAAATATGGCGAAAGGTCTTAAAATCGCTAACTAATGGGGCAAACATCTTAACATCTGAAAACTAATGGGGCTAAACATGAGGGAGAAAGTGGTCCATAAAAGCGGCCCATCCCCCCCTTAAACAATAGGATGAAACACCATGTATACAGTATATTCCCGCTAATAAAACGTAACTTTCATTTCATTCTTTATATACATCCATTAAACTCCTGAATCATCTATCTATCTATCTGTCTATATGCTCAGGCCCAATCCCCATTTTTCCTAATTTTTATTTTTATTCCCTATTTAATTATATTTTATAATTTTTTTTTTCTTGGGGGTGGCCGCCTCAAGACAGAGCAAGAACAGGGAATACACAAAACACATACAACAACGCGCACACACAAACTCACACACATCCAGATCACCCAGGAGAAGAATCCATTAAACTCCGGAATCATAAGAAACTTTAATGTTTTCACAACATAGTTCAGCAAAATTATATAATAGTCAGAAATTGAGTGTCGATGCAATTTCGAAAGCATTTCAATATATATCCTTGACCTAGTGTTATATAAATTTCGATGTGAAATGTTTCGACAGTTGTCATGTCAGAATGTCGTGTATGAAATGGGAAGCGAGGAAAAATGATTGAACAGTTACTAGACTCAAGATTTCCCCAGGGTATAAATGTCCCGGTAGAATTGTAACAACTAGACCGTGGCATTCAGTCCGTAAATACCTAGAATATGAGAACCCAAAACATTATATATAAGAACATAAATATATCCTAGAAAGTAACATCTTGGAACGTACAGCACATACCTTGGTAGAATTGTAACAACTAGACCGTGGCATTCAGTCCGTAAATACCTAGAATATAAGAACCCAAAACATTATATATAAGAACATAAATATATCCTAGAAAGTAACATCTTGGAACGTACAGCACATACCTGGTACTTGACAAACACAAATAATCTGAGCCTAGAATGTAACAACTAGTTTTTAACAACCAGAATATAATAACCTGCCCTACGAAGAGGAGGGAGAGTCCTGAGGAACACTGATTATTGTAGTAGCGATAGAATAGCGGGAGAGATGCAACATTGCGGCGAAGAGAGAGAGATTGCAGAGAGTTGGTGAGTGGACGGGAGTTCATGATACGAAAAGCCTTCCTTTCTACTTTGTAATATATATATATATATATATGTGTATATTGATAGATAGATAGATATATTATATACACTGTGTTTTTGTTTTGTTTTTAATTATTGTCCTTAAGTTAAATACCTTGTTTATTTGGACTTTACTTTGGTTTCTGAGGAGACTTAAGAAACCAAGATGAAATGATCTGGCTTATAACTACAATACAAGACAGCTATAATCCAATACAAAGCAAGAGTCGAACTAAGTCTCACTCTCTCTTCCGGCTCCTCCTCTTTATTTTACCCACTACATTCCCAATCCTATTTTTGTTAAGGGGGGTCACCGTTTTTTTTTTATCTCTCTCTCCTTTTCTCTCTTTCCCTGGCTTGTATCCATTCGGCCCCATTCAGTCAACTGTTTTAAGACGTTTATCGCCATCCAGGTGTCAATATCTTCCTGGCGAGCGATAGCGAGCCAGCATTGTATGGAGAAATCCGGCGTCGCCGGAGAAATATGTCTATCGAAAAATTTACAAATTTAGCTTGTAAACAAAAACAAATATATATATATATATATATGATGGCTCGCCAAGTAAATATTGACACCTGGATGGGGGTAAACGTCTTAAAACAGTAGGCTGAATGGGGCCGAATGGATACAAGCCAAAGAGAGAGGGAGAGAAAGAGACAAAATGCGAGGTGGGCCCCCTTAAGTTTGCATATATATTACATGTTTACATATGAGAAAGGACCACTGGGGCTTATCGTACATATTAGAAAGGACCACTGGGGCTTATCGTACATATTAGAAAGGACCACTGGGGCTTATCGTACATATTAGAAAGAACCACTGGGGCTTATCGTACATATTAGAAAGGACCACTGGGGCGGGGCTTATCGTACATATTAGAAAGGACCACTGGGGCTTATCGTACATATTAGAAAGGACCACTGGGGCTTATCGTACATATTAGAAAGGACCACTGGGGCTTATCGTACATATGAGAAAGGACCACTGGGGCTTATCGTACATATTCAACATTGTAATCCAAAACACTGAACACTTTTGTCACCAACCAACTTCCCTTCTAAACTCAATGAATGAAATCAACAAATACACGTGGCACTCCAAGGACTCGAACCTAGGACACTCACACCGAAATACCGCACACTTAGGCCTAGTTTTAAGCGAATCATATCTGCCTCATACTTCCCCCGTCCTTTAATTAAATTCATATATTACCTTTCTTCTCATTTCTGGTTCTTTGGATAACATGTCCCCTTTTCTCAATCTGTATCTACCCAAATTGAGTATGGCATTATCTGTAAAACGTATATCTTGTTTACTGTTTTCACTGAGTACTTACATGCAGTATGCCTGTACTAATTAACCCCTTTTGTACCGCAGACGTCTTTTTTTATATTATTCTAGCTAATTTTAGACGATTTTGAGCAGCTTAAGAAGGGTCTGTGGTAGTAAAAAGGGTAAAGTGAGATAGTTCGAAGCCTTTTAATTGCTGGAGACCTTTTGAAACTGAAGAAAATCGTTCAATAATAGCCAGCATAAACTTAAAAAGACGCCTCTGGTAAAGAAGGGGTTAACTTTTGATTAGGCATGTTAGTACCTAAGATATTTGCATGCTCAATTTGGAGAACAATTACAAAGAACTGTTCATATTCTGGTTGATACGTTATATTAGCTAGGTAAGATTAAGGGGAGATTTCCACTGGAGGGATTTTTTTCTTGACCCCTTTCTCCCTGATGGTTAGCCCCATTGCTTTTGATATTATAAGACGTTCGCCCCATTAGTTTAGCGATTTTAAGAAGTTTCGCCCCATTTCTGTCAATTTTAAGACTTTTCGTGCCATTTAGGTGTCGATGTTTTCCTGGCGAGCGATAGCGAGCCTGTAATTTAAGAGGAACCGGCCTTTGGCCGGGACATTTTTCTACCGAAAAATGTACAAATTTATCTTGAAAGGTGGTCTAGGGGCTGTAATGTTAAGCTTGATGGAGGTCTAGCGAACTAACTATAAACCTCCCCTTAAGTTATGTCAAGTTATGGTTTATAATGTTGTAATATGTTATAACTTTTACAAGGCCTTTGTTCTTTTCTCTGTCTCGCTCTTGCTCCCAGGTCGTTTAAGTCGAGCTTGAACTATTCTCAGCTGCTCTAACTTTCCATATTATCCCCAGAGTGAGTCGTTCGGTGTCTCCCTTACCACCGGAACTCCACATTAACCCCTTCTGTTACCGGCGACGTCATTTGTACTTTAGGCTGGCTACTCTTAGACGATTGTATGCAGTTTGAAAGGGGCCTCCAGCAATGAACAGGCTTCGAACTATCTCACGTAACCCTTCTTACCACCACAGATCCTTCTCAAACGGCACACAATTGTCTAAATTTAGCTAGCTTAAAATGAAAAAGACGTCGCCGGTACAGAAGGGGTGAACAGTAATATTAATACTACTTTACTACACCTCTCTAATATTTTGACATATTTTAGAATCTAGATAACATCATTTTTGTAACGATCTCCATGACTTACAAACTGCTAGTAAACAATATCTCACATTTTTTCGTAGTTGTCGATTAAAATAGCCTCATATTTTGACGAAGATTTGAGTTTGATAAATTACAATATCAAATAGTTCAATAAATAAAATAGCCAATAAATGGCCCTTCCCCCCTTAAGCAGGTATCACACTAGAGCCTTGACAGTCAATTTTCGGTTGGCAACTTTTTCCTTCCTCCTTTGCACTTGTGTAGAAACCTAGACTGATATTGGATTAATGTAGATGACATAATTATATTTAAATCTTACTTAATAAGCTGCCAGACCAGTTTTGACGATAGAAGTTGAATGAGAAAGATTTCGTTTGATAGCAGTTTTAGTCTGTACTGGATTCGGTAACAGGCCAACACTGCAGCTTTAGTTCTCCGATACAACAAGGCTTCTTCTTCCTTCTCCTTCAGTACCCCATAAAAATATAACGTACAAAGAAAATGGAAAATAATCTTGATAAATCGTAATACAGCAGCGCATCCCTGGCCGATCCTGGAGATTTTGTGTTTCCCACGCATGTGTTTTTGCTTTCATGCTTCTTTCTACCTCTGCACTTTTGAACCCATTGACAGCGAGAGATCCCTCCTTTGTTAAAATCCATCGGTTGGAGGAGACGAGAAAACAAAAGTTGAAGTCCTATGCACGAGTTTCTTAAGTTTTAAATTGATCACGAATTGTCCTTGTTCATACTTGTGTTTTATTTACTGGTTGAACTACCAAATATTAAGAAGGCTTAAGGGGAGGCAGACCGTTTGTTTGGTCTATTAATTCATTTATTCATATATTTGTTAATTTCCTCCCTAGACCTCCATCAAGCTTAGAAAAATACCCCTTCAAGATAAATTTTTACATTTTTCGGTGGAAAAATATTCCGGCCAAAGGCCGGTTCCTCTTAAAATTGCAGGCTCGCTATCGCTCGCCAAGAAAAAATCGACACCTAAATGGCACGAAAGTTCTTAAAATTGACAACGAAATGGTGCGAAAGCCGAAAGGTGTTAAAATCGCCAAACTAATGGGCCGAACGTCTTTTAATCTCAAAACTAGTGGGGCTAAACATTAGGGATACAATGAAGATTTATGTTGTGTCTATAATCTTCTAATCTTGTGTTCTGTCTTCCCCAGGTACTTGTGTTTGACTTCCTGTCCTCTTCCCGACACAACTCTGTTAAGGTAGGTTGTTGTTTTAATGCAAATATTAGTAATAAAACCAAATAATAGCTCTGAATACATTTTGTTACAAGTATTCTGTTATTCGTTCCCTTGGTATTATGATATTCTCTCTCAACAATAGCGTCTATCTTACCTCTAGACACCCTTAAGGAGAAATTTCCACTTGAAGGATTTTTTTCTGGACCCCTTTTCTCCCTTATGTTTAGCCCCATTGTTTTGTTTTATATATAAAGACGTTTGGTGATTTTAAGAACTTTCGCCCCATTTCTGGCAATTATAAGACCTTTCATGCCATTTAGGTGTCGATATTTTCCTTTCGAGCGATAGCGAGCCTATAATTTAAAGGGAACCGGCCTTCGATCGGGATTTTTTTTTTACTAAAAAATTTACAAATTTGTCTTGAAAGGGGGTCTAGGGGGTGTAATTTTAAGCTTGATGGAGGTCTAGGGAACAAACTAAAAACCTCCCCTTAACACCCATCACGAGGGCTGGTAATAAAGGTGAACACAACAGCCTTTATTGGACAGCTGCACACTATACCAGTCATACTATTGCTCTGTCACCTTTCTACACACTCTCCCTTGTTAAGGGGGGATGGGCCGTTTTTCTGGACCACTTTCTCCCTCATGTTTAGCCCCATTAGTTTTCAGGTGTTAAGATGATTGCCACATTAGTTAGTCGATTTTAAGACCTTTCGCCCCATTTCTTCGTCAATATTTAGACTTTTCGCGCTATTTAGGTGTCGAGTTTTTTCCCTGGCGAACGATAGTGAGCCTGTAATGTTGGAAGAATCGGCCTTCGGCCAGGGCCTTCGGGCAGGGCCTTCGGCCGGGACATTTTTCTACTGAAAAATGTACAAATTAATCTAGAAGGGGGATCTAATGGATGTGTTTTTTAAATTTGATGGAGGTCTAGGGAGGACACTAGAAAAATATTGAATACATGCAAACATCGCTCAAAAAGTGAACCATCCCCCCTTAAGTGAACCATCCCCCCTTAAGTGAACCATCCCCCCTTAAGTGAACCATCCCCCCTTAAGTGAACCATCCCCCCTTAAGTGAACCATGCCCCCTTAAGTGAACCATCCCCCCTTAAGTGAACCATCCCCCCTTAAGTGAACCATCCCCCCTTAAGTGAACCATGCCCCCTTAAGTGAACCATCCACCCTTAAGTGAACCATCCACCCTTAAGTGAACCATCCACCCTTAAGTGAACCATCCACCCTTAAGTGAACCATCCACCCTTAAGTGAACCATCCCCCCTTAAGTATAGTTTTGGAGGAGTAATTTGATGTGTGATTGGTAAAGGAGTAATATAATTATTTGTAACGTTTTTAAAGGTATTTACAATTTATCTACGTGCTTCCATTCGGCTTACCTTGCTATTTTTCAATTACCGATGTTTAGTCTGTGTATTTCTTATAATTTATTGTTTTCATTTGATTTTAAACTGTACCGGTATGTTATATATTTGCTTTATTGGTATTATTATGTCCTTTATAATTAATTCATATACCACACTTAAGTCAAATTTATCCTAGATATTAATATTGTGACGTAAGGATAAATTTCTAGAAATAAGTAGCCAGAATAAACTTAATTATACAGTACTCATTTAATTATACAGTACTCATTTAATTATACAGTACTCATTTAATTATACAGTACTCATTTTATTATACAGTACTCATTTTATCAACACTTAATTATACAGTACTCATTTAATTATACAGTACTCATTTAATTATACAGTACTCATTTAATTATACAGTACTCATTTAATTATACAGTACTCATTTTATCAACACTTAATTATACAGTACTCATTTTATCAACACTTCTCTCCTCTGATGCAGTGATATGAAAACACTGTTTTTGGCGACTGTCGACAATGCTGGTGATAACTTTATGATAATCTTGCAGCAGTGAATATTAATTGAAGGAAAATACTGAATCGGTCTCTATTTCTGAAATGCTTGTTCTAAAATATTAAACGAACGTGTCTGAATAATTAAATAAAATGCTTAACTGTTATCACTACAGTCCATCGTCCATATCCCTGTTAGCTCTCTTTAAGAGTCAAGGCTATTGCAAAATTAAATGTGTTGTTGGCAGATTGTAAAACAATTGTAGGAAGAACGAGAGAGAGAGAGAGAGAGAGAGAGAGAGAGAGAGAGAGAGAGAGAGAGAGAGAGAGAGAGAGAGAAGAAGAAGAGAGAAAGAAAGCGAGGGAGAGGGAGAGAGAGAGAGAGTGAGAGTGAGATAGAGAGAGTGAGAGTGAGATAAGAAGAGAGAAAGAAAGCGAGGGAGAGGGAGAGAGGTAAAGAGGGAGAGAATAGATGAACAAAGGGACGATAAAGAGAATATATAAATATTGAATTGTGTAAAAGATGGAGGTAGGAGGAGTGGTACCGAGATAAAGGGGCCTTCTATAAAACTGACCCTCGGAATAAAACTGTGAGCCAAACCAAACCACCAAAGAGGCTGCCCACCAGGAGGACCAGCTATAGGGAGAATTGTGTTGACTCCCCCAAAAAACTTTCCCGCCTTCCTGTATTATAAAATACAAATATGTCATTATAAACTAATAAAGGTATGATCACCTGCCATGTGTACACTCGAACACATGAGTTCTTTCTCACTCTGTCATTTTCTGCATCTAAGAAATGTATGTATGTATGTATGTATGTATGTATGTATGTATATACTCAGGCACATAACCCATTGCTGGGGGTGGCCGACACGAGACAGAGCCCGAACAGAAACTACATTTAAAGTTCCTATTATCAGGGTCCGGGACCACTTTTGTGTTCCCTCGTCCCTTTCTCTGTCTCATCGAGTAGGAGAATTATACAAGGGGAGGAGGATTCCTAGCCCCCTGCCCCTGTATATGATTGTCGCTACTGTCCCGTAGTTTATTGTTCAGTAGTTAATTATTGATAGCGTAATGCATAAATGCGCGGAATTTCGGTGTGAGCATCCTAGGTTCGAGTCCTTGGAATGCCACATGTATTCGTTAATTTCATTAATTGAGTTTAGAAGTAAAGTTGGTTGGTGAACAAATATAATACAATATCATATAAGTTTTCCTTAATGTACGTAAAATAACTTGGAGGGCAAGAATTCCTGTGGGTGACTGTACGAATGGTTAAAGCTGGTGTATACAAAATATATATATAATACTAATAATAATATAAAAACAAAAAATACACGCTCCTCCCTTCCCCTACCATTCTAATAAAGATCCCGGTGTAAGTTTTGTCTTTGATCCACAGCAGTTATGAGTTACAAAAAAATGGTCCATAATTGTTGATGGTGTGTGTTTGATCCCCGCCATAACAACCAGGCGGCCATTGTTGTCCACCTTTGATCTGTACGGCCTCCTTGGTGGTGGCACTTGATGACCGGAGGATGATTTGGAGGTTGTGCAATGGAGTATTAATTTATTAATGAATAATTGGTCTCACCTTAAGGGGAGGTTTTTAGTTTGTTTTCTACTCCTCCAGCAATCTTAAAATTTCACCCCCTTGACCCTCTTTCAAGATAAATTTGTAAATTTTTCGGTAGAAAAATGTCCCGGCTGAAAGCCGGTTCCTCTTATATTGCAGGCTCGCTGTCGCTCGCCAGGATAAAATCGACACCTAAATGGCACGAAAGGTCTTAAAATTGACAGAAATGGGTCGAAAGTTCTTAAAATCGTCAATATAATGGGGCGAACGTCTTAAAATTAGAAAAGCAATGGGACTAAACATGAGGGAGAAAGGAGTCAAGAAAAAAATCCCTCAAGTGGAATTCTCCCCTTAAAGTATTCCCCTTCCCTAAAATAACAAGTGGGTTAGTGTATCCCAAGATATTTAGCCTCAATGTGATTATAACACGTAGCCACTGATGGAGACTAGAGCTGAAGAGATAATCCTTAAATCAGGCAATGCCACCTAAAAAGAAAATAAATGTTTGAACATGACAGGCAACTTACAATATTACCCGATTTAAAGATAATTTTTATATCCACCGTCTGGGAACCTTCACATTAGGTATTGGTAAGAGTTTAATATATTGCATTTGCTGTGTTATCAGTGTGTCGGCTCAGATGTTCGTGGGTAGCAATTGTTTGCCAGATTGTAGTAACTCCTTAAACTCAGTCTTGTGTAATGGCGTCTGTTAATCCCTTGGTACTCAATACAATCCCAGGCAATGTATGCCGGAGAGCCGTATAGGTTAACACTAGTATATGTGGACAGTGTATAAGAGATGGTCTACCCGGAACAAACTTCCTCAGAAGCTTTGAATATTTATTCAGTAGTTTAAGAAGAGAGTATATATAATATTATGACACACTTTGCAATGTGTGAATTGCACCATGCAGAGAATATATATTATTTGGCATGCATTGCAATGTTTGCATTGTACTATGCAATCTATATTTCATCTAGAGCACCTTTTTAGAATGAATAGACCTCTGAAATGTCAACTATTCATTGTAACTCAAAGTAACTCCCTGAATCAACCTCGCCCTCCTTCTCACCACCAATATGTTTCTGTCAGCAATATCGACGCTCCCCTGCCACTTGTTGTTTTGAATTGGCAACAGTGTCGTGAGGCACGGGGTGGTGGGCGATTGTTATCCTTGGGAAGGATAGTCTATGGTTGTTGTTGTTGTTGTTGTTGTTGTTGTTCCCCAAGCTGCCTGACCGAACAGCCCCAAGGCCCCGAGCAAGGCCAAGGCCATAACCGTGCGCCCCCACAGAACCCTCCCTGCCGACCACAATAAAGCCTGGGTGACCGAAGCCACTCCATGGCGGGGAGCTGAGGAGGGTGCAGAAACGCCCGGGAAACCAAAGCCCCACCCAGGGCCCTGTGCCCCTCAGCAATTATGAAGAGAATGTTGAGGGGCAAAGGAAAAATGTGACGCTTTGGCTTCCAATCTTGGTAGATTGGGAGGTCAATCCACGGAAGAGACGCCGTCACTTGAGATCTAGAAAATATATAAGTAAAAGGAACAGTCAGAGTAAGCTATGGGTATGGCAGAGATCGCTCAGTTCTCACTCTGATAGACCAGCCCATCGCCACATGACTAGAACCCAATCCTCTCAGCATCAGCTAGGAAAGGCCCTAGAAAGCCGCCTTTGGCGGGGGGATAGCTCCCCTATTTCAACCCCATTCGGGGTTGGGCACCCGCCCATTTTTTCTACTTTGTCTTATTAGTTCTCCATATTAAATCCCCCGAGTACGCTGCATGGACTAACTTTGAACTGTTATTCTGTAATTATCAAGAACAATTTATTACTCGACTATGATTGATAGCTTGGTACATTTATGTAATCTGTTCACAAACACATACTTTAAAAGTTTCCATTGTTTGATATACAGCATGGTATGTGGCACAATTTATACAACATGACGGCTACTGTAAAGAGCCCTGTCCGAAGCCCCTTATAGAGGGCTAAAGGTTAGGATAAGAATGCCAAAGTGTCATAACTTATCGGCAAGAGACGTTAAATTGATGGCGGCAAGGTATCACTCTGGTTTCAGGCCAAGTTTATTAGGTCTGCAACAAGTCAATAATATTCCAAAAATCACCATTAAGGAAGTGGCATATTACAACCGAATCGGTGAATTTTATAAAAAAAATCACTTTAACTGTGTAACTTAGCTTATGCAATCATACTTCGTTGTAGTTTGATATGTTCTAATGTAAATATTTGAATTAAATTATAATAAAGCTAGATGAAATTAGTACTGTTGAGATTTAATATTCTATGTGTAGTAAGGCGACAAAAGGCAAATTTGTTTGTAACAAGTGTCCCCACCCACCACACACACACCCCACACCCTCCCCCCAAAGTTGTAAGAATGAAGTCAGCCAGTCAGTCAGTAGCAAAACCCTCACTCCCTTAAAGGGGTAGGGAGGATCAGCAAGAAACGGATTTTTTATCCCTTAGTGGGAGTAAGTTCTTGGAGGTGGGATTCCCAGTCCCAACCTCCAGGGGCTATCTGCTCCACGCAAGTGACGGGCGATGGGGTCGCCACATCCGTACGCCAGTGAAAGAGACCTAAATTCAAGGTACGTTAGAGCCATAATATCTGGACACACGGAGCTTGAAACAGTGAGAGAGATGCAATATTGCACCGTGTAAGAGAGATTGTAGGAAGTTAGCAAGAGAAGGTGAATTGATGAGACGAAATGCTTTTGACTCTACCCTTTAGAGAATTGATGAGACGAAATGCTTTTGACTCTACCCTTTAGAGAATTGATGAGACGAAATGCTTTTGACTCTACCCTTTAGAGAATTGATGAGACGAAATGCTTTTGACTCTACCCTTTAGAGAATTGATGAGACGAAATGCTTTTGACTCTACCCTTTAGAGAATTGATGAGACGAAATGCTTTTGACTCTACCCTTTAGAGAATTGATGAGACGAAATGCTTTTGACTCTACCCTTTAGAGAATTGCGGTATGGGTGGAACCTCGCTACTCATACAAACAATACTCGATGCGGCGCACTGTGCCTCTGTACAGAGCAAGAAGGTGTGCGGGGGTCAAGTGTCCACTGAGATAGTTGAGCACAGCTGTTTTAGCAAGGGTCAAGTATCCACTGAGACAGTTGCGCACAGCTGTTTTAGCAAGAGTGATAATATGAGTTTTAGCAAGAGTGATAATATGAGTTTTAGCAAGAGTGATAATATGAGTTTTAGCAAGCGTGATAATATGAGTTTTAGCAAGAGTGATAATATGAGTTTTAGCAAGAGTGATAATATGAGTTTTAGCAAGAGTGATAATATGAGTTTTAGCAAGCGTGATAATATGAGTTTTAGCAAGAGTGATAATATGAGTTTTAGCAAGCGTGATAATATGAGTTTTAGCAAGAGTGATAATATGAGTTTTCCAAGATAGGTGAAGAGAAATAAACAAAAATACTCCAAGATTATTAGGGGGAGGTCTCCACTTGAGGGTTTTTTTTCTTGACCCCTTTCTCCCTCATGTTTAGCTCCATTGCTTTTGATATTATAAAACGTTTGCCCCATTAGTTTAGCAATTTTAAGAACTTTCACCCCATATTAAGACCTTTCGTGCAATTCAGGTGTCTATTTTATCCTGGCGAGCGATAGCGAGCCTGTATTTTAAGAGGAAGCGGCCTTCGGCCGGGACATTTTTCTACCGAAAAATGTACAAATTTATCTTGAAAGGGACTCAAGGGAGTATAATTTAAAGCTTGATGAAAGTCTAGGGAACAAACTAAATACCTCCCCTTAAGAGAAGATGAAGAAGGGTTGATTTTGACATTGTTGAAGAGTAAGGGATAGTCGCATGGAAGTATGTGATGGGTAGATTGATGAATAAATCGAGGTTTTGGAAGCATTGAAAATATAATTGTCTCCGCCCCAATTACAATTAGTTGATTGCTCAGAAGTTAGGCGTGCTATTATGGCCTTATCACGTGAGGTTTGGAGTAATTGCATGGTGGGTCGCTGTGAAATATAGATATATAACAATAATAGTGTAAGGTAGAGTCATTAGCATATGAGTGTATAGGATCTTTAAGGGGAGGTATTTAGTTTGTTCCCTAGACCTCCATCAACCTTAAAATTACACCCCCTCGAGTCCCTTTCAAGATAAATGTGTACATTTTTCGGTAGAAAAATGTCCCGGCC
The DNA here is from genome assembly GCA_032716605.1 of Paralithodes platypus. Taxonomy (NCBI): domain Eukaryota; kingdom Metazoa; phylum Arthropoda; class Malacostraca; order Decapoda; family Lithodidae; genus Paralithodes; species Paralithodes platypus. The sequence continues at coordinate 1,720,200 of CM064546.1, read as the reverse complement.
GAAGGCCGGTTCCTCTTAAATTACAGGGTCGCTATCGCTCGCCAGGATAAAATAGACACCTGAATTGCACGAAAGGTCTTAATATGGGGTGAAAGTTCTTAAAATCGCTAAACTAATGGGGCAAACGTTTTATAATATCAAAAGCAATGGGGCTAAACATGAGGGAGAAAGGGGTCAAGAAAACAATCCCTCAAGTGGAGATCTCCCCTTAACCTTTTGAGTACCAGCGACGTGTGATGTATTGTATTCTAGCTGTAATTTGACGACAGTATGCAGCCTAGGAAGAATGTGTGGTAGTTTAAAAGGTGGGTTGAAATAGTTTGAACTCTTATTATTGCTAGAGGTCCTTCCTAAGCTGAATACACTCGTCTAGCAGTTGCCAGAATATGATATAGGGACGTCCCTGGTACTGTATGGGTTAATTAGAATGATAATTGGAAACAGGACAAAACCCTAATGAACACCGGAGTTGATAGGTTGATGACGTGAGTGATAGCCGTCAATAACCACCTCTATGTAATGACGTGAGTGATAGCCGTCAATAACCACCTCTATGTATGTAATGACGTGAGTGATAGCCGTCAATAACCACCTCTATGTAATGACGTGAGTGATAGCCGTCAATAACCACCTCTATGTAATGACGTGAGTGATAGCCGTCAATAACCACCTCTATGGAATGGCCAGAAAGGAAATCAAAGATAAGGGCACTAATTAAGGGATAGACACCCAAGGAGAGTAGTTTGAAAATTAGAGAGTTGTGTCTGACTCTATCGAAGGGTTACGAGATGTCTAGCGCAATAGAAAAAGTCTCACCGAAGTCCCGAGAGGAGGATGACCAAGAGGTAGTAATATAGGAAAGGAGTTCACCTGTAGACTGTCCTAGTTCACCTGTAGACTGTCCTAGTTCACCTGTAGACTGTCCTAGTTCACCTGTAGACTGTCCTAGTTCACCTGTAGACTGTCCTAGTTCACCTGTAGACTGTCCTAGTTCACCTGTAGTCTGTCCTAGTTCACCTGTAGACTGTCCTAGTTCACCTGTAGACTGTCCTAGTTCACCTGTAGACTGTCCTAGTTCACCTGTAGACTGTCCTAGTTCACCTGTAGACTGTCCTAGTTCACCTGTAGTCTGTCCTAGTTCACCTGTAGACTGTCCTAGTTCACCTGTAGACTGTCCTAGTTCACCTGTAGACTGTCCTAGTTCACCTGTAGACTGTCCTAGTTCACCTGTAGACTGTCCTAGTTCACCTGTAGACTGTCCTAGTTCACCTGTAGACTGTCCTAGTTCACCTGTAGACTGTCCTAGTTCACCTGTAGACTGTCCTAGTTATATTTTAGTATTTATTGTGTTCGTGTGCATTTTACAAATGTGAGTGTAAAAACACTTGCATGTATTATGCTTATATGGATCTACACATATCGTGTATATAAACGGAATTAAATAATGTTATTATTCCCACGAAATATATATACTGATACTATCAGTTTTCACTATTGTTATAAACGTCTGTGAAGACTGTTGCCATCCTCTGAGAAATCTGCGTCACACAAGCGAGATTTATTTATTTTGTCTATAATTCTGATCTGGAAGGTTTTAAGATATATTGTCGCCTATAATAATCTACGTTCACTCTTGTTGTCAAAATCAGTGCAAAATATCCCAAAACTGTTGTAGAACAAAATGGTGGCCATAGAAAATTGATGATAAAAGCTCTCGTGTGGACCCCCCTTAATGGCATACTCGTTTACTCAGCTCATACAGTGGAGTGGCCAAGTGTATAAAATATGGTCTAAAAATCAATGGTCTAACATTTATATATATATATATATATATATATATATATATATATATATATATATATATATACCGGTATATATATATATATATATATATTAAGTATATATCACAAATACACGTGAGCCACTAAATGTTTCTAATCTCTCAGTGGGGCTCGAACCGCCGACCGTCAGGACGATAGCCAGCGCTTTAATCAAAGCGTGCCGTGGTGTAGTTGATTAAAGCGCTGGCTATCGTCCTGACGGTCGGCGGTTCGAGCCCCACTGAGAGATTAGAAACACACATATATATATATATATATATATATATATATATATATATATATATATATATATATATATATATATTCCCCCTGACTCTACAAGTTGATAATCTATTACTGTGACACAAACATATAGTTTCTTGAAGGGAAGGGTTGAACAATAACAGGACCTTATAAGAAACCAGAACCACACCATCACCAGTTGTTATGTAATATAGATGCCGAGAGTTCGTACAGTCACGGCCATTAATTATGTTGCAATTAGATCCTTTGAACTGATGATACATATTTCATAGGATAGGTGACCAAATTTGATCATGTAGTGGTTCAACATATGGACCTATGAGCACAGGCATTTGCACTGTCTAATAAATACCGTCGCCCACAAAGAGTTAAGGGGAGATTTCCACTTGAGGGATATTTTTCTTGACCCCTTTCTCCCTCATGGTTAGCCCCATTGCTCTTGATATTTTAAGACGTTCGCCCCATTAGTTTGGCGATATTAAGAACTTTTGACCCATTTCTGTCAATTTTAAGACTTCGTGCCATTTAGTTGTCGATTTTTTCCTGGCGAGCGATAGCGAGCCTGTAATTTAAGAGGAACCGGCCATTTTTCTACCGAAAAAATTACAAATTCATCTTGAAAGGGGGTCTAGGAGCTGTAATGTTAAGCTTGATGGAGGTCTAGCGAACTAACTCAAAACCTCCCCTTAAATTAAATGTAGAACATATATATATTAAATGTAGAACATATATATATTAAATGTAGAACATATATATATATATTAAATGTAGAACATATATATATTAAATGTAGAACATATATATATTACATGTAGAACATATATATATATATTAAATGTAGAACATATATATATTAAATGTAGCACATATATATATTAAATGTAGAACATATATATATTTAATGTAGAACATATATTTATTAAATGTAGAACATATATATATTAAATGTAGAACATATATATATATTAAATGTAGAACATATATATATATTAAATGTAGAACATATATATATATTAAATGTAGAACATATATATATATATATATATATATATATATATATATATATATATATTAAATGTAGAACATAGGTATATTAAATGTAGAACATATATATATATATTAAATGTAGAACATACTGTATATATATTAAATGTAGAACATATATATATATATATATATATATATATATATTAATTAAATGTATAACATATATTTATTAAATGTATAACATATATATATATTTATTAAATGTATAACATATATATATTTATTAAATGTATAACATATATATATATTTATTAAATGTATAACATATATATATATTTATTAAATGTATAACATATATATATATTTATTAAATGTATAACACATATATATATTTATTAAATGTATAACATATATATATTTATTAAATGTATAACATATATATATATGTATTAAATGTATAACATATATATATATTTATTAAATGTATAACATATATATATATGTATTAAATGTATAACATATATATATATTTATTAAATGTATAACATATATATACTGTATATTTATTAAATGTATAACACATATATATATTTATTAAATGTATAACATATATATATATGTATTAAATGTATAACATATATATATTTATTCTATATCCATTGTTTACACTTACTATCTTCGTTCATTCTGTTTGAGAGTTCATAAACGTCCGTGATTGATGTCTTAGAGTGTAAGAATGCCAGAACCCAGTTGCAGAACGCCTCTTTCTCACAGAGCCAATCTCCTATTCTTCCAAACATCCCGTACGTGTGTTCCTCGATCAATGCAATAAGTGTCACCAGTCCCAGAAGAAGAGTATTGGTGTTTGGGGTTCCAGGTTGACGCCATGTTGTATACCTAGTTTACTGTGTCCTCCCTGCTGCTCAATCATGTGCAGCTCAGTTGAAGCAAAAGTTCCTAAATATTAGTCAACTCACGTAGCAGGGTGGGATATAGTAAGTCTCTGCAGTCTCTCTCTCTCTTTGCCGCAATGTTGCATTTTTCTCACTATTCTACCGCTATTACAATAAACAGTGTTCCTCAGAGCTGTCTCAATGTATACCACCCCCCCATTCGTAGAGCACGTAGCACCCGTCTTGCAACACAATCCCACCCCTACTCTGTGCAACTCTCCAACCCAAGAGTGAAACTTTATTCTCAATTTTGTTTTCTATTCAACAGTTGAGTTCTGGAACTCTCCCAGAATCAGTCTTTCCCACTTCCTATGACTTAAATTGCTACAAACTCCGTGTGTCCAGGCATTTTTGCTCGAACGTCCCTTGATTTTGGCCCTGTCACTTTTTCAATTCTGGGGGAGGCACTCGCCACAGGCAGTTCTGCCTTTTGCCTCCCTCACTCACATAGAACAAAAAATAAAATAAATAAAAAAAAGGCTAGAGCCAACCATATCATCGTTTTGTTATATTAATTATTGTGAATACGTGTCTAAACTATTATTGTGAATACGTGTCTAAACTATTTCACACACCATGTGCCACGAGCACATGGCTGCACTTGTTCTATGATGCATGTCATGTAATGCAACACTCCACATTCAATAATAAGTTATAACAGATATCCACAGCCTGTTGTTAATACGGTGGTTACTGTAAAGAACTCTGTGGATCCTCCCAATAACAGATATCCACAGCCTGTTGTTAATACGGTGGTTACTGTAAAGAACTCTGTGGATCCTCCCAATAACAGATATCCACAGCCTGTTGTTAATACGGTGGTTACTGTAAAGAACTCTGTGGATCCTCCCAATAACCACTTTCTTATGGCTCTTCCAATGGGTTCCCTGGATCTGGCCCGGAAGAGAAGAGGAAGAACCAACACCATTTTTGGAAAGGTATTCTTGTTCACGTCTTTTCTTTCACCAGGTGAGATGAAGTGCTCGGAGTGGTTCATACTGATCTTTAAGGGGAGGTTTTTAGTTTGTTTCCTACTCCTCCAGCAATCTTAAAATTTCACCCCCTTGACCCCCTTTTAAGATAAATTTGTACATTTTTCGGTAGAAAAATGTCCCGGCCGCTTACTCTTAAATTACAGGCTCGCTATCGCTCGCCAGGATAAAATCGACACCTAAATGGCACGAAAGGTCTTAAAATTGACAGAATGGGGAGGAAATTCTTAAAATCACCAAACTAATGGAGCAAGCGTCTTAAAATCTCAAATGCAATGGGGCTAGACATGAGGTAGAAAGAGGTCAAGAAAACACTCCCTCAAGTGGAAATCTCCCCTTAATGTGTTACGGGGTGAGATAAAATAGTTAGTTAAACTAGGACTGCAGAGGTTATCAACCCTTCTGGATTATTAAGCCAGCACACTGTAAGTCAAGAATAGCATCAGGACTGAGCCCTTTTTCGAGAACTCCAGTCCAGACGATATTATTCAGTTTAAAAAAGACCTCCAACAATGAACAGGCTTCGAACTATCTCACTTAACTTCTTAAACTGCGCAAAGTCGTCTAAATTTAGCAAGAATAATATTTAATAGACGTCGGCGGTACAGAAGGGGTTAATGAGGGAAGATGATAATAAACTCACCTTCCCAATGTTTGGTATATTTACGGAAATGTGATATGTTGAATTATGTATTATTATTTTTTGTTTTCCACCAACCAACTTCACTTCTAAACTCAATTAATGAAATCAACAAATACATGTGACACTCCAAGGACTCGAACCTAGGACACTCACACCGAAATTCCGCGCACTTATGCATTACGCTATCAAGACATTTATATTATTAATTACTCGTTAACATATTCTTGGATCGATATCCGACCGGCAACACGATTTCCACAAGTTTAAGAATGCGACTGAAAAGGCCGGTCGACACCTCTATCCCTCCTGAAGAATTACTGCGACTGATAGTAGGTAGCATAAAGAACACCAGTTAATTAGCTGTGGAGAGAGAGAGAGAGAGAGAGAGAGAGAGAGAGAGAGAGAGAGAGAGAGAGAGAGAGAGAGAGAGAGAGAGAGAGGGAGGGAGGGAGGGAGGGAGAGAGGGAGAGAGAGGAATTCTAGAGTCTCAGAGTGGTCTACAGGGACAGTTCACTTTAAAATCAAGGAAGTCTGCATTCTCATGTGGGTTTTTTCTTCACGAAACAGCTACTTAAAACACCTGGAAAAATAATCATGTTTTATCTTGTCTGTACATTAATAAATTCATCTTTATACTCTAGCGTATTATATATTACGACATATGTCTCTTTAAGGGGAGATTTCCACTTGAGGGAGTTTTTTCCTTACCCCTTTCTCCCTCATGTTTAGCCCCATTGGTTTTGAGATTTTAAGACGTTCGCCCCATTAGTTTGGCGATTTTAATAACTTTCACCCCAGTTATATCATTTTAAGACCTTTCGTCCCATTTAGGTGTCGATTTTTTTGCCTGGCGAGCTATAGCGAGCCTGTTATTTAAGAGGAACCGGCTTTTGGCCGGGATTTTTTTTTACCGAAAAATGTACAAATTTATCTTGAAAGGGGGTCAAGGGGGTGTAATTTCAAGTTGGATGGAAGTCTAGGAAACACACTAAAAACCTCCCCTTAATTCCTCCTCTATCTCCTCTTCAGTTACTGGCCTTGTTAAATTCTTTGCAGGTAGTCTCTCTCCAAATAAATCTGTATAACTCTTTCACAGCCAAAATACCTTTAAATACAGTGTTTTTTAAAATGGCTTACCATCAGATATTTGGCCTTGGTAATCCCAGTAACCAGGTTAGCTTCCCAAATATAGACCATAATAATTTCCCTCGTGGGTTGGTGGTCGAAAGAGTCCAGGATATGGTGGAGGACAAAGGAAGGACTCTTGGGAACCAGGGGGGGAAGGAGTCCTTACTCTCATTTAAGGGGAGATATCCACTTGAGGGATTTTTGTCTTGACCTCTTTGTCCCTCATGTTTAGCCCCATTAATATTGAGACTTTAAGACGTTTGCCCCATTAGTTTGGCGATTTTAAGAACTTTCATCCCATTTCTGTCAATTTTAAGATCTTTCGTGTCATTTAGGTGTCTATTCTTTCCTGGCGAGCGATAGCGAGCCTGTAATATAAGAGGAACCGGCCTTTGGCCGGGAAATTTTTCTACCGAAAAATGTACAAATATGTCTTGAAAGGGGGTCAAAGGGGTGTAATTTTAAGTTTGATGGAAGTCCTAGGGAACAAACTAAATACCTCCCCTTAATGCCATGCATGCAATTCCCTTCCTTCTCCTTGAGGTTTTTCTCTTCCTTTTACTCTGTTATTTGTGTCTAGTTTCTTCTTCCTCCTACGAACTATATTTGAATTGAATTGAATTGAATTGAACTCTCACTTATTTTTGTTTACTATCACAAATCCTTCTCAAACTGCACAAAATCGCACCTCATTTGTCTATTATTTCCTGTTGTTCTTGTTTTTCTCTCCTGTAACTGTATCTTGTATGTTCACAATTTCGTTTGTTCATTATCACTCGAGCTAATATCCATGCACAGACAGTACACACACACACACACACACACACACACACACACACACACACACATACATTAACATCCCACCTACACACGGGGATATTTGTGTACAGTATTAAGCTTGAGATTCGATGATGAGTTGCACTTAAAGCCAGACAATAATCCCCATGGTAACGCTTGTGCTAGACATGGAACACTACATGGTAATCCCCTTAATCCCCTGTCACACCTTCAGACTCAGGGAATGGGCTGGGGGATTGGGAGTAGGATTGGGAAGTGGGTTGGGGAAGTGATTGATGTTAGTTGGGAAGAGAGGGGAAAGAGAGGAAAGTTGAAATGTAATAATAAATAATAATAATCGGTTTATTTCAAGCCGGCAGCCAATGGGGTTGAAAATACTCAGACTTAACCTAGATCTTATCCTAAGGAATCAATAGATTAATCCTGGCTGCTAACGAGAGCGCCTACATACCCCCGAGGGAGTAGGACGTGGGCAGATGACTTTGTGGGTCCCCCGAGACCCAGAGTCTAGAGTCTCTAGACCTTGCCTTCACGGCCAGGGAAAGTTTTTGAGAGAACTTCCCTTGCCGGCGCGTGGGATCGAACCCCGGACACCAGTGCTAGTGCTCCCAATACAGTGTACTAAGCGCACTCGGCCACTGTGACCGTGTGTGTGTATGTGTGTGAGAATGACCTAGGATGAAATATAATTAATATAAATGTCCTCTGAAATATTTGTTGCCAAACATGTTGACCTTCCTTTAAATATGTACACAACACAGAGCGCACAACGAATTTGTATTTTCTTGCAGTGACCATTTAGAACATCGATATACCGGTACAACAAACAATATACAACATTCTTCCTACATCATTGTTCTTGCACATTTATCAGAATGTGCAGGAGGAAGTCTTGTATGACATCAGTATTACCATCCCTTCCCACTCCAGGGAATGGGACGACGCCAAGGAAAATATGCTCTCTTTATTACCATACTTATGTTATATGATGTATTAATGTTGTGTGTGTGTGGGTGTGAGTGTGGGTGTGGGTGTGGGTGGGTGTGCGTGTTTTAGATATAATATCACACTTGTTTGTAGGTATGTATTTTCATCCTTTGTTTTATATTTCTCACCAACTTGATTACCAAACCATAATAAAGAAATCACACACACACTTCAAATCAAACACACCACAAATCACACAAACACACACACACACAACACACACACACACACACACACACACACACACACAATTTTTATTACTCACACACACCACACACACTGTCACACACACACACACACACACACACACACACACACACACACACACACACACACACTCACACTCACACTCACACACACACACAGGAACTGAATACATATGCTTAAACATATTTTTACAAGGTAGTCACTTATTAGAATATATTCCAATGTACAATACTTAAATCTTTGCATTTAGTATATTTCCTGGCTCGTTGTAATTGTTTTCTAGCGTGTTCATGGCAGTATTATGTGAGCCATCGTTAATTAGAATGGTTTCTGCACGGCTACATTGTTTGTGAAAATAGTTTTACAGCAGTTGTGTCAGAGCCTGGCACATATGCTAATCTGCTTCAATTCGGCATTCTCCATGTCGCTGTAATATACAATGTTGATTCATATTTAGTGATGCAAATAGATTCCTGTTGTTCAAAAGTTAGATATTAATTAGTGTATTAATTATTATATCTGCTATGCGTGTTCATTATTATATTAGCCAAATGAAGTTTGCAGAGATCATGTGCATAATCGTTTCTCTGTATGTAGGACTCCTCAGCATTTATAGACGTATTAATAAAAACAAAACATGTCACATTTGGCTTGTCTAAGAGCAAGAGATGAAGTTTATAAAGCAGCAGTTTGATTATTATTAGCTTGACTAGGGTGTTGGTAGATTATATGGACAGGTATTAATGGGAAGGGGTGGTCATACGTCTGGCAACATGGTACGGCCAATGTTACCCCCCCCCCCCCCCCCTCCCCATCCTTATCCCTATTTGTTGTGTGTTTCTCCACCTCCCCCCCCTACCCTCCCCATCCTTCCCCTCTCATCCCTATTTGTTGTGTGTTTCTCCCCTCCCCCCCCCCCCCTCTCCCCATCCTTCCCCTCTCATCCCTATTTGTTGTGTGTTTCTCCACCTCCCCCCCCTACCCTCCCCATCCTTCCCCTCTCATCCCTATTTGTTGTGTGTTTCTCCCTCCCTCCCCCTCCCCATCCTTCCCCTCTCATCCCTATTTGTTGTGTGTTTCTCCCCATCCCCCCCCACCCTCCCCATCCTTCCCCTCTCATCCCTATTTGTTGTGTGTTTCTCCCCATCCCCCCCCACCCTCCCCATCCTTCCCCTCTCATCCCTATTTGTTGTGTGTTTCTCCCCCTCCCACCCCCTCCCCATCCTTCCCCTCTCATCCCTATTTGTTGTGTGTTTCTCCCCCTCCCACCCCCTCCCCATCCTTCCCCTCTCATCCCTATTTGTTGTGTGTTTCTCCCCCTCCCCCCCCCCCCCCACCCACCCTCCCCATCCTTCCCCTCTCATCCCTATTTGTTGTGTGTTTCTCCACCTCCCCCCCCCCCCACCCCCCCCCCCCCCACCCTCCCCATCCTTCCCCTCTCACTGCATCACCGTTAATTCTGCATCACCGTTGATTCATTTAAACTCCGCCTAGACAAATATCTCTCATCAAACCCGCGACTGACTGCGTTTGTAAATGAATAACTTTATTTTATCCCCCCCTCAGTTACTAACCCATCTGTCCTCTACTAACTTCCTAATCCTGCCACGGACATTAGTTCCAGGGCAGTAATTCCCTTTCCAATGTTCCCTTACCCACTCTAAACCACTGTTTGGACACTTGATCCTCAGTGTTTTGGAGGACAAGCAACCTAGAAGGGTCACTAGATCTGTTGTTGCTTGATTTCCTTTGTACTCCTTTGTACTCATCCCTATTTGTTGTGTGTTTCTCCCCCTCCCCCCGTCCGCTCTCCATCAATTGCAATCGCCTGCAATTTTAAGAGGAACTGGCCTTCGGCCGGGACATTTTTCTACCGAAAAATGTACAAATTTAGTCTGGGGGGTGTTTTTCTAGGGAGGAAACTACAAAAATATAAATGAATTAACAGACCCAAAAACGGTCAGTCTCCCCTTAATCTTAATTTAAAGGTCGATTATATTAGTTGAAGGTATCGTTTCCCGGTTATTTGTTTAAGGGGAGGTTTTAGTGTGTTCCCTAAGCCTCCATCACGCTTAAAATTACACCCCCTAGACTCCCTTTCAAGTTAAATTTGTACATTTTTCGGTAGAAAAATGTCCCGGCCGAAGGCCAGTTCCTCTTAAGTTACAGGCTCGCTATCTCTCGCCAGGAAAATATCGACACCTAAATGGCACAAAAGATCTTAACATTGACAGAAATGGGTCGAAAGTTCTTAAAATCGCCAAACTAATGGGGCGAACGTCTTACAATCTCAAAAGCAATTGGGTTAAACATGAGAGAGAAAGGGGTCCAGAAAAAAATCCCTTAAGTATAAATCTCCCCTTAGTACCCAATGAGCACATGCTGTACGGGTGAAGACACGTGCTTTAAGGGGAGATCTCCACTTAAGGTATTTTTTTCTTGACCCCTTTCTCCCTCATGTTTAGCCCCATTGCTTTTGATATTATAAAACGTTTGCCCCATTAGTTTAGCGATTTTAAGAACTTTCACCCCATATTAAGACCTTTCGTGCCATTCAGGTGTCAATTTTATCCTGGCGAGCGATAGCGAGCCTGTAATTTAAGAGGAACCGGCCTTCGGCCGGGAAATTTTTCTACCGAAAAATGTACAAATATATCTTGAAAGGGACTCAAGGGGGTGTAATTTTAAGCTTGATGGAGGTCTAGGGAACAAACTAAATACCTCCCCTTAAGTGTTGATATTGGCTTCTGTAGGATGGGTCTTGTATGGGTCCTATCACAGCAGGATCTTCCAATAAGCCGGGTATCTCACACGCTTTTAATAGTGTTACTGGAGTTGTTATTGCTGTTTTGTCCCTTAAGCCGGTATCACACGAGCGCTTTTTCACTCAACATATATCCTTAACACTGGTCTGGCAGCTCATAAGGTACACATTTAATATTTTTCTGTTAGCTAAGTTCATCTACCATCAGTCTAGTTTCCGATACCAGTGCAAACCATTCCAGAAATGTTGCCAGAAAAATGTTGATCATCGAATGTTGACTATAAAAGCTCTCGTGTGATACCGGCTTTAGAGTAACTGATGAAGGATTATTGCAGTTGTTGTTTGGTGATAATGAAAGAAGATACGCGTTAATTAAACAGATCGAGGGATGTGTTTTAATCTCGGTGTATTATTGACCATTATCATCTCATATTGCTTGCTCTCTCCTGCTCGTCTAACCGCGGTGACGTAAGGATGTGTTGTGGTAAGGATGTGTCGTGGTAAGGATGTGTTGTGGTAAGGATGTGTCGTGGTAAGGATGTGTTGTGGTAAGGATGTGTTGTGGTAAGGATGTGTTGTGGTAAGGATGTGTCGTGGTAAGGATGTGTCGTGGTAAGGATGTGTTGTGGTAAGGATGTGTCGTGACGTAAGGATGTGTCGTGGTAAGGATGTGTCGTGACGTAAGGATGTGTTGTGGTTAGGATGTGTCGTGGTAAGGATGTGTTGTGGTAAGGATGTGTTGTGGTAAGGATGTGTCGTGGTAAGGATGTGTTGTGGTAAGGATGTGTTGTGGTAAGGATGTGTCGTGACGTAAGGATGTGTTGTGGTAAGGATGTGTCGTGGTAAGGATGTGTTGTGGTAAGGATGTGTTGTGGTAAGGATGTGTCGTGACGTAAGGATGTGTTGTGGTAAGGATTCGTCGTGACGTAAGAATGTGTTGTGGGTTATGCGATGTTTTATTTACTTTGTGCGAGTGTTTCTACCATCAATGGGTGAACTACGAGCTATAGTCTATTCGCTGTAAGTAGGCGAGAAAATCATGACCTCTATCCTCTGTAACTCAAAAAGGGCTAGAGCAAATTGGCTGTAAATTTCCACATCTATTCCTTGACTGACTGTTCCCAAATGGTAGAAATATTAGCTCGATTATTCTAGTCGTTTTTAATTACAGAGGTTAGAGGTCATGATTTCTCGCCTTCTTACAGCGAATAGACTATAGCAGGCGGACAGACCAGCGGCGGTGGTAGTGTGCAGAGCCGAATTGGACTGGTAAGTTGCATTAGCGTTTTATTGAAGGATATTACCAGATAATTGTGGACACGTGAGAGGGTCCCAAAATCCATCATTGCATCATGTGGCCTTTTGTGTCTAGGTCCGTACAAAGCGAGGACCTCTAGGGCTTACTCATGTCGTCGTTCTTGTAGTTGTTGTGAGTGTTGTTGTTAGGGCGACATTTATTTAAAGTTGCTATTTCTCGGTATTACTGAACCAAATGTAATGATCTTTCACATGCATAAACTCTGATCTATCCTCTAGGCCGTAACGGAACCCATTTTTATTATTTTAATCTCGGTCTGGGCGCCCACAAAATCGCCACCCTCTGCAGTATTGCGACGCTTATTAATAACTACTATTAATCGGTTATTGCTGAACCAAATGTAATGAACGTACACACGCATATACTCCGATACATCTTCTAGGCCGTAATGGAGCCATTCTCTAAAATGTCGTTCTGGACACCCTGCTAATAAGCGCCAAGGCAACGGAAGAAACACAAGGTAGACTATTGAGAGAGAGAGAGAGAGTGAGAGAGAGAGCTACATAGATACATAGATACACAGACCACACAGACCTCAAGGTCCTTACTAGGCAGTCTGGCCTTACAAACTATATATATATATATATATATATATATATATATATATATATATATATATATATATATATATATATATATATATATATACTGTATATATATATATATATATATATATATATATATATATATATATATATATATATATATATATACATACATACATACATATATATACAGTATATATATACATATATATACATACTGTACAGTGCATACACATACATACATACATTTTTTTTTTTTTTTTTTTTTTTTTGGTCTTTTCATTTTTTCATATCACCCCAGCCCACTGCAGATAGAGGTCAAGCCTTCCCTTGACAGCGTTTATTGTGTCGCTCACCACCACTCTCGCTGGTAGTTTATTCCACTCTGTCGCCACACTGTAGGTGAAGAAACTCTTTGTGACATCTAGGTTTGCCTTTTTGGTTTTTAATTTCATTCCATTTCCGCGAGTTTGAGAGAGAGAGAGAGATATATGAAGGATTTCATTAACCCAAAGACTGTCATGCGAGAAAGTTCGATCATTTGGGGGTCGTTGTGAAAGTTTTGGTCTCAGATGTTGCACCAACTTTCTCAGGATCAATAACAGCAAATAAACACTTTCTCCCTGGAAGTTGGGAGCCTATATACCTACTCCGACAGAATTTGTCAGCTGATATTTCTGTAGGCTGGTATTTTGAGTAGCCAGAATATTACTTAGATGATTATGGATATAATAGAATTGCCTCTTAAGTTGGAAGCCTATGCAACGATAATATCAGACATCCTCCGATGTTCCCGTAAACTGGTATTTTGAACAAATTGAATGTTTCTGTTTTGCCTTTGATATAACTTTTGCTACATTATACCCGTTATTTAATAACCACTGAATAAACTGTTTAATTTTAGGAACCCCTTTACTACAGTTGACAAAGACCTCCAAAGGAGTCAGTCTAAGCAATTTAAGTGAGGTGATACCCAGCATAGCAAAATTATGTATGTAATTTCATAAACAAAACATTGGCAAACGACTCGTCACCAAACATATAACTTATAATTTTACCAACCGGTATGACATCCCGTTAATATGTTACATACACTAATATAATCCAACCGTTACTTTGTCATCATAGTAATATATATACCGGTATATATATACATTAGGAACATATAAATACGCCTACTTAGACGAAACACTGCAATAATGTTTGAAAGCCCCTGCCATCCAGAACCACTATTACGGGGACAGTGGCTGTTTGTTTGCTCTATTAATTCATGCATTCATATATTTTGGTAGCTTCCTCCCTAGACCTCCATCAAGCTTAGAAAAACACACCCTAGAACCCCCCCCCCCCCTTCAAGATAGATTTGTAAAATTTTCGGTAGAAAAATGTCCTTGCCAAAGGCTGATTCCTCCTAAAATTACAGACCCGCTATCGCTCGCCAGGAAAACAATCGACACCTAAATGGCTCAAAGGGTCCTAATATTGACAAAGAAATGGGGTGAAAGGTCATATAAAATCCCCAAACTAATGGAACCAGCGTTCAAAATCTCAAACCTAGTGGGGCTAAACATTAGGGAGAAGGGGGTCCAGCAAAACGGTCTGTCTCCCCTTAACCGATACCTATGACACCAATCCGATTCCCCTTATTGCCGACTCAGGCCCATTATGGCAGTGCTCGGACGACTCAACGATATTGCCTCCTGATCAAATGTTGCACTCATGTTTCTGGGAGGTTTTTTTTTTGCGTATTTGTCGGTCTGATCGTGTTTAACCCCTTCTGTACCGGCGACGTATTTTTTTAATTTTATTGTAGATATATTTAGACGATTTTGTGCAGTTCAAGAAGGACATGTGGAAATAAAAAGGGTTAAGTGAGATAGTTCGAAGCCTTATAATTGCTGGAGGCTCTTCTTAAACTAAAGAGCATCGTCTAATAGTAGCCAGAATAAAAAAAAATTAATAAGACGTTGCCGGTACAAAAGGGGTTAACCACATTTGTTTGATCGTGTCTGTTTGTGCTTTCTTGTCTACCTGAGTCTGTCTGTCTGTTTACTTGTAACTGGCTTGATAGCGTAATGCATAAATGCGCGGAATTTCGATGTGAGTAACCTAGGTTCGAGTACTTGGGAGTACCACATGTATTTGTTGATTTCATTAATTGAGTTTAGAAGTAAAGTTGGTCGGTGAAAAACAAACTATAATAAATATCTATAGTTTGGTTGATCACGCCTGTTTGTCTGATCATTCTCGTCTATGTGATCATGTCGTATCTATGTGATCATGCCGTATCTATGTGATCATGCCGTTTCTATGTGATCATGTCGTATCTATGTGATCATGTCGTATCTATGTGATCATGTCGTATCTATGTGATCATGTAATATCTATGTGATCATGTCTTATCTATGTGATCATGTTGTATCTATGTGATCATGCCGTATCTATGTGATCATGCCGTATCTATGTGATCATGCCGTATCTATGTGATCATGCCGTATCTATGTGATCATGTCGTATCTATGTGATCATGTCGTATCTATGTGATCATGTCATATCTATGTGATTATGTCATATCTATGTGATCATGTCGTATCTATGTGATCATGTCATATCTATGTCATCATGCCGTATCTATGTGATCATGCCGTATCTATGTGATCATGTCGTATCTATGTGATCATGCCGTATATATGTGATCATGTCGTATCTATGTGATCATGTCGTATCTATGTGATCATGTCGTATCTATGTGACCATGCCGTATATATGTGATCATGTCGTATCTATGTGATCATGTCGTATCTATGTGATCATGTCGTACCTATGTGACCATGCCGTACATATGTGATCATGCCGTATCTATGTGATCATGCCGTATCTATGTGATCATGTCGTATCTATGTGATCATGCCATATCTATGTGATCATGTCGTATCTATGTGATCATGTCGTATCTATGTGATCATGTCGTATCTATGTGATCATGTCATATCTATGTGATCATGTTGTATCTATGTGATCATGCCGTATCTATGTGATCATGCCGTATCTATGTGATCATGTCGTATCTATGTGATCATGCCGTATCTATGTGATCATGCCGTATCTATGTGATCATGTCGTATCTATGTGATCATGTCGTATCTATGTGATCATGTCATATCTATGTGATCATGCCATATCTATGTGATCATGTCGTATCTATGTGATCATGTCGTATCTATGTGATCATGTCGTATCTATGTGATCATGCCGTATCTATGTGATCATGCCATATCTATGTGATCATGTCGTATCTATGTGATCATGCTGTATCTATGTGATCATGTCGTATCTATGTGATCATGTCGTATCTATGTGATCATGTCGTATCTATGTGACCATGCCGTATCTATGTGATCATGTCGTATCTATGTGATCATGTCGTATCTATGTGATCATGTCGTATCTATGTGACCATGCCGTATCTATGTGATCATGCCGTATCTATGTGATCATGCCGTATCTATGTGATCATGTCGTATCTATGTGATCATGTCGTATCTATGTGATCATGCCGTATCTATGTGATCATGTCGTATCTATGTGATCATGCCGTATCTATGTGATCATGCCGTATCTATGTGATCATGTCATATCTATGTGATCATGTCATATCTATGTGATCATGTATCTATGTGATCATGTCGTATCTATGTGATCATGTCATATCTATGTGATCATGTATCTATGTGATCATGTCGTATCTATGTGATCATGCCGTATCTATGTGATCATGTCATATCTATGTGATCATGTCATATCTATGTGATCATGTATCTATGTGATCATGTCGTATCTATGTGATCATGTCATATCTATGTGATCATGTCGTATCTATGTGATCATGTCGTATCTATGTGATCATGCCTATATGTGATCATGTCATATCTATGTGATCATGCCTATATGTCTTAATATGTGTTTTCCTTATTACTGTCTCAGGCCCTTTATGGGGAGATGGGTCGGTTTTCTGGTCCCCCCTTCTTCCTCATATTTA
This sequence comes from Paralithodes platypus, assembly GCA_032716605.1. NCBI lineage: Eukaryota > Metazoa > Arthropoda > Malacostraca > Decapoda > Lithodidae > Paralithodes > Paralithodes platypus. The sequence continues at coordinate 1,702,755 of CM064546.1, read as the reverse complement.
GTCACGTTAGTTTGCAGATGTTATGACGTTCGGCCCATTAGCTTGACAATTTTAAGACCTTTCGCTCCATTTTGTTGTCAATATTAACAGTTTTCGTGTAATTTAGGTTTAAATTTGTTTCCTGGCTAGCGATAGCGCGCCTATATTTTAAGGGGAGGTATTTAGTTTGTTCCCTAGACCTCCATCAAGCTTAAAATTACACCCCCTTGAGTCCCATTCAAGATAAATTTGTAAATTTTTCGGTAGAAAAATGTCCCGGCCGAAGGCCGGTTCCTCTTAAATTACAGGCTCGCTATCGCTCGCCAGGATAAAATCGACACCTGAATTGCACGAAAGGTCTTAATATGGGGTGAAAGTTCTTAAAATCACTAAACTAATGGGGCAAACGTTTTATAATATCAAAAACAATGGGGCTAAACATGAGGGAGAAAAGGGTCAAGAAAAAAATCCCTCAAGTGGAAATCCCCCCTTAAGAGGACCGGGATATTTTGCTATCGAAAAATTTACACATATACTGTATATTGAAGGGGGGTCTTGGGGGTGGGGGGGGGGGAGGTAAGCTTGATGGAGTTCTAAAGAGGCATCTAAACGGAAATATAAATATATATATATAAATTAAAATGTAAAACTTGCAAACTAAACAAACCAAAATTGGGACAAGGACAATATAAAGTCAAATTAAATTATCAAAATCGCTATGTGGAAACAACGCTTACTAAAATGAAATCTATGAAATAAAAGAACACAATGAGAACACAAAAGAACACAATGAGGGAATAAATACGCCCCTCCCCCCCCCCCCCCTCCCATTATGGCCGTGCTAGGCTGTCTCACTGATATTACACCCGGACTAAATGTTACTCTGGTGTTTCTTGCCTACCAGTCTCTATGTCGGTTGCTGTTTGGCTTCATCGGGTTGTTTTTTTTGTTAACCCTTTCTGTACCGGCGACGTCTTTTTAGCTTTATTCTGGCTACTATTAGACGATTTTCTTCAACTTAGGAACGATATCAGCACATTAAAAGGCTACAGACTATCTCACTTAACCCTTTTGACTACCACAGATCCTTCTTAAACTGCACACAATCGTCTAAATATAGCTAGAATAAAATACAAAGACGTTGCCGGTACAGAAGGGGTTAATTGTAGCAGTCTTATTCGGTTGAGCTTTTCTAATTGTTATTCTTGTCTAAATTATTGTGTTTGTCTGTTTACGTGAACAGCTTGAATTATAAGGAAAACATAACCCCTCTTAACCCTCTGAGTACCAGCGTTTTTTTATTATTATTTTTTTTAAGAGACAATGAACGGAGGAAGGAAAAACAGATAAAACAAAAAGGTCCATGTGCCTAAAGGCATCCTCCATTCATAAAATGTTTGTAACAACTGGATTTAAACTTTTGTAGATTGTAAGTTTGTGGAAAGCAACTCGAGGGAAGTGAATTCCAAAGAGTAGTAGTTCTAGGGATAAATTAATTTTGATAAGCAGAGGTTCTGCATTGTGGAGGAGAAAGTGTAAATTCATGGGCGCTCTAAGCTGCCCTAGTTCTACGGGGAAAGATGTGGAGAGGCGGCACAATTGAAGCAAGTTCTTCGGAACAATTGCTGTGAAAATATCTGTAGAATAATACAAGGGATGCAACGTTTCTTCGTATGGATGATGTAGGAAGGTCCTGTGTGATTGCAGGGTTATTGATTAATCTAATAGCTTTATTTTGAATTTTGTCCAACTGCCTCAATGCAACCACTCCACTTCCACTCCACAGAGGTGAACAGTAATCCATCTGAGAACGCACATGACTTTTATATTACGGCCAACTGCTCGTCAGTGAAGAATTCTCGAACTCTGTACAGGAGTCCCATTTTTTTAGAGGCATTCTTAGCAATGCTTCTAACATAAGGTGCCCAGCTCAAGTTAGTAGTTACTGTTACACCGAGAATGTCAATACTAGGGGAAGTGGGAATATTTACATCATTAAAAAATATATGGGAGTCAGTGAGATTCTGTCGGTTAGAAAATTGAATGTACTTGGTTTTCTGTGCATTAAAGGAAACTAGATTCTTTTGTCCCCATTCATTAATTCTAGAAAGGTCCTGGTTCAGAGAAATTGCAGTGTTTATTTTTGAATTTATAAGATCGGGTTGGGTGAAAGAATTGGTAAATGTGAAGGAACTGTGGAGTGTTGAGTCATCTGCGTAGGAATGTATTGGATTATGAGTGGTAGATATGAGATCATTGATATGAATGAGGAACAGAGTTGGGGCCAAAACTGATCCCTGGGGAACACCAGCATTTATTGAGTTAAATTGAGAATAAAGGCCATATACCATTACACGTATTTTTCTGTTATGAAGATAAGAAGAAATTAGTGGAACTAATGATGCAAGGCCGTAGTGTGATATCTTCGACAATTAGGATTGATGCCAGACTCTATTAAATGCCTTTGATCTATCCAGTGCTATTGTATGTGTTTCACCATGTTGGTCTGTAGCTTGGTTGATTTGATGCGTAAGAAGGCAAAGAATATCTGCAGTTGATCGACATCGTCTAAAACCATATTGCCTATCACTGATTAATTTATTATTCTCAAGATGCTTAATTATGTGATTATTTAATATAATTTCAAAGACTTTACCAAGAGTGGAAGTTGGTCTGTAAACGTCTTAAAATAGTTGACTGAATGGGGCCGAATGGATACAAACCAGAGAAAGAGAGAAAAGGAGAGAAATTAAAGAAACAGGTCACCCCCCTTAAGCACTAGAATCATTGTATGTAACGTGTGGTATTCAACAAGACGAGCAAGTAGGTAAAATGAGGGTACCACAACTCTCCCTACAGAGGAGTGTGAGAATAGACAGGTGACGTGCCCATGAAATTGATAGTTCCGTCGCCCCAACCCTCTCTCTCTATTATGGCGGTATTGGTCCCTGCTCACTGATAATTTAATTTGGTTGGAGGTACTTATTTGTGTATGTGTGAAAGAGAGAGCGAGAGAGAGAGAGAGATGGGGAGGAGAAGGGTAATTAGATATTGAGTGAGAGAGAGATGGGGAGAGAAGGGTAATTAGATATTGAGTGAGAGAGAGAGAGATGGGGAGCAGAAGGGTAATTAGATATTGAGTGAGAGAGATGGGGGGAGAAGGGTAATTAGATATTGAGTGAGTGAGAGAGAGATGGGGGGAGAAGGGTAATTAGATATTGAGTGAGAGAGAGATGGGGGGAGAAGGGTAATTAGATATTGAGTGAGTGAGAGAGAGATGGGGGGAGAAGGGTAATTATATATTGAGTGAGAGAGAGAGAGATGGGGAGGAGAGATGGGGGGGGGAGAAGGGTAATTAGATATTGAGTGGCAGAGAGATGGGGGGGAGAAGGGTAATTAGATATTGAGTGAGAGAGAGATGGGGGGGGGGAGAGAAGGGTAATTAGATATTGAGTGAGAGAGAGATGGAGGGAGAAGGGTAATTAGATATTGAGTGAGAGAGAGATGGAGAGAGAAGGGGAATTAGATATTGAGTAGAGAGAGAGATGGGGGGAGAAGGGTAATTAGATATTGAGTGAGAGAGAGATGGGGGCAGAAGGGTAATTAGATATTGAGTGAGAGAGAGATGGCGGGGGAAGGGTAATTAGATATGGAGTGAGTGAGAGAGATGGGGGGAGAAGGGTAATTAGATATTGAGTGAGTGAGAGAGAGATGGGGGGGAGAAGGGTAATTATATATTGAGTGAGAGAGAGAGAGATGGGGGAGGAGAGATGGGGGGGGGGGGAGAAGGGTAATTAGATATTGAGTGAGAGAGAGATGGGGGGGGAGAAGGGTAATTAGATATTGAGTGAGAGAGAGATGGGGGGGGGGGTGAGAAGGGTAATTAGATATTGAGTGAGAGAGAGATGGGGGGAGAAGGGTAATTAGATATTGAGTGAGAGAGAGATGGGGGGAGAAGGGTAATTAGATATTGAGTGAGAGAGAGATGGGGGGAGAAGGGTAATTAGATATTGAGTGAGAGAGAGATGGGGGGAGAAGGGTAATTAGATATTGAGTGAGAGAGAGATGGGGGGAGAAGGGTAATTAGATATTGAGTGAGAGAGAGATGGGGGGAGAAGGGTAATTAGATATTGAGTGAGAGAGAGATGGGGGGGGAGAAGGGTAATTAGGTATTGAGTGAGAGAGAGATGGGGAGGAGAAGGGTAATTAGATATTGAGTGAGAGAGAGATGGGGAGGAGAAGGGTAATTAGATATTGAGTGAGAGAGAGATGGGGGGGGGGAGAAGGGTAATTAGGTATTGAGTGAGAGAGAGATGGGGAGGAGAAGGGTAATTAGGTATTGAGTGAGAGAGAGATGGGGAGGAGAAGGGTAATTAGGTATTGAGTGAGAGAGAGATGGGGAGGAGAAGGGTAATTAGATATTGAGTGAGAGAGAGATGGGGAGGAGAAGGGTAATTAGGTATTGAGTGAGAGAGAGATGGGGAGATGGGTAATTAGATATTGAGTAGTTTGCACCAGACAGTTAACTCTGTGTGTGAGAGAGAGAGAGAGAGAGAGAGAGATAGTGTGAGTGAGTGAGTGAGTGTGAGAGTAAGAGAAAGATACTGCATTATACCGAATACTAATAAAATCAAGAATCACGACACAAACCCTTGCATGTAATGATAAGCTACCTCCAATAATTACCTCCCGTGATAGCATTATTAAGGGGAGATATCCACTTGAGAGACTTTTTTCTTGACCCCTTTCTCCCTCATGTCTAGCCCCATTGTTTTTCTAATTTTAAGACGTTTGCCCCATTATTTTGACGATTTTAAGAACTTTCAACCCATTTCTGTCAATTTTAAGACCTTTCGTGCCATTTAGGTGTCTATTTTATCCTGGCGAGCGATAGCGAGCCTGTAATTTAAGAGGAACCGGCTTTCAGCCGGGACATTTTTCTACCGAAAAATGTACAAATTTATCTTGAAAGGGGCTCAAGGGGGTGTAATCTTAAGCTTGAAGGATATCTAGGGACCAAACTAAAAACCTCCCCTTAACCATGGTGGAAGCCTAATCAGATAATTCCATCATACACAAATAATTACTATTGCGTCTTAGTGAATTAACTGGTGTTTGATGTGGGGGGAATATGAAATTATGAACTTTATGATGTGAACAGGATGTAGTGATGTAGAGACAATATGAATGATATGATATAGTCTATAGTATGACGATATGATAGTGGTGAGGATGTAAGTATGTATAATCTGTTAAGGGGAGATTTCCACTTGAGGGATTTTTTTTTTCTTGACCCCTTTCTCCCTCGTGTCTAGCCCAATTGCTTTTGAGATTTTAAGACGTTCGCCCCATTAGTTGGCGATTTTAAGAATTTACGCCCCATTCTGTCAATTTTAAGACCTTTCGTGCCATTTAGGTGTCGATTTTATCCTGGCGAGCGATAGCGAGCCTGTAATTTAAGAGTAACCGGCCTTAGGCCGGGACATTTTTCTACCGAAAAATGTACACATTTATCTTGAAAGGGGGTCAAGGGGGTGAATTTTTTAGATTGCTGGAGGAGTAGGAGACAAACTAAAAACTTCCCCTTAAGGGGGATGCAAGTATTGATTTGCTCATTTATGCTTTTGTTTTATTATTTTTATAGTTTCCTCCCTATATCTAATGTTGATATATATTGTATAGTATGAATGTATGGTTAGGGTGTAAGTATGTATAATGTGTTAATGTTTGGTTAGGGTGTAAGTATGTATAATGTGTCAATGGTTAGGATGTAAGTATGTATAATGTGTCAATGGTTAGGATGTAAGTATGTATAATGTGTTAATATATGGTTAGGGTGTAAGTATGTATAATGTGTTAATGTTTGGAGTTGTTGTGATGGTGTACTCTTAAGGGGAGATCCTTAAAAAAAAATCTTTATTTATTATTTTTCTAGTTTCCTCGCTAGACCTCCATCAAGCTTAAAATGAAGCCCCCTAAACTCCCTTGCAAGATAAATTTGTACATTTTTCGGTAGAAAAATGTCCCGGCCGAAGGCCGATTCCTCTTAAATTACAGGCTCGCTATCGCTCGCCAGGAAAAAATCGAGACCTAATTGACAGGAAAGGTCTTAAAATTGACAGAAATGGTGCAAAAGTTTATAAAATCGCCAAACTAATGGGTCTAAAGATGAGGGAGAAGGTGGTCTAGAAAAGCGACTCGTCTCCCCTTAAGATTTAGTGCTGCATAGAGGGTGTGGTTCGCCTGCTAATCTGCTCTTCATGTTCCTCTATTCTACATTTGTTGCCGTATCCACTTCACGCCTCTCTTCTCTTTCCGTTTTCTCTCATATTATCGGTCTTTCTATTCAATACCATCACTGTTCGGAGGTCGTGATTCTACTTCTTTGCACTAGCCGCCGTTTGTTCATCATGCTATGTATATTTAAGGTCTAAGTTTATTGGAGAATTGTTCATGTGTTTATTCCGTACACACCATTATGTTGATGCATTTCCTGTTAACATTAGTTAAAGTAGAATTAGTCTGAAACACGTTGCAATCTCAATTTTGTCAACCAGTCGAATTAAAGACGCTGCTAAACTAATAAATTATGGGCAAGTATGCAAAATGTAATATGTAAATACCAATATGGCAACATTCTCCCCATTAACATTCTCTCTCTCTCTCTCTCTCTCTCTCTCTCTCTCTCTCTCTCTCTCTCTCTCTCTCTCTCTCTCTCTCTCTCTCTCTCTCTCTCTCTCTCTCTCTCTCTCTCTCTCTCTCTCTCATTTCTCTCTCTCTCTCTCTCTCTCTCTCTCTCTCTCTCTCTCTCTCTCTCTCTCTCTCTCTCTCTCTCTCTCTCTCTCCCCCCCCCCCCCCACCCCCACCCCAAGCAACTTCCCCACCCAGCACGGTCGTTAATCAACATTTTTCTCAATGTTGCAACAGGTTGTGGGTCATATTGCTTTCACTGTTGGGATTAGAACACTGCTGGGAGTTTAAGAGGTGGTTCATTTCAGTATCAGGTCTTCTCTGTGTGCAGCTCATTTGATATTTAAAGCTGAGATCCCATCCAATAAGGCAGCATGCTGGGCATGATATTATATATATAGACTATATATATATATATATATATATATATATATATATATATATATATATATATATATATATATATATATATATATATATATATATACATATATATATATATATATATATATATATATATATATATATATATATATATATATATATATATATAGTTTATATATATACATACCGGTATATATTTTATTGCATGACTTGTATCGGAGTCTAGTATCTATTCGACCATCTTGCAACTGCTCCCACCGTCTGGTTTTGACGAATGCAGGCATATCAAGTAGTGTTAAGTTGAGTATGGACTACAGTTAGTATGTACACATATGTTTGTGATGTACGTACGCGCACGAGAGGCACCATGGTTACGCAAATAACGACAGACATGCATTTTGTGAAAATCTTTTGAGCTTACTTTAATATTTGCAAATACACTTGGAGAGTATTTGGAGTATAGAATCATTGACTATGTATTGTTTTTACGACGCACATTCGTTATGGAGATGTAAACACATATATGGTATTACATACCGGTATGGTCTTATACACATATATTTACATGCCATTTACACGTGTTTGGGAGGTGGGAGAGTAGTGGTGGTGGTGGTGGTGGGAGGGGGGGGGGGGGGGGGGCGTGAAGGTCAAAGGATACTAAGTGGTATGAATATGGAGGGCGTGGGTCACCTAGTTTCGGCGCTACCAATTTTTTGTTTTACAAATCTGTATATATACAGATGTGGCACTGGGCGTGACAACACCCCAGTCCATATATTATACGGACCTGGCACTGTGCACGGTAAGTTGAAGAAACAACTAGTAATAGGATATTGTAGCTCTAAATGAACACCTTCACCCCCCCCCCCCTCCCCCCCCCCCCCCCCCCCCCCCCCCCCCCCCCCCCTCCCACCACCACTACTCTCCCACCTCCCAAACACGTGTAAATGGCATGTAAATATATGTGTATAAGACCATACCGGTATGTAATACCATATATGTGTTTACATCTCCATAACGATTGTGCGTCGTAAAAACAATACATAGTCAAGGATTCTATACTCCAAATACTCTCCAAGTGTATTTGCAAATATTAAAGTAAGCTCAAAAGATTTTCACAAAATGCATGTCTGTCGTTATTTGCGTAACCATGGTGCCTCTCGTGCGCATACGTACATCACAAAAATATGTGTACATACTAACTGTAGTCCATACTCAACTTAACACTACTTGATATGCCTGCATTCGTCAAAACCAGACGGTGGGAGCAGTTGCAAGATGGTCGAATGCCCCGAAAGGACGATAAAGTCTACGGTATTTTCGTTGATACTTTCAACTTTCCAAATGCGATATTGGCTACCTATTATCAGGCGAAAATGAGATATTGGCTACCTATTATTGGGCGAAAATGAGATATTGGCTACCTATTATCAGGCGAAAATGAGATATTGGCTACCTATTATCGGGCGAAAATGAGATATTGGCTACCTATTATCAGGCGAAAATGAGATATTGGCTACCTATTATCAGGCGAAAATGAGATATTGGCTACCTATTATCGGGCGAAAATGAGATATTGGCTACCTATTATCAGGCGAAAATGAGATATTGGCTACCTATTATCAGGCAAAAATGAGATATTGGCTACCTATTATCGGGCGAAAATGAGATATTGGCTACCTATTATCGGGCGAAAATGAGATATTGGCTACCTATTATCGGGCGAAAATGAGATATTGGCTACCTATTATCGGGCGAAAATGAGATATTGGCTACCTATTATCGGCGAAAATGAGATATTGGCTACCTATTATCGGGCGAAAATGAGATATTGGCTACCTATTATCGGGCGAAAATGAGATATTGGCTACCTATTATCGGGCGAAAATGAGATATTGGCTACCTATTATGGGGCAAAAATGAGATATTAGCTACCTATTATCGGGCGAAAATGGACTAGGTGAGAGCTTTTTTAACCACTATTCTTCCTTTTTCATCCAACGTGATAGATTTAGCCAATACACAAAATGGTAAATCGACCGGTACTGTAGGGGTTAAGGGGGGTGACCTGTTTTTGTTCTGTCCTTTTCTATCTTTCTCTGGCTTGTATCCATTTGGCCCCATTCAGCCTACTGTTTTAAGACGTTTATTCCCATCCAGGTGTCAATTTTGTACTGGTGAGCGATAGCGAGCCAGCATATTTTTAAAATGGTTTTGACAGCAGGCTAAATTTGTACATTTTTCGATATAAAAATTTCTCCGGCGAAGCCGGATCTCTTCATATAATGCTGGCTCGCTATCGCTCGCCAGGAAGAAATCAACACCTAGATGGGGATAAACGTCTTTAAATAGTTGGCTGAATGGGGCCGAATGGATACAAGCCAGAGAAAGAGAGAAAAGGAGAAAAATAAAAAAAAAAAGGTCACCCCCCATAAGGTCGATAATTCTCTGGCACTCTGTGGGTTAGGATTGTTAGCATGGTTCAATTTCCACAATGGTAAAGGTGAATATCATCGTATAAGGTTCCATTAAAGTATATTTATTAATCGGACTCTGGGACTCCCAGGACCTCCACCGCTAAAAGTGTTCAGTTGTCGTACATAATATAGGAACACTGGAGTAGCACACAAGGGACGGGCTGAAGGCAAAGTCATACGAGTGTGTTCCGGCATTCATTTTTGGTAACTGATGTGAAAGGTTTTGAGCATAAGCTTTATAAGATTTCATCCAACAATGGCAATCTAATGCCCATACATTTATCAATACCAATGAGAGATAGCCCCAACAAGCTGTAAGAAATAAAGACCAATGAGAGATAGCCCCAACAAGCTGTAGGAAATAAAGACCAATGAGAGATAGCCCCAACAAGTTGTAAGAAATAAAGACCAATGAGAGATAGCCCCAACAAGCTGTAAGAAATAAAGACCAATGAGAGATAGCCCCAACAAGCTGTAAGAATAAAGACCAATGAGAGATAGCCCCAACAAGCTGTAAGAAATAAAGACCAATGAGAGATAGCCCCAACAAGCTGTAAGAAATAAAGACCACTGAGAGATAGCCCCAACAAGCTGTAAGAAATAAAGACATCGATCAAAAATTGCCGGTAAAATAATTTGTACTTTTACTCGGGCTTCATAAACACACCCAAGAGGCTCGGAATACACAGTTCCGTATAACACAAGGTAGTTAACATGGACACTACTGTAAACCATGTTGAGACTGTACCCCATAAACGTCCGGCACCCCGGGATATACCTGCCCTTGTTTACCTTACCTGCTACACTCACTAATGAACAAGGCCCCGGGACATACCTGCCCTTGTTTACCTTACCTGCTACACTCACTAATGAACAAGGCCCCGGGACATACCTGCCCTTGTTTACCTTACCTGCTACACTCACTAATGAACAAGGCCCGGGACATACCTGCCCTTGTTTACCTTACCTGCTACACTCACTAATGAACAAGGCCCCGGGACATACCTGCCCTTGTTTACCTTACCTGCTACACTCACTAATGAACAAGGCCCCGGGACATACCTGCCCTTGTTTACCTTACCTGCTACACTCACTAATGAACAAGGCCCCGGGACATACCTGCCCTTGTTTACCTTACCTGCTACACTCACTAATGAACAAGGCCCCGGGACATACCTGCCCTTGTTTACCTTACCTGCTACACTCACTAATGAACAAGGCCCCGGGACATACCTGCCCTTGTTTACCTTACCTGCTACACTCACTAATGAACAAGGCCCCGGGACATACCTGCCCTTGTTTACCTTAGCCGCTACACTCACTAATGAACAAGGCCCCGGGGAACGACGCTGAATAGAGTTTAGGTTTACAAAATGGACTGTTCTGTTCCATAGCTTCTTTGGTCGGAAGGGATGCTTTGGCAAGAAATGGGAGACAAGAGAAAGGCATATTTACTCTTTGACTATGAGAAGTAGTTACTGAATTGAAAACAAGTTTATAGTGTTAGCTAGCATTCCAGTAAACAACGTTGCAATGTAGTGAAAGAATTACCTGTATACTCGTGGCAGTTTTTAACTTTTAGTATTTGACTCTAAAAAGTACCGGTATCTTCTAACTTGAATATTATTTTATAATGGGACCCTGAATAAACTGAAAGATAAAATGAGTTATCAGAAATTATATCTGCTTTCTTGAAAAGTAACTACATCGGTTCACAGTTAGGCAACAAAGTAGGGCTTGGTTGTTCGCCAAACCTTATATGGATAATGGAAAGTTGGTTATATTTGATCAATATAGGAAACACAAATTATAATAATCTTTGAGCGAGTTGTGGCACAATGGTATCGCTCTCAACTCACAATCGAAAGGTCCTGGGCGCGATTCCCAGGGAGGGCGTGACTGATGGTAGGTCTTCTTAAAGTCCACATTACTTTAATATTATGCAATGAAAAGTGTATATAATATTAAAGATAATAAAGGTTTGTAATAACTGGGCATTATGAAAGGACTTTTCTGTAGATTAATATATTATGCTTAACCAAAATCTGCGATTCAGGAATATACGTTAAGGGGAGGTTTCTAGTTAGTTTCATACTCCTCCAGCAATCTTAAAATTTCACCCCCTTGACCCCCTTTCAAGATAAATTTGTACATTTTTCGGTAGAAAAATGTCCCGGCCGAAGGCCGATTACTCTTAAATTACAGGCTCGCTATCGCTCGCCAGGATAAAATCGACACCTGAATTGCACGAAAGGTCTTCATATTGGGTGAAAGTTCTTAAAATCGCTAAAATAATGGGGCAAACGTTTTATAATATCAAAAGCAATGGGGCTAAACATGAGGGAGGAAGGGGTCAAGAAAAAAATCCCTGAAGTGGAGATCTCCCCTCAAAAACACAAAAAACAAAATATTTTCTAAAGGGCCTTTTTTTGTCCACAGTTGGGTAGCATGGTAAGGCTTTGTGTTATCAGAACTGACGTGGAGAACATAAACTTAATTTAGTTCTTAGCAAGAAAAGGTGAAACAATAGACTTGGAAACATTTTAGGGGGAAACATAAAGATATTTTGTTTACAGTAGAAAATGCTTTGCGTCACTACTGGCTAAAGGGTTTGTTGATAAAATACAACTAAGAGAGTACAATATTAATTTGAACATAGTAAGAATGGTGAAATAGGACACAAGCTATGGGTATGATGCAAGTACCAGACTATGTGTCAATACTTGGTGGTACGGTGGTTCTGTATGATTAATCCAATTGGTTTTGTTACTGAACAATTAATCTTCAAGTCCAGCGTTTTAAGCCCGATGTGTCAGTAGAAAGATATTATTGGGTGTGCTGTACTTTGTTTCAGTAAAATAAGACTTAAGTCAATTTATTATGGCGTGTACGCCATAATAAATGTTCCCGCTATCTCCAATAGTTTATATATTTTCACTGATGGTCCAGGTGGAGACAGGCAGGCGCCGTAGGTCTACAAAGGTAACATGAATAAGTCGGTTGCAACACTTGTCTGTCTCGTTATTTTACTCACCATATTGAATAAATCATCCTGGATTAAGGGGAGATCTCCACTTGAGGGATTTTTTCTTGACCCCTTTCTCCCTCATGTTTAGCCCCATTGCTTTTGATATAAAACGTTTGCCCCATTAGGTTAGCGATTTTAAGAACTTTTACCCCATATTAAGACCTTTCGTGCAATTCAGGTGTCGATTTTATCCTGACGAGCGATAGCGAGCCTGTAATTTAAGAGGCACCGGCCTTCGGCCGGGATATTTTTCTACCGAAAAATGTACAAATTTATCTTGAAAGGGACTCAAGGGGATGTAATTTTAAGCTTGATGGAGGTCTAGGGAACAAACTAAATACCTCCCCTTAATTCATAATGCTGAGCGATAGAGTTTACAGGCTATATGTCTGGAGGCAGAGTTGGACGAACAACATATAATTCAAATATATAAAAACAACCATGTTGACCAGAGAATGGCAAGGAATACAAGGCACGTGTGGTAAGGTAAATGGTTGGATAATGAAGAAGGTAGTTTATATAATTACAAAGAGGTGCTGCCTGTGTTACTGACAGGTACAGTTGCGGTCAGTAGTTGTGTTACTGACGGGTACAGTTACGGTCAGTAGTTGTGTTACAGACGGGTACAGTTACGGTCAGTAGTTGTGTTACTGACGGGTACAGTTACGGTCAGAAGTTGTCTCTCTGAGAAGGTAGACTCTTCTCAGGTAAGGTGTGTGTGTGTGTGTTACTCAGTTACTTGTTCGTCAAGGGGAATCCACGCAATGCGAGCTAAGCTCATTATTATCGCGCCTCCTTAACTGGGAATGTATTGCGTGAAATGCATGTTAAGTGTTTTATGTACTGTTGGAATGGCTGTGGATGTGTGTGTAGTCTGTATTTAGCCAATTAGCGACATCGGAAACGAAGGCTTAGGGTGGATCTGTATGGTACCATTCTCACTATAGACGGTACCGTCTCGCCCGAAGGCTTAGGTAGCCATCAGCTTAGGTGAACCATATGATACCCATCTCGCCTTGTACCATTTTTGCCAACCCCAGATGGGACGTCACAACGTCGTCCACTTATTCCAGGTACCTATTTACAGCTAGGTGAACTGAGGCTAACATATGAAAGGAGACAAGCCCAATTTGTCTCCGCCCGGCCGGGGATTGAACCCCCGACCCCTCGTGTGTGAGACGAGAGCTCTACCTACTAGGCTACGGGGTGTGTGTGTGTGTGTGTGTGTGTGTGTGTGTGTGTGTGTGTGTGTGTGTGTGTGTGTGTACATCAGACTTTCCGATCCGTTGATTAATGGCTGGGTAAGATGATGAAGTGCAGTTGACAGCTCAAGTGATTAATCGTCCGTTAGAGAATTTAGCTAGTTCCTCATGGGTTGCAGTCGAGTAGTAGTGGAGCCAGAAACTTAGAACCCTGTGTATTCTTACAGTAGTTGACCATATTATACAGATACACACTTACTAGTTTACTTTATTGGCTGGTTGTTGTTGTATTCTTATAGTAGTTGACCATATTATACAGATACACACTTACTAGTTTACTTTATTGGCTGGTTGTTGTTGTATTCTTATAGTACTTGACCATATTATACAGATACACACTTACTAGTTTACTTTATTGGCTGGTTGTTGTTGTATTCTTATAGTAGTTGACCATATTATACAGATACACACTTACTAGTTTACTTTATTGGCTGGTTGTTGTTGTATTCTTATAGTACTTGACCATATTATACAGATACACACTTACTAGTTTACTTTATTGGCTGGTTGTTGTTTTTCCTGAACGTAGAGAGGACACTCCAGAACACAAGATCACCATGATCAATTATCACATTCAAACTGCTAGCAAATATGGTGTTGTCTCAACGTTGCAAGTGATGCTGTCAACTGGTGTTTGTGTTATTCGTATTCTGGAATGTGTTTGATTCAAGTTTGAATTGCTCCACGTAATTACCGATATACTGAAATTTGGCCAGCCTGTATATGGATGATCTACTGCAAATTAAGGGGAGGCAGACCGTTTTTCTGGACCCCCTTCTCCCTAATGTTTAGCTCCACTAGTTTTAAGATTCTAAGACGTTGGTTCCACTAGTTTGGGGATTTTATGACCTTTCACCCCATTTTTTTTGGTCAATATTAGGACCCTTCGTGCCATTTAGGTGTCGATTTTTTCCTGGCGAGCGACAGCGAGCCTGTAATTTTAGGAGGAATCGGCCTTTGGCCGGGACATTTTTCTACCGAAAAATTTACAAATCTATCTTGAAGGGGGGGTCTAGGGGGTGTTTTTCTAAGCTTGATGAAGGTCTAGGGAGGAAACTAAGAAAACAAATATGAATACATTAATTAATAGACCAAACAAACAGCCACTGTCCCCTTAAGATCACTAATTTCCTATCACGGTTAGAAAACTGGAAGCAAACTACTGCCTTGTTATTATATTCCAACTAACGCAAACTACTGCCTTGTTGTTATATTCCAACTAACGCAAAGCTAAGTTAACAATACATTATCATATTATTATCTCTTAAGTGCGAACACCCAAATAACCCTTTTAGACCACAGTTAATGGCGGCAATCCAAGTGCATTTTTGCCGGCAAAGTTTGTTCGGTAACTTTATTCTTGCAACATTCGGGGTGTTTTGATATTGGTAACTTGACTGATATCAAGATATTTTAGATAGCTGATTGAAAATACTACTACTAATAATAATCATATATAAATACATTAATATTAAAAATGTAAACATAAGTAATAATAAGTAATAAATAAGTTATAATAAGTTATAATAAGTAATAATAAGTAATAATAAGTAATAATAAGTTATAATAAGTAATAATAAGTTATAATAAGTAATAATAAGTTATAATAAGTAATAATAAGTAATAATAAGTTATAATAAGTAATAATAAGTTATAATAAGTTATAATAAGTAATAATAAGTTATAATAAGTTATAATAAGTAATAAGTAATAATAAGTAATAAATAAGTAATAATAAATAATAATAAGTTATAATAAGTTATAATAAGTAATAATAAGTTATAATAAGTTATAATAAGTAATAATAAGTAATAAATAAGTAATAATAAATAATAATAAGTTATAATAAGTTATAATAAGTAATAATAAGTTATAATAAGTTATAATAAGTAATAATAAGTAATAAATAAGTAATAATAAGTTATAATAAGTTATAATAAGTTATAATAAGTTATAATAAGTTATAATAAGTAATAATAAGTAATAATAAGTTATAATAAGTTATAATAAGTAATAATAAGTTATAATAAGTAATAATAAGTAATAAATAAGTAATAAATAAATAATAATAAGTTATAATAAGTTATAATAAGTTATAATAAGTAATAATAAGTAATAATAAATAATAATAAGTTATAATAAGTTATAATAAGTTATAATAAGTAATAATAAATAATAATAAGTTATAATAAGTAATAATAAGTTATAATAAGTAATAATAAGTTATAATAAGTAATAATAAGTTATAATAAGTAATAATAAGTTATAATAAGTAATAATAAGTTATAATAAGTAATAATAAGTAGTAATAAATAATAATAAGTAATAATAAGTAATAATAAGCAATAATAAGTAGTAATAAATAATAATAAGTAATAATAAGTAATAATTCCAAAGACTGGCAGGTGATATAATATATGCCGGATAATGTGCTTGACTACTCTCGAACGCCAGACGATTTTATGTTCAACTTGGGGACTATTATCTGGGTCAATTAAGGGGGGTGACCTGTTTTTGTTCTGTTCTTTTCTATCTTTCTCTGGCATGTATCCATTTGGCCCCATTCAGCCTACTGTTTTAAGACGTTTATCCCCATCCAGGTGTCAATTTCTTACTGGTGAGCGGTAGCGAGCCAGCATGTTTTTTATTTGTGTTTGACAGCAGGCTAAATTTGTACATTTTTCGATAGAAAAATGTCTCCGGCGAAGCCGGATTTCTTCATATAATGGTGGATCGCTATCGCTCGCCAGGAAGAAATCGACACCTAGGTGGGGATAAACGTCTTTAAATAGTTGGCTGAATGGGGCAGAATGGATACAAGCCAGAGAAAGAGAGAAAAGGACAGAAATAACAAAAAGCAGGTCACCCCCTTTAATACCGGTGGTGTTGGGAGGTAATACCGGCCTTGTTATGCAATACGGCCGAGTCCTTGGAAACACAAAATCCTAGTTCCCACCAAAAGTCTGGGAATTAAGTCTTCGGGCCGGGCACCAAAGTTTGACCTTGGAGTCTGGGGCGTATGAATGATTAAGGGGAGGTCTCGACTTGAGGGATTTTTTTCTGGACCCCTTTCTCTCTCATGTTTAGTCCCATTGCTTATGAGATTTTAAGACTTTCGCCCCACTAGCTTGGCGATTTTAAGATCTTTCGCCCCATTTCTGTCAATTTTAAGACCTTTCGTGCCAATTAGGTGTCGATTTTTTCCTGGCGAGCGATAGCGAGCCAGTAATTTAAGAGGAACCGGCCTTTGGCCGGGACATTTTTCTACCGAAAAATGTACAAATTTATCTTGAAAGGGGGTCTAGGGTGTGTAATCGTAAGCTTGATGGAAATATAGGGAACAAACTAAAAACCTCCCCTTAAAGCGTTAGTTGAAAAGATGCTCGTTAATTACTGAAGCTTTTAATCAATAATCGTTCTTCGTTATTTTCACACATATTGATTTTACCAAGTTATTTTGTATATGGCCGTTCCTGACTTGGTTTGTTTGTTATGCACGTTTTATATTTTAAAATTTACCATACTAAACTACTCCTGGGATTGTTAAAATAGATATCAATTTTTTCATTAATCGATTTTAGGAGTAGAGTTGGTTGTTGGATAGCACATAATAATGATCATATGCTTGTAAACAGGTAACGAAAGCATAAGCCAACTTACATGTGTTTTCTCTTTTTCTCTCTCTCTTCAGGTGAGTGTGGTTGTCTGTCAATAGTGAGGCTGATTCTCAACAACGATTTTGCCGGCGACATTTTTCCGACAACTCAGGTATGGCTTCTTTGAATTAAGGTGTTATACAAATCTCGCTACTTTTCTCCGTACCCATTTTCATTTTATCCTGGTTAAGTTTAAACGATGGCATTAAGGGGAGGTTTTTAGTTTGTTCCCTATATTTCCATCAAACTTACGATTACACCCCCTAGACCCCCTTTCAAGATAAATTTGTACATTTTTCGGTAGAAAAATGTTCCGGCCCAAGGCCGGTTCCTCTTACATTACAGGCTCGCTATCGCTCGCCAGGAAAAAATCGACACCTAATTGGCACGAAAGGTCTTAAAATTGACAGAAATGGGGCGAAAGTTCTTAAGATCGTCAAACTAATGGAGCGAAAGCCTTAAAATCTCAAAAGTAATGGGGCTAAACATGAGGGAAAAAGGGATCAAGAAAAAAATCCCTCAAGTGGAAATCTCCCCTTAAGCTTAGAGAGGGTGTGTAGGAATTAATGAAGGTAAATCCATCTCCTTGAGCCCTCTACTTTGCATAGGTTATTCCTAAGTTAAATAAATGCTTTTAAAATTGGCAGAATACAAGAAAGTAAGTAAGCCTGTACTGAAAAAGTTAATAATTAACTTTCAGCTTAGTTACCGATCCCTGTGCTAATGTTGCCAGAATAATACTAAAATATTACCCCATATTCCCCATGAATTTTGCTATCGGAAAAAAACATCACAATTTTCTATGTATTTCTTATAATATATGACTTTATTATACATAGAGTTGGATACATACTCTGATTATATCCTACATTTCTATTCACTGCTAAGAGCAAAATATGTTATCCAGCTTAGGAAGGGTTAATGATTCTGGACGAGTTCAAATGTTATATATTAAAATGTAAGTTACGTTAATCTATTTTAAATTCCGGCAAAGGGTAGACAGTTATATTTATGTAAAGGGCGGCTAATGGCAGTTCAGGGACTGACTACCTTTACTGATATACAGCTCCCAAGTAAAGGTATATAAAATACTAGTGAAGCCAAGGAAGCCAAGCCAGCGCCCCCGTAACTCCCGTAAGATAAAATTGGTAGTGCACCCCCCCCCCCCCCTCCACCTTAATTGCTGCTCAGCCAATATATTTCCCCTTCCCTCCGAGATCAAAGATGTCTACCACCTGTGCATTTGAGGGTTACTTCTTGCCATTCGCTCATCTTTTAGTATACTGTATATATACCGGTATATACTGTATATTACCGGTATATACTGTATATTACCGGTATATACTGTATATTACCGGTATATACTGTATATTACCGGTATATACAGTATATATACCGGTATATACAGTATATATACCGGTATATACAGTATATATACCGGTATATACAGTATATATACCGGTATATACTGTATATATACCGGTATATACTGTATATATACCGGTATATACTGTATATATACCGGTATATACTGTATATATACCGACATACTGTATATACTGTATATATACCGACATACTGTATATATACCGACATACTGTATATACTGTATATATACCGACATACTGTATATATACCGACATACTGTATATATACCGACATACTGTATATACTGTATATATACCGACATACTGTATATACTGTATATATACCGACATACTGTATATACTGTATATATACCGACATACTGTATATATACCGGTATATACAGTATATATACCGGTATATACTGTATATACCGGTATATACAGTATATACCGGTATATACTGTATATACCGGTACCGGTATATACTGTATATATATACCGGTATATACAGTATATATACCGGTATATACTGTATATATACCGGTATATACTGTATATATACCGGTATATACTGTATATATACCGGTATATACAGTATATATACCGGTATATAATGTATATATACCGGTATATACTGTATATATACCGGTATATACAGTATATATACCGGTATATACTGTATATATACCGGTATATACAGTATATATACCGGTATATACTGTATATATACCGGTATATACTGTATATATACCGGTATATACTGTATATATACCGGTATATACAGTATATATACCGGTATATACAGTATATATACCGGTATATACTGTATATATACCGGTATATATTGTATATATACCGGTATATATACTGTATTTATTTTGGTTCTCATGCAGAGGTAACCAACATTTTAACTAAATATCATAAGGAGGCTCTGGTCAATGTTGTAGTTGAGTAGAAACTTGGTACCGGCATTTAAAGAATGTGTGATTAAGAGACGCCTATTTGTTTTGTCTTTATGTGTAAATATATACATCTCTGTAGGAATGTAATAATAATAATGTTTATGCATTTTTTATCGTTTTGAAAACAAAAATATCAGTTAAAGATTGGAATAGGGGGCCGAATGGATACAAGCCAAGGAAAGAGAGAACAGGAGAGAAAGATAAAAAAAAAACGGTGACCCCCCTTAACTGTTTGGACTATTGATAGTTTGGTGGTTGAAGTTACTGGGAGTGTCCGGAGTTTGTGTATGTATATAGTATCTCTTTGTCTATCTCTATGTGTCTATGTATGTCTTGTCTCTATGTGTCTATTTATATCTGTATCTAAACGTTGCATCCTATATTACTATCCTGTCTTTAGTCTCTCTCTCTCTCTGTCTCTCTCTGTGAAAAACCCTTCCTAAGCTGCATATTGTAGTCTGTAGAAAGCTAAAACACCAAAAAGTCCTGTCAACTGTCAGAGTATGTAAAGGGTGTGTAAACAATGGATGTAGAGGGAAGGGGAACAGCTGGATATATCTGCCTCCCCCCCCCCCCCCGGTGTTGGCCACAGTTTATGGGGCAAGTTGGTCTGGTATTTGCATGGGGTGAGAGAGAGAGAGTTTGACAAATATTTTTTTATTCTGAATGTCTTTACTTGACTTCAGTTTCTGCGATGAAAAACCGATATTGATAGATCTGAGCACTTCTTGGTTATCGAATCGTCAAACATTTTATTTAGTATTGCCAGTGAAGACAACCTAGATAATCACACTTTTAAAATAGTCCAGACTCAACCAAACACTGAAGTTATTCTAAGAAGCCAATCACAAATATGTGTTACTATCGTACTATCTGTAACGTACTTAAATTATTATCACATTCCCCCGCAATCGACTATTTATTAGTTACAATACCCGTTCATCTTTCAGTGATGATCAGTGGCAGAGCTGCCATGGATCTTTGTTGAAGAGTTTGGTTTAGCACATATTAGACTAAAGATTGACTTACTTATTAGTTCCAGAGTTATTGTGATTTGGAATCATAAACTGCTTCAATATATTCCACATTCTTTCCAACTCGTAAATTGTTTACATTCCATTTAAACTACCAACAACCAAATCAGACATGACACTTTGATCATTCTTCGTGTATGTTATGAATAAGTAGGTTATTGTTCTAGCCATGTGCCTCTTATATTCTGGCCATCATTAGACTATTTTACAGTTTCGGAAGGACCGATAATCGTGATAATCATAATTTTCGATTAGTAAATTTGAAACTGAAAAAAGCAAAACACGTCGCCCAGTCTTATACAAATTATAACTCCAATGACGCCGTCATTAGGTTAAGGATATAAACAGTTATACATAAAATATAAAAACAAATTGCCTCAAATACATGAAACAAAACCCTTGCCGTCATGCAGGCTGTGTGTCGTCGTCAAAGGCCTGGAATCAATTGATATTATTCCGAATTATATAATAAGATATAGAGTGTATTTATATTAAGAATGCCTGTGATCTCAAATTAACCAATATATAATGAGTTATAATGAACGGGTCTGGGCAGGTGCAGCAGTGGGGATGGGGACAGAACCCAGTTGTTGGCAGTGGTGAACGTATTTTCGCTTACAAATCGTTTCGCCCATAGCTTTGTTATTTCAATCTCCCTTTTGCTCACAAGTATTTTCTTCCACACATATTGTCCTCACGTGAAAATAAGTTTGGATAGGTTTAAGTTTAAGGATGGATTATATTTGGTTGCATTTGATTACATATGGTTAATATGGTATATGTATAAGTGAATCAGATCTGGATGTGGGAGAACAGTCCACGAGAGCATTACATTATATATACGTGTGCTACATTACATTACTATACTTACATTAGCATTAATAGAAACTCGTTGTGAACTGTTCTGAGGCGCATTCTATTACAATTATCATATTCTGGGCTTTTCCAAATGAGTTGTATACAGAGGGGTCTGACATTTATGGCCTCAAGTCTCTATTGATAAAGTCAGTGTGGTGATAGATATACTGTGTATGTTGTGTGTGTGTGTGGGGGGGGGGACGACCACAGACTATAGACCACCCAAGAGAACGTTCACCCCTTTGAAGAGGGAAGGGTTTATTTATTAGTCGATTTGTATATGTTTTATTATG
The DNA here is from genome assembly GCA_032716605.1 of Paralithodes platypus. Classification (NCBI taxonomy): domain Eukaryota; kingdom Metazoa; phylum Arthropoda; class Malacostraca; order Decapoda; family Lithodidae; genus Paralithodes; species Paralithodes platypus. The sequence goes on along the minus strand of CM064546.1, from coordinate 1,680,765 downwards.
TTGTTGTTATCATAGTTATGTATTTATTAGTTATGTATATATTTTCTTGGTCGTGGTGGTGATGGTGGTGTGGGGGGGGGGGGGGGGGGTCTTCTGGAGCCATACATCAAGCTTAAAATAACCATCCCTGAGATCACCCTTCTAGATTACAGACTCGCTATCGCACGGCAGGAAAAACTTGACACCTATATGGCATGAAAGATCTTAATATTGACAAAGAAATGGGGTGAAAGGTATTTTTCAAATTTGAAAACAATACAAAGCACAATGTGTTAAACAAAACAAAATGTGTTAATAACACGTTGTGATATCGAACGTGAGACAGTGTGATTTAAATTGATAGGTTGTTAAGCACTAACATTATACTACATATACACAAGTCAATTACATCTACCTCTTCTGAATTATGTGTGTAAGCCAAAGTGAGTTGAAAAATTGTGTTTCCTTATCGTATTTTACAGTCGAAGTAATGTGATGAATACAGGTACACTCGACCAAAAAACAATCTTTACACAGGTGAGCTGTAAATAATCTAGTGTGAATGAAATGAACCGGGTGAAACATACGTCTGTGAGGTATTATCATAAGATTTCGACCCACTTCCAGAATGTTTAGAGCGTTAGTGTAAAGACTGTTTTGAGTGTACAGTTAGAAGTAAAAATACTACGACACCAACAAGATCGCATCAACCACTTTATTACAAGAAGCTCGGTAAAATCATTTGACGGTATCTGGCATGAAATGTATAAATCACTGTGGTTGTGACAAGGTTTATTATAATCCTTTCGTAATGAAAGGGTTAACATCATCTGGTTGTGTGGGTTTTTTTCTTGAACCTATATTTGAACCTAACTTTTTTGTAGCTGGAGTAAATTCGTCTACTTAAAATACTGTAAGCTTTACAGCAAGTAGGGAATATAATAGCTTTATCTTATGAGTGAACATTCTAGATACGCCATTTAATCAGGCCTTATGTATCGTTTTCAGTTAAGTAACGGTATGTTGTGATGCTATGCACTCTGATGTTGTGTTTTTCTCCTCACACTATTACCGGCATATCACGACATTTGGTATATTAGACTGATCTTTTGGCCAGGTCACTCACACTCTGCTTCTCTTCTCGTATACACAGTCATGGCCAAAAATATCTTGAACCTTTTTTTTTAGATACAAGAGGTACAGTTACTAGTGAAACTGTATTGGTAAAGCGTGTTGCCAAAATAGTTGTATCTGTCAAGAAATTCCACTCCACGACTGTACTCTACATTCATGGTATTTGCCTACAGAATTTCGAAAATATGATGAAGCCCAAAATATGTAGTACTGGTTGTAAATGTTCAGTGACTGAGTTGCATCAAAATATATTCCATTAGTCATGACCACATACATACATATACAATTATACATACATGCATACATTTAAAGACCGAGTGCTCCACACAAAGTGCGGTTCCAGTCTCACGTCGTAATGCCAGCGCTCCAGGCAACCCTGTTCAGAGTTGCCTCACTTTGAATTTTAAAATCAAGATCATACCGTATGGTCTGATCCGACGTCTGTCTTGGTCTACCCCTTGGTGCAGCTCCCTCGACGTTCACAGGCTTTCATCTTTTCAAAATACTTAGTTCATCCATCCACTTGCCCAAACCATCCAAACCAGCTGGTGTGCATCTCATCACTAATACCCTTCATATCTAACCGTCTTCTCAACTCTTCTCTAGATAACCTATCTTGCAGTTTGGCCCCACACATCCATCTCACCTTTCTCATCTCGATGCGTTCCATTCTGTTGATATCATCCACTTTGACAGCCCAGTTTCTGGAGCATAGGTCATTGCGCTTCTAATGCACGAAATGTACCATGATACATACATACACTCAGATGCCACTTTTATCATATATTATACACCAACAAAGCGTAAACATCAGTACACGCATTATACACCTGGACACACTCAGTACAATATAATATATAGCATTGTTCGTGTCCAGGTGTATACTTTATGTTGAACACAGCAGGCACACACAGCTGCAGCCTCCAACACCATCCAGCCTCCATAATTTCACACCAACCCTCTCCCTTCCGCTTTAACACAATGCTCTCCCTCACACACCTGTCCTGTTGCACTCACCTGCCCTCTGTCTCACACACCTGTCCTCTGTCTCACACGTGTTTTATTTACGTACCGGAAGTTTGACAGGACTTTAAATGTCTTGACGTATGATAATATTTGCTCTGGAGATTTATATTGGAGTGTGTGTGCGATTACGAGGCCTCAAGTAAGAGTTTCTGAATAAATAATGTAAATAACTCTGGTATTCTGCATCTGTGTAAGGTCAAAGTAATTTGTTATAAAATAGCATGGTGTGAAAATGTAATGAAAGGGCAATGTGAAATTCGAGAGTTTAATTTTTTTGGGGGTGAAATTTATCCTGGATCGCGAGATTTACCGCTACACACACACACACACACACACACACACACACACACACACACACACACACACACACACACACAGAGAGAGAGAGAGAGAGACTTCACACCACAATTCAATAACCATCACTCATTTTTTGTTGTCTGTCTGGGGATATCCTCGAGTATCGGCGTGCATGAAAGTGACTGTAGCTCACAAAATATCACGTTCTTATTTTTCACACACTCGTTCGCTCTCTGTTGCCAATGTTTTTCGCTCTTTCAAACGTGTGTTGTCTGCTCTTCAATTCACCACTTGCGAGTTTCTGGCTATAAGGAAGTTGGAGCTATAGGCATCAACATTTAACAGAATGTGTAGCTTAAATACGGCTGTAGTGCATATATAACTTCATGTAATACGGCTGTAGTGCATATATAACTTCATATAATACGGCTGTAGTGCATATATAACTTCATATAATACGGCTGTAGTGCATATATAACTTCATATAATACGGCTGTAGTGCATATATAACTTCATATAATACGGCTGTAGTGCATATATAACTTCATATAATACGGCTGTAGTGCATATATAACTTCATATAATACGGCTCTAGTGCATATATAACTTCATATAATACGGCTGTAGGGCATATATAACTTCATATAATACGGCTGTAGTGCATATATAACTTCATATAATACGGCTCTAGTGCATATATAACTTCATATAATACGGCTGTAGTGCATATATAACTTCATATAATACGGCTGTAGGGCATATATAACTTCATATAATACGGCTGTAGGGCATATATAACTTCATATAATACGGCTGTAGTGCATATATAACTTCATATAATACGGCTGTAGGGCATATATAACTTCATATAATACGGCTGTAGGGCATATATAACTTCATATAATACGGCTGTAGTGCATATATAACTTCATATAATACGGCTGTAGTGCATATAT
>CM064546.1:1654873-1672373 GCA_032716605.1 Paralithodes platypus | reverse complement strand
TAAAGTGGTAGTGTGGTAGCGGCTTAAGAATGGATGCTCCAATGTTCTTGCTGATTGCAGAATGGGTTGGGTAAAGTGGTAGTGTGGTAGCGGCTTAAGAATGGATGCTCCGATGTTCTTGCGGATTGCAGAATGTGTTGGGTAAAGTGGTAGTGTGGTAGCGGCTTAAGAATGGATGCTCCAATGTTCTTGCTGATTGCAGAATGGGTTGGGTAAAGTGGTAGTGTGGTAGCGGCTTAAGAATGGATGCTCCGATGTTCTTGCGGATTGCAGAATGGGTTGGGTAAAGTGGTAGTGTGGTAGCGGCTTAAGAATGGATGCTCCAATGTTCTTGCTGATTGCAGAATGGGTTGGGTAAAGTGGTAGTGTGGTAGCGGCTTAAGAATGGATGCTCCAATATTCTTGCGGATTGCAGAATGTGTTGGGTAAAGTGGTAGTGTGGTAGCGGCTTAAGAATGGGTGCTCCAATGTTCTTGCTGATTGCAGAATGGGTTGGGTAAAGTGGTAGTGTGGTAGCGGCTTAAGAATGGATGCTCCAATATTCTTGCTGATTGCAGAATGGGTTGGGTAAAGTTAGTGCCACAGTTTTGACTCCTTTCTTACTTTTCTCCTTCTTTGCTCCTTTGATTTACTTGATTGCTATATTTGAGTGCTCATTTAATTACATTGATTATTTCCGTTTGCTGTTTCATTATTATTAAGTTACTCTATATATATATATATATATATATATATATATATAGAGGCTACTCAGGCACTCAGGCCAATCCCCACTTTTCCTCTTTTTCTTTTATTTTTTTTTATTTTTTTTGGGGGGGGTCGACTTAAGACAGAGCCAAAATAGGGACAACACAAAATATTACAGAAAACAATGAACACACACAAACAAAATACAAATTCACACCCATCTAAGTTACTCTACCTTACTGTAAACAGCTACTTTATCCAGTACATAAATCTTAAGCATTTTAATTTACTCAATTTGTTTTAAAAATATACTTTATTCAGTAGTTTCCCCTAAATTGTATATAATGTATCAAGTTACATTACGATATTAAGCTGCTTGTTTCATTCCCTGTGATGCATAATTTATGCCACATTCTTACCAAGTGGCAACAATCTCTCTCTCTCTCTCTCTCTCTCTCTCTCTCTCTCTCTCTCTCTCTCTCTCTCTCTCTCTCTCTCTCTCTCTCTCTCTCTCTCTCTCTCTCTCTCTCTCTCTCTCTCTCTCTCTCTCTCTCTCTTGGATGCCTATAACAAATTCAAAGATTAAGATGAACATTTTTCAGTATATTACGTAATCAATTATAAACGATTAACCTATTGCCTACGTCTGATGTCCCTCCCAACTTCCACATTTCTCTACAACTACCACCCCAACCATAACCAAAAGGACTATTTGGTCATCCTTCACTATGTTCAGCTTGTTCATTGCTGCAGGCCCTTTTTAAAGGAGCCCACCTCGCTTTTGTTCTCTTTCTCTCCCTCTCGCTTTGGCTTGTATCCATTCGGCCCCATTCAGCCTACTGTTTCAAGACGTTTACCCCCATTCAGGTGTCAATATTCTCCTGGCGAGCGGTAGCGAGCCAGCATATATATATTTTTGTTTTGACAGTAAGCTAAATTTGTACATTTTTCGATAGAAAAATTTCTCCGGCGAAGCCGGATTTCTCCATACAATGCTGGCTCGCTATCGCTCGCAAGGAAGAAATCGACACCGGGATGGGGATAAACGTCTTAAAACAGTTGGCTGAATGGGGCCGAATGGATACAAGCCAGGGAAAGAGAGAAAAGGAGAGAAAGATAATCCAAAAATCCGGTGACCCCCCTAAACTGAATACAATCATCTAATAGTAGCCAAAATAAAGTTAAAATGACGGCACCGGTACAGAAGGGGTTAATGTTCTCGATAGCTCGTTTTACATTATGTCAACGCATGAAACCTTTAAAAGCAGTAAGAAAATGTTTGTGTTGAATCTTTGAGTCTCAGTAGCTCAGTGGTCTGGGGAAGTTGAGGCTAAGTTATAATTTCATACACAGAGACTTGGCCTATTAGCATAATGTAATCGGGTATAGTCTCTATCTCTCTCTCTCTTTCTTTCACTTGCTCGCTTTCTCTCGCTCTCGCTCTCTCTCTCGTTCTCTCTCTCTCTCTCTCTCTCTCTATATATATATATATATATATATATATATATATATATATATATATATATCATTTACTAACATATATATATATATATATATTTATATATATATATATATATATATATATATATATATATACAGTATATATATATCGTTTACTTCAGTCTTGCACCTTTTAAACTACGGTTCGTAGGTATAATACACCATTCACTTCATATGATGCAACCTCAGTCTAGTTGGCATAACTCTAAGCGTTCTGGCAATAGGGTAACCATTAAAACATGTCTACACTGTAATTAATATGTCAATATATATGATATACATAACGTAATGTAAATAGGCAAATTATAATGCAAAACAACTATTATATGGCCATGTGTGTTTGTCCTTAAATATAATATATACTTAAATATATTAAGTATAGGGAGATGGGTTGTTTTTCTGGTCCCTCTTCTTCCTCATGTTTAGCCCCATTAGTTTTCAAATTTTAAGACGTTCGGGCCATTAGTTTGGTGATTTTAAGACCTTTCGCCCCATTTCTTTGTCAATATTAAGACTTCGTGTCATTTAGGTTTCGATTTTTTCCTGGCGAGTGATAGCTAGCCTGTAATTCAAGAGGAAGCGGCCTTTGACCGGGACAATTTTCTGTCGATAAATGTACAAACGTATCTTGTGGGAGGGTCTGGTGGGGGGGGGGGGGGGGGGGGGGGGGGGGGGGGAGATGCTTGATGGAGGTCTAGGGAGGAAACTAAAATAATAATAATAATAATATTAATAATAATAATAATAATAATAACAATAGAAAGGTAGATATATGAGCCAATATGTAGGCCCCCCCCCCCCCCCCGCGTTAATATATTATAGTTGAGTGAAGGTGTGAGCCATGAACACCACACCACGGGTAGGGGGCCAGTAGCGGCAGACACCACACCACGGGTAGGGGGCCAGTAGCGGCAGACACCACACCACGGGTAGGGGGCCAGTAGCGGCAGACACCACACCACGGGTAGGGGGCCAGTAGCGGCAGACACCACACCACGGGTAGGGGGCCAGTAGCGGCAGACACCACACCACGGGTAGGGGGCCAGTAGCGGCAGACACCACACCACGGGTAGGGGGCCAGTAGCGGCAGACACCACACCACGGGTAGGGGGCCAGTAGCGGCAGACACCACACCACGGGTAGGGGGCCAGTAGCGGCAGACACCACACCACGGGTAGGGGCCCAGTAGCGGCAGACACCACACCACGGGTATGGGGCCAGTAGCGGCAGACACCACACCACGGGTAGGGGGCCAGTAGCGGCAGACACCACACCACGGGTAGGGGGCCAGTAGCGGCAGACACCACACCACGGGTAGGGGGCCAGTAGCGGCAGACACCACACCACGGGTAGGGGGCCAGTAGCGGCAGACACCACACCACGGGTAGGGGGCCAGTAGCGGCAGACACCACACCACGGGTAGGGGGCCAGTAGCGGCAGACACCACACCACGGGTAGGGGGCCAGTAGCGGCAGACACCACACCACGGGTAGGGGGCCAGTAGCGGCAGACACCACACCACGGGTAGGGGGCCAGTAGTGGCAGACACCACACCACGGTAGGGGCCAGTAGCGGCAGACACCACACCACGGGTAGGGGGCCAGTAGCGGCAGACACCACACCACGGGTAGGGGGCCAGTAGCGGCAGACACCACACCACGGGTAGGGGGCCAGTAGCGGCAGACACCACACCACGGGTAGGGGGCCAGTAGTGGCAGACACCACACCACGGGTAGGGGGCCAGTAGCGGCAGACACCACACCACGGGTAGGGGGCCAGTACTTTACTTCCTGATCGTTCACCGTACTGTGCGGACGTATCAGCCTGGCGCTCCTGGCAGCCTAGACCAGCTGTTGGTCTTCACCTTTTTCTTCATTTCCTCCTCTACTACTGACACAGAAGCTCAACATGGAACTATAACATCTTGGACTACTAAATCCTTCAATATGCTGCAGAAATTACTACTTTTGGTCGCTGTTGCCGTTAGTGGTTTGTCAGTGTGCTGCCTGCGGACCAAGTCCTCGCCATCGTCTTACCAGCTTGAGTGGAGTGAAGCACCGAACCCCTGGACCCGCCACCGAGTCACTATGCCCCGACTAAAATACACCAAGAAAAACTTATTTCTACTGAAAAAAGGTAACGGATACCCTGCACCCTGTATTATAGAAAAACTTAAACATTTGAAAATATTTCACGCCCGTGGCAACAAAAAGGGGCGAAATTTTCCTCGTAATATAAGTGTTGTGAAGACCAAAAGAAAAATGAATAAACCAGTGACTATAAAACCGTACAGACATTTTGAAATACCCAGGATTTGGTACAGTCTTCCTTCCCTCCTGCTATCCAATGTTACTTCACTAACAAATAAAATTGATGAACTTACAACAGTGATACATAATTGCTCACCCGGCATCGTGGCCATAACTGAAGCCTGGCAAATAATACCAGAAACTATCCATATTGAAAACTACCGCCTTTTCTGTCACCTGTCTGTCACATCTTTCCCCGTAGAACTAGGGCAGCTGAGAGCGCCCATGAATTTACACTTTCTCCTCCACAATGCAGAACTTCTGCTTATCAGAATTCATTTATCCCCAGAGCTACTACTCTTTGGAATTCACTTCCCTCGAATTGCTTTCCACAAACTTACAATCAACAAATGTTTAAATCCAGTTGTTACAAACATTTTATGAATGGAGGATGCCTTTAGGCACATGGACCTTTTTGTTTTATCTGTGTTTTTCCTTCCTCCGTTCATTGTCTCTTAAAAAAAAAAAAAAAAAAAACCTGCGAACTGACAAACGTGGTGGTGGTGTGGCCCTATTCTGCCGCAGTGAACTTTGCCCATTTCCCCTACCCATTAATGTACCCAACGAAGTGGAAGCATTATGGATCCGAATCACTCCCTCCTTACACCCCAGACATGTTGCATATATTATTTGTTGTGTTGTTTATCACCCCCCCAAGACACCATACACGTGATTTACTCCTACAACATATTTCTGATACGTCTGACCTTTTAAAATTACAGTACTCATCATCTAAATTTATTATATGTGGTGATTTTAATGAAATAGACACGTCTGACCTTCAAACACACCTTCAGCTAACCCAAGTAGTAAATTTCCCTACACACCATAATAATATTTTAGATATAATCCTAACAGATATGTCAAACCTTTATGAAACCCCGATTCCAATGTCGCCATTTGGACGAAGCAATCACACCTCTGTTTCTGGACTCCCAAACCTACTTTCGCTCACACAAATAAGAACAAAACTCACGTACAGACCTATAACCGACTCGGCAATTCGACTCTTCGGTGATTGGATTGTTCGATACCCATGGGTTGAGGTGTTAACTGTTGAAGATGTTTATCGCAAATGGGAAAATTATCTCAATACTATTAATATAGCCTACCTACATTTCTTCCCTGAAAAAACTGTAGTTACTCACCAGTCTGACCTCCCTTGGATTAATTGCCGTATTAAACGCCTTATGCAACAACGTGACAATGCCTTTAAAGCCAACAACACCACCCTTTTCAAATCACTTAGAAACAAAGTTATTAGAGAAATTAAAATGGCAAAAAAGACTTTCTAATCCCAACAAAATACAACACTTGAAACACACAAACATTAGTGAATGGTTTAGCCGAATTCAGGAATTTTGTGGCCTTAAGAACCGACCCTCTACCTTCCCGTGTGTCAACCATCTCACCAGTAATGAAGCAGCCGAGACAATAAATAATCATTTTGCCTCTATATGTCAACAACTTCCCAAGCTCTCTCATGACCAGCTCCCAGCATACCTCCCTGCCCCCTCCCCCCACCTATCGTATTAGAGTACGAAGTTTGCCGTCGTTTACAGATTCTCAAACCTAAACGCTCCTCCACTCCACTCGATCTTCCTATCCGCTTATACAAAGAATTTGCTCCTGAACTTTCCTTACCTCTCACATCCATAATTAATGCTTCCTTACAACAATCCAAATGTCCTAAAGATTGGAAGCATTCCTATGTCACTCCAATCCCTAAATCTTCAAACCCTCAATCTCTTAATGAACTACGGCCCATAGCTATTACAACCTATTCCTAGCCTTATTTGTGAAAGTTTTGTAGCTGAATTGGCTTACAAAGATATATACAATAAATTAGACTCGTGCCAGTATGGAAATATTAAATCTTCATCCACCTCACACTACCTCATCAGTTTTCTTGACTTCATTCATAAAAATTTAGACCGCCGAAACACGTCAGTAACAGCAGTATTCATAGATTTCAAAAAAGCCTTCGATCTAGTGAACCACACCATTATAATTAAGAAAGCACTACAACCTTGGCCTCAGGGAATGTCTTACCTCCTGGTTGGCGGATTTCCTCAACGACCGTCAACAATCCGTCCGCTTTCTAGGCAGTATCTCCAGTTCACAAACACTTACTTGCGGTTTGCCTCAAGGGACACGAATGGGGCCCCTCGGTTATTTAATACTCAGCAATAACGCCCTTCAAGACGCAGAACTCAAATGGAAATATGTTGACGATTCCACACTAGCCTCTTCCATCAGCAACGCTTCTCCAGACTACAGCATTCTCCAAGCCAACCTAGATGCCCTACTGACCTGGACACAAGATAATGATGTCACTATTAACCTAAACAAAACACTTGTCATGAACTTCAATGTTGCTTCTAAACCCATCCCTCAAGCTTGGCAATCACACCCTCGAGATAGTTCAGTCCACTAAATTACTTGGTGTTTTCCTTCAGCAAAAACTACTCTGGGATAAACATGTTAACACCATAGCTAGTGCTTCTTCTTATCGGCTACACATGTTACGCACCCTGAAACAACTAGATGACATGCTACTTTTATACAAATCTTTTATATTACCCAAACTCTGCTATGCTTCACCCGTTTGGTCATCCTCTCTCAACTTAACCCAAAGAAATAAATTAGAAAAAATTCAGAAGAGAGCACTCAGAATAATGTTAGGGGCCAACTACACCACTTACCAAGATGCATGTAACCTAATTAACGTACTCGCCATATCTAACCTCTACGAACAACACCTTCAGCAGTTCTCCAGCAAACTACTAAACAACCCCAGACACCGGCACCTACTACCGCCCGACGCCCCTCCTCCTCTACGCGCTGTTCGCCACTTCAACCGTATTGTCCCCGTAAGAGCACCACGGACTGACCGCTACAAGAACAGCGCCATTCCTTCAATAATTAAGGTCTTAAACAATCAATAAATTATATACATATTTTTCATTGTAAATTAGCCTGTTAGCTCTTGTGTCAATTTTAATTTTAATTTTAACTATGTATCAACTTCCTTGTATATTTTCAGCCTTCGGGCTGCTTTTGTGAATAAACCGTTAATTATTATTATTATTATTAGTAGCGGCAGACACCACACCACGGGTAGGGGGCCAGTAGCGGCAGACACCACACCACGGGTAGGGGGCCAGTAGCGGCAGACACCACACCACGGGTAGGGGGCCAGTAGCGGCAGACACCACACCACGGGTAGGGGCCGTAGCGGCAGACACCACACCACGGGTAGGGGGCCAGTAGCGGCAGACACACACCACGGGTAGTGGGGCCAGTAGAGGCAGACACACACCACGGGTGGGGGGCCAGTAGCGGCAGACACCACACCACGGGTAGGGGGCCAGTAGCGGCAGACACCACACCACGGGTTAGGGGCCCAGTAGCGGGCAGACACCACACCACGGGTAGGGGGCCAGTAGCGGCAGACACCACACCACGGGTAGGGGCCAGTAGCGGCAGACACCACACCACGGGTAGGGGGCCAGTAGCGGCAGACACCACACCACGGGTAGGGGGCCAGTAGCGGCAGACACCACACCACGGGTAGGGGGCCAGTAGCGGCAGACACCACACCACGGGTAGGGGGCCAGTAGCGGCAGACACTACACCACGGGTAGGGGGCCAGTAGCGGCAGACACCACACCACGGGTAGGGGGCCAGTAGCGGCAGACACCACACCACGGGTAGGGGGCTACACCACACCACCTACACAATCATCATTATTAAGGCAGACCACCTCGATTTGTGTAGCTTTTTCTAATGTTCTCTATTTCCCTGGCTTGTATCCATTCGGCCCCATTCAGCCTACTCTTTTAAGACGTTTACCCCCATCCAGGTTTCAATATTTTCCTGGCGAGTGGTAGCGAGCCTGCATTTATATATATTTTTGTTTTGACAGCAAGCTAAATGTGTACATTTTTCGATAGAATAATGTCTCCGGCGAAGCCGGATTTCTCCATACAATGCTGGCTCGCTATCGCTCGCCAGGAAGAAATCGACACCTGCATGGGAATAAACGTCTTAAAACAGTTGGCTGAATGGGGCCGAATGGATACAAGCCAAAGAGAGAAGGAGAGAAAGAGAAAAAAGCGAGGTGGGCTCCGTTAACAGTTGGCTGGCACGATTCCAGGGTTTCAAATTAGGCGCCTCTGTAAGTGAGGGGAGAGGAAGTTTTGTTAAGAAGTGAAATGGGAAGCAATAAGCAAGGCATGAGATATGCTATGTGAAGACACTGACTTAAAGACGTCACTATGACCAGTTGTCTGGGTGGATTTAGGTATTTTAACTCATGTACCGGCGACGTCTTTTAGGTATTTAGGTATTTAGGTATTTTAACTCCTGTACCGGCGACGTCTTTTTATTTTTATTCTAGCTGTATTTAGAAGCTTTTGTTCAGTTTAGGAAGGATTTGTGGTAGTAAAATGGGTTAAGTACATACAATTTTAAGACTGAGTGCTCCACACATACGTGCAGTTTCAGTCTCTTTTCCTAATGGCGGCGTTCCAGGCAACCCTGTTAAGGGCTGCTTCACTTGTCAAGTTTTTGGATTCAAGATCTGCACGTATAGTCCGATCCCAGGTCTTCCTCGGTCCACCCCTTGGTGCAGCTCCCTCCACAATCACAGACCTGCATTTGTTCACCCAATTTTGTTCATCTATTCTCTCCACATGTCCATGCCATCCTTGTCTACTTGTGCTTATCACCTGGCTAATACTCTTTATACCTAAACATCTCCTCAACTCAACATTTGTTATTCTATGCTGCAGCCTGGGCCCACACATCCATCTCACCATTCTCATCACATTACGTTCCATTCTGTTGACATCCTCTACTTTAACGGCCCATGTTTATGAGGCATACGTCATTGCACTTCTAACACATGAGGCATACAAGTGCGATACTTCGAATCCTGTTAATTGCTGGAGGCCCTTTAAGATTAAATACAATCGTCTGAAAGTAGCCAGAATAAAATGAGAAAGACGTCGGCGATACAGAAGGGGTTAACAACTGTGTTACCGCTGATCCAAGGTCAGTCCCCGGTAGTACCAGTATGTATGGAATGTTCCTCTAGCGGTATTGCTTGATTTAATAATTGTTTTTCTAAGGATGCGAATGTCGGGGAAGATTGTACGTATCTATTATTCGAATAGCTACATTCAATGTGTGTGCTTAAAATTTGTTGAGTATAGGTAGCGCCAACGATCTTGACAATAATCTTTATCCCTTAACTTCTTATAACTCAAAATAAATGAAAGCAACCGGGCTGACATTTCTATCATATGGGAAGAGTCCACCAGGAAATAGGTGTGGATATTTTCAGCCAGTTTGCTCTAGTCCGTTTTGAGTTACGAAGAATTCAGGGATCGAAATAATTGTCAAGTTCGTTGGCGTTACCTATAGTATATAACAACAATAGCATAATTAAAAGTAGTGTTGTTACAACTGGAGCTGCTGGCTGCTGTAACTCTTGTGTCTTGCTGTTCATAACGAATTTTAATTAAAACACAAAAACAAAAAACAAGCACTATGCAATGCTGTTTGAAGCTGCAGAATGAGCCCACGTATTTCAAAAGTATCCAACTCTTTGTGTACCGACTGATTATTATATGACCAATTCAGGGTAAACAAAAACACAATTTACCACGAGAGCGAGGCGGAGGAGGAAAGGAGGTGGGGGAGTGGAGGATGAAGTGGGTAAGGAGAGAGCCTGGTGCAGGAGGAAAGGAGTGTGGGTGAAGGGGTAGGGAGAGAGCCAGGCGGAGGAGGAAAGAGGGTGGAGGGAGGTTGAAGGGGGTAGGGAGGGAGCGTTGAGATGAAAGCCCTCACGCTTTGTATGAAGGCAGAGTTTATTCGTCTGTATGAAGGCTCATAAAATGCTTTCCTCGGCAAAGACCCTCCCTGAAGGTATTCGGCGGTGAAGTGTGTGTGATGAAGCGTGAACCCGAGAGAGAGAGAGAGAGAGAGAGAGCAATAGGATATGCATGGAGAAGAAGGGTGAAAGTGGGAAAATACCAGAATATAAGAGCTTAAGTGCATGGATTAAGCTCCCCGGAAAATTTGGAAATGCTTTGAAGAGCTTGGAAAATTTTTGCCTGGAAAATTCCTCAAACAATAGCATGCAGATTGTAGGATAAGCTGAAAAATCTACACATTCCAGGAAAATATATTAAATATCCATCAATTACTTTTTCTATCTTATAACCAGTAATTTTCAGACAATAGAATATATCTGCATTTTCCGTGTCCATACTGTACATACTGTAGAGTTGTAGTAAAACATTGAAGTGTATAATGACTGACGTGTTAACCCTTTGAGTACCAGCGAAGTGTTATCATTTAATATTTTTGTCCTATGTGAGTGAGGGAGACAAAAGGCAGAACTGCTTGTAGCGAGTGCCTCCCCCATAGGTGAAAGAGTGACAGGGCCAAAATCAAGGGACGTTCGAGCCAAAATGTCTGGAGTTTGAAGCTGTATTTAGACGATATTATGCAGCTTGATAAGGATCTGCTATACCGGTAGTTAAAAAGGTTGGTCGAGATAGCTTGACGCCACATTATTGCTAGAGGTCCTTCCTAAACTGAATTAAATTTATTGATAGTAGCCAGAATAGAAAGAAAAGGATGTCGACGGTGCTCAAGGGGTTATGGATGATAATATTAAGGGTCATAGTTTACATTAACCCATTCAGTACCGGTGACATCCTTTCCATTATATTATGCCAACTAATTAGACGATGTTATTCAGTTTAGGAAGGACGTCTACCCAATAAAAGGCTACAGACTATCTAAATGTATTCTTTTAGCTACTATATATCCTTCTTAAGCTTCATAAAATCGTCTAAATGCAGCTGAAATTAAAATACGTTGCCAGTACAGAAGGGGTTAAAACTGACATGACTCATATTCATCATCATCATCATAAGTAATATTATTATAGTACCACGATCTAGGATATTTATGTACCACACTATATAGCGACGCTGCATGGGCAGCAGTGGTCTTCGATAGTAATCTCATTAAGGAAGCCCACCTCGCTTTTTTTCTCTATCCCTCCCTCTCTCTTTGGCTTGTACCCATTCGGCCCCATTCAGCCTACTGTTTTAAGACGTGTACCCCCATCCAGGTGTCAATATTTTCCTGGCGAGCGTCAGCGAGCCAGTATATATATATTTTGTTTTGACAGCAAGCTAAACTTGTACATTTTTCAATAGAAAAATGCGTTTGATATAGGGTTAGGGAACCAATTATGTGTGGTTCAAAATATACGGAAGCTAGTGTAGCTATAAGATACGAAGATATATAATACTAGATGAGATATATAAAAGAGGGAGAAGGGGGTCTAGAAAACCGGCCCATCTCCCCTTAACCAGGTAAAATATTCTCCTGTGACTCTAGCTTACTGCGTCATGGCGGCGGATTGTATTTTGTTAACCAGAGATTCGCACCGCCACCACCAGACATTGTAATCCGAGTGTGACTGTCGGTGTTGTTGACAAGAAAGCGAACACGGTGGGTGGTCCGGGTGTGTGTGTGTGTGTGGGAGGGGGGGGGGGGGAATGCGTGAATATTAATGGATCAGAGGTGGTCTGAACATTCCTGCACTGACGGTGACATGCTGGGGTTGACATAAATCGAACACTGCACAAGGGGTGGGCCAAACACCTTATTTTACATAAAGTGTACAGTACAGTGTATATACAGTATATACCGGTATATATTTATATATATATATACTGTATATATAAGCACTTCTTATGGATGAGGGAGACAAAAGGCAAGACTGCCTGTGATGAGTGCCTCCCCCAGTTGGAAGAATGACTGTCAAAATCAAGGAATGTTAGAGCCACAACGTCTGGACACACGGAGTTTGAATCAATTTAAGTCATAGGATGAGGGAAAGATTGATTCAGGGAGAGAGTTTCAGAGCTCAGCTGTTGAATAGAAGAAAGATTGGGAGTATAGTTTCACTATTGCGTTGGAGAGTTGCACAGAGTAGGGTGGGATTGTGTTGCAAGACGGGTGCTACATACCGTACATAGAGGAGGTGGTATACACTGAGAGAGCTCTGAGGAACACTGATTATTATTGTAATTGGGATAACATAGCGAGAGAGAAACTGCCAATGGTGGAGGTTGATTGTCTATGTCTCGCACTAACACCGGTTTCATTATTTTCTTTTTTTGGAGGCCACCATTAGACAATTTCATTCAACCTGGAAGAACTTCAGAAATTAAGAGGGTTAACTATGATATATAAAGGATCATCCAGATCTGAGTACAATAGTTTAGTATTGGCCAGAATAATAATATATGCAGGTTTCAAGATCAGTTTTACCTGCGAATATACTGACAACCCACACATCAATTTAGAATAAGTAAAACAAAAACAATCTCAATCCGTAGTGCAGTACTATACTCACAAGCTGTCATTAATATCCGTTCCTGGCATCGGCTTCTGTCAACTCTTAATGTTGGAAAGGCCATCGTCTGTCCATTGTTGTCATTTAGTACTTTTAATGAGGGAGAAAAATAACAAATGAATCCATCTTCCCTATGTTTGGTATACTTACGATGGTGTGTAATATTGTGATGTAGTACTTTTAATGAGGGTGAAAAATAACAAATGAATCCATCTTCCCTAGGTTTGGTATTTCAAATTTGATTTTATTAAGCGTTATTTCCACATAGCGATTTTTATTAGTTCCTTTGCGTTTATCTTGTGTCGTCCCAGTTTTGGTTTGTTTATTTTGCAAGTTTTACATTATAATACTTACGATGATGTGTAATATTGAATTCCATTATGTAAATTAACCCTCAGTGCCCTGTTCTTGGATCGGTATCAGAACGGCAACACCATTTCTGTAAGTTTAAGAAAAGGCCGGAAACCTCTGCCGTTCCCGAAGAGTTACTGCGAGTGATAGTAGCATAAAGAACACCAGTTAATTACCTGTGGAGAGAGAGAGAGAGAGAGAGAGAGAGAGAGAGAGACTGAGACTACACTTTAGACTCAGTTGTTGTTGTTGTTGTTGTTGTTCCCCAAGCTGCCTGGCCGAACAGCCCCAAGGCCCCGAGCAAGGCCAAGGCCATAACAGAGCGCCCCCACAAAACCCTCCCAGCCGACCACAATAAAGCCTGGAGTGACCTAAGCCACTCCATGGCAAGGAGCTGAGGAGGGAGCGGAAACGCCCGGGAAACCAAAGCCCCACCCAGGGCCCTGTGCCCCTCAGCAATTATGAAGAGAAAGTTGAGGGGCAAAGGAAAAATGTGACGCTTTGGCTTCCAATCTTGGTAGATTGGGAGGTCAATCCACGGAAGAGACGCCGTCACTTGAGATCTAGAAAATATATAAGTAAAAGGAACAGTCAGAGTAAGCTATGGGTATGGCAGAGATTGCTTAGTTCTCACTCTGATAGACCAGCCCATCACCACACTCAGTTGTTGTTGTTGTTGTTGTTGATGTTATTTTGGGAAAGGAAACCACTACATAAATTATTATATCAGTTTGTCTTATATGTAAAATCACCAATTCCTCTTTGTGCCGTAATGTATTATATTACGACTGGATGACAGGTTTCTGGGAACTCGGTTTCTTTTAAAGGGAGGCAGACCGTTTTTCTGGACCACTTTCTCCCTCGTGTTTAGCCCCATTAGTTTTGAGATTATAAGACGTTCGGCCCATTAATTTGGCGATTTTAACACCTTTCGCCCCATTTCGTTGTAAATTTTACGACCTTTCGTGCCATTTAGGTGTCGATTATTTCCTGGCGAGCGATAGCGAGCCTGCATGCAATTTTAAGAGGAATCGGCCTTTGGCCGGGAAATTTTTCAACCGAAAAATTTACTAATTTATCTTGAAGGGGGGGGGGGGGTGTCTAGGGGTTGTTTTTCTAAGCTTGATGGAGGTCTAGGGAGGAAACTAAAAAAATATATGAATAAATGAATTAGGCCTAATAGACCAAACAAACGGTCAGTCTCCTCTTTTTCCTCGATATACCTTTTGGCTCTGTTATTAGTAGATTCTTTGAGCGCAGTCTTCTTCATATAGACTCATTCTCACTCTCACTATGTCTGACTCTCTCTCTCTCTCTCCCTCTCTCTCTCCGAGTGGTTTGTATAAGAAGTTAATATTGATCTGTAACACACTCACATCCAAGATACCTTATATATTTATTTATATATATATATATACTGTATATATATGTATAGCCTTGTAACATGGCTTAATGGGCCGATTTTCTGGACCCTTTTCTCTCTCATGCTTAGCCCCATTAGTTTTCAGATGTTAAGATGTTTGCCCCATTAGTTAGTCGAATTTAAGACCTTTCGTCCCATTTCTTCGTCAATATTTAGACCTTTCGTGCTATTTAGGTGTCGATTTTTTCCCTGGCGAACAATAGTGAGCCTATAATGTTGGAAGAACCATTTTTCTACCGAAAAATGTACAAATTAAACTAGAAGAGGGATCTAATGGATTTTTTGTTGTTAATTTGATGGAGGTCTAGGGAGGAAACTAGAAAAATAATGAATACATGCAAAAATCGCCCAAAAAGTGAACCATCTCCCCTTAAAATTAACATCAGACAGCTGGGCTTGGGTAGCCAACTAACCACTTTATGTTCCCAATATGGACCATAATTTCCCTTGTGGGTTTGTGGTCCTCCTTCCCCTGGTGAGAGTCAAGGCAGGGTGGCAAACCGGAGTTAACCCTTCCAAGCTCCAATACGCAGTTCTGTTTTGTTTTCTGGTAATTATTAGACTATTTTATTCAGATTAGGAAGGGTATATGGAAGTCTGAGGGTTGATTGAGAGAGTCTTTACCCTTTTAATATTCACAGATCCTTCCTAAGCTGCATAAAGTCGTCTAATGAACAGACTATACTGCTAAAACGCGTCCGAGCTTCAAAGGGTTAATTTGTTTGATAACTTGAATGAATATGAAAAGGAATTATAATTTTTTCACCAACCAACTTCACTTCTAAACTCAATTAATGAAATCAACAAATACATGTGGCACTCCAAGGACTCGAACCTAGGATACAAGAAAATTAACATGGAATTGTTTTGGCCATTTTATTACTTTTAAAGACACAATATACACTTTGACCAATAATATAATCTTTACCTATACAAGAATAAAGACTAGAAATAATGGACTCTGCTTTTTTTATTGGATTCTGCTTTCGTTTGCCATCCTGAGTCAAATACATCAGTGTAGCCATAGTCAAATACATCAGTGTAGCCATAGTCAAATACATCAGTGTAGCCATAGTCAAATACATCAGTGTAGCCATAGTCAAATACATCAGTGTAGCCATAGTCAAATACATCAGTGTAGCCATAGTCAAATACGTCAGTGTAGCCATAGTCAAATAAATCAGTGTAGCCATAGTCAAATACATCAGTGTAGCCATAGTCAAATACATCAGTGTAGCCATAGTCAAATACGTCAGTGTAGCCATAGTCTCAGTGTAGCCATAGTCAAATACATCAGTGTAGCCATAGTCAAATACGTCAGTGTAGCCATAGTCAAATACATCAGTGTAGCCATAGTCAAATACATCAGTGTAGCCATAGTCAAATACATCAGTGTAGCCATAGTCAAATACGTCAGTGTAGCCATAGTCAAATACATCATTGTAGCCATAGTCAAATACATCAGTGTAGCCATAGTCAAATACGTCAGTGTAGCCATAGTCAAATACATCAGTGTAGCCATAGTCAAATACATCAGTGTAGCCATAGTCAAATACATCAGTGTAGCCATAGTCAAATACATCAGTGTAGCCATAGTCAAATACATCAGTGTAGCCATAGTCAAATACATCAGTGTAGCCATAGTCAAATACATCAGTGTAGCCATAGTCAAATACATCAGTGTAGCCATAGTCAAATACATCAGTGTAGCCATAGTCAAATACATCAGTGTAGCCATAGTCAAATACATAATAGTCAAATACATCAGTGTAGCCATAGTCAAATACATCAGTGTAGCCATAGTCAAATACATCAGTGTAGCCATAGTCAAAGACATCAGTGTAGCCATAGTCAAATACATCAGTGTAGCCATTTTAGCTAGTTGCCCGCTAAATCTAGAGGTACCTTATTTCGATCTAGCGGCAAATGGCTACATCAATCGACATGAATTCTAGTGACATCTGAGAATTTTAGCCATTTTAGAGGGATATTATAGAGATTGTGGCATTATTCTAGCGACTTTCGGCATTTATTCTGGAGATTTGAGCCATTTTGGAGCGATATTTTAGAGATTGTGGCATTATTTTAGCGACTTTCGGTATTTATACTAGAGATATTATTCTAGCGACTTTCGGCATTTCTTCTGGAGATTTTAGCCATTGTAGAGGGATATTTTAGAGATTGTGGCATTATTTTAGCGACTTTCGGTATTTATACTAGAGATATGAGCCATTTTAGAGGGATATTTTAGAGATAGTGGCATTTTTCTAGTGATTTTAGAGATAGTGGCATTTTTCTAGTGATTTTAGAGATTGTGGCATTTTTCTAGTGATTTTAGAGATTGTGGCATTTTTCTAGTGACTTTAGAGATAGTGGCATTTTTCTAGTGATTTTAGAGATAGTGGCATTTTTCTAGTGATTTTAGAGATGTGGCATTTTTCTAGTGATTTTAGAGATAGTGGCATTTTTCTAGTGATTTTAGAGATTGTGGCATTTTTCTAGTGACTTTAGAGATTGTGGCATTTTTCTAGTGATTTTAGAGATAGTGGCATTTTTCTAGTGATTTTAGAGATAGTGGCATTTTTCTAGTGATTTTAGAGATTGTGGCATTTTTCTAGTGATTTTAGAGATAGTGGCATTTTTCTAGTGATTTTAGAGATTGTGGCATTTTTCTAGTGATTTTAGAGATTGTGGCATTTTTCTAGTGATTTTAGAGATAGTGGCATTTTTCTAGTGATTTTTGATATAGTGGAATTTTTCTAGTGATTTTAGAGATAGTGG
>CM064546.1:1634873-1649873 GCA_032716605.1 Paralithodes platypus | reverse complement strand
ACTGTATCCATATATCACCAATTATACCGAATATAGAGTGTTATTTGACTGTATCCATATATCACCAATTATACCGAATATAGAGTGTTTATTTGACTGTATCCATATATCACCAATTATACCGAATATAGAGTGTTTATTTGACTGTATCCATATATCACCAATTATACCGAATATAGAGTGTTTATTTGACTGTATCCATATATCACCAATTATACCGAATATAGAGTGTTTATTTGACTGTATCCATATATCACCAATTATACCGAATATAGAGTGTTTATTTGACTGTATCCATATATCACCAATTATACCGCATAGAGTGTTTATTTGACTGTATCCATATATCACCAATTATACCGAATATAGAGTGTTTATTTGACTGTATCCATATATCACCAATTATACCGAATATAGAGTGTTATTTGACTGTATCCATATATCACCAATTATACCGAATATAGAGTGTTTATTTGACTGTATCCATATATCACCAATTATACCGAATATAGAGTGTTTATTTGACTGTATCCATATATCACCAATTATACCGAATATAGAGTGTTTATTTGACTGTATCCATATATCACCAATTATACCGATATAGAGTGTTATTTGACTGTATCCATATATCACCAATTATACCGAATATAGAGTGTTTATTTGACTGTATCCATATATCACCAATTATACCGAATATAGAGTGTTTATTTGACTGTATCCAATATCACCAATTATACCGAATATAGAGTGTTTATTTGACTGTATCCATATATCACCAATTATACCGAATATAGAGTGTTTATTTGACTGTATCCATATATCACCAATTATACCGAATATAGAGTGTTTATTTGACTGTATCCATATATCACCAATTATACCGAATATAGAGGGTTTATTTGACCGTATCCATATATCACAAATTATACCGAATACTATATAAAGCCTTTCGCTCTTGCTTACCAATCCTTGACTGTATTGAAGGGGATTTGGGCCGTTTTTCTGCCCCCCCCCCCTTCTTCCTCATGTTTAGCCCCATTAGTTTTCACATTATAAGACGTTTGGCTCTTTAGTGTGACGATTTTAAGACCGTTCGCCCCCATATCTTTACCAATATTTAGATTGTTCGTGTCATTTAGTTGTCGCGTTTGTTCCTGGCGAGCGATAGCGAGCCTGTAATTTAAGAGAACCGGGAAATTTTTCTATCGAGACATGCACAAATATATCTTGAAGGAGGGTCTTGGGCGGGTGTTTTTTAAGCTTGATGGAAGTCTAGGGAGGAAAGTAATAAAATAACAGAAATATATATAAATGCGCACATAAATACGCCCATCTCCCCTTAAGGATTTTCAAATTAACACAATTTTCGTATCATCTTCATTATGGCAGGAAAACCACTCGTTTAATCTGCAAATTATGATAATGACTGTGGGTCCTGAACAAACAAGGCTGGCTGGCTGTGTGTGTGTGTGGGTGTGTGTCTCTGTGCGTGTGTGTGTGTCTGTGTGTGTGCGTGTGCGTGTGTGTCTCTGTGTGCGTGTGTCTGTGCGTGTGTGTGTGTGGTTGTGCGTGTGTGTGTGTAATGAACTGTTTGATGACTAGTAAATTAAGGGGAGATTTCCACTTGAGGTATTTTTTTCTTGACTCCTTTCTCCCTCATGTTTAGCCCCATTGTTTTTCGAATTTTAAGACGTTTTCCCCATTATTTTGACTATTTTAAAAACTTTCAACCCATTTCTGTCAATCTTAAGACCTTTCGTGCCATTTAGGTGTCGATTTTATCCTGGCGAGCGATAGCGAGCCTGTAATTTAAGAGGAACTGGCTTTCAGCCGGGACATTTTTCTACCGAAAAATGTTAAAATTTATCTTGAAAGGGGCTCAAATGGGTGTAATCTTAAGCTTAAAGGATATCTAGGGACCAAACTAAAAACCTCCCCTTAAGCAACATGCAGATTATAGAATTATTATTACCATTAATTTGACAGTTACATTAATTGCATGGTTAAATAAATATGTGATGTAACATTATACATTATTATTATTATTAGTATTATTATTATTATTATTAGTAGTAGTAGTAGTATTATTAGTAGTAGTATTTTTATTATTATTATTATTATTAGTATTTTTATTATTTGGGCTTAGTCCCCTACGGAGAACCCCTATTGTAATCATTAAACCTGGGATTTCATCCAAATTCTTCTTACGCGCCGGTTTCGACGCAATAACTCCAGAACCGCTTTTTGGATCGGGATCAAATTTTCACAAGAGGTGCGTTTTTGTATTGGGCAACTTTTGATATGCTAAACATCCGGCATGGTGGCCAAACAGGTCCGTGGCAGCCGATTTCCCGAAAAACTTGACGCCTAAATTCCGTCTCTCCCACTCACAGGAAACGACTGGGCTTTGGCATACCACTCCCCTACTAATGCTCCGCAAATTTTATAGAGAAGGTTTTGCTTTTGCACGTGGGTTTTTTTCCGGCAATCTTGAAAAAACCTCGAATTCCACTTAAAATTCCACATCTTGAAAACTACGCCGATGATCAGAGCCATGTTTGCGTAGTTGGGTGAGGCTCGCGATTCCGAACGTTTTGATACCAAAAAAATATAAATGGGTGGAATAGTTTGGCCGCAGCATTGAAAACTGTCTATTCTTAAATTACTTTAAAACCGAATTCGCTACCCACACAAAGTTTACCGTCTACAGTCTATAGGCTTCCACGCATCCCCCAGTTTTGCTTAATAACATAATTTCTTTATTATTCAGATCTATCATTTGTTTTTTATTTAAATCTCTCAAAACCGTTCGAGTCCCTACGAATTCCAGCAATTATTTAGCCAACCTACCTATACATACCTACCCTACCAAATAATAATGATAAATTCAAATTTATTTTTGGTGAATGACAGAGTATTGGCTAAGGTTTTTAACAATTCCTCCCTTTGCCAAATGCTTAGTTTAATAACAATGATATGGACCTTTAAAGATTTGGCAATTACCCATGTGACTCATATTTTAACCCTCCTAAAGTGTTACCACGAAATACCGCTAGATCCTTTTTCAAAAGTCGCTAGCATGTTGCTACATAGCCAAACAATGTTAGGATAATGCTGCAATTTCTAAAGAGTTTTGGTTTGTTTGTTTTGCAAATTTTACAATGTAGTATGACTAGAATGTCTGAAATTTTCAAATTATCCCTAGTAAATGTCTCTAGATATAAAAGAAATGGCTGCTAGATTGAAGTAAATAGCTCTACATTTAGCGGTAATATGTAGCTTTACAACTGGCAACTCTGCAACCACCACCTCCCTCCCACCCTCCCAGTATGTCTCCACAAAATACCGCTAGATCCTTTCTCAAAAGTCGCTAGCATGTTGCTACATAGTCAAACAATGTTAGAATAATGCTGCAATTTCTAAAGAGTTTTGGTTTGTTTGTTTTGCAAATTTTACAATGTAATATGACTAGAATGTCTGAAATTTTTAAATTATCCCTAGTAAATGTCTCTAGATATGAAAAAATGGCTTCTAAATTGAAGTAAATAGCTCTACATCTAGCGGTAATATGTAGCGATACAACTGGCAACACTGCCTACAGTAAGTGTTACCCCAAAACACCGCTGGATCCTTTCTCAAAAGTCGCTAGCTACATAGTCAAACAATGGTAGAACAATGCTGCAATTCCTGAAGAGTTTTGATTTGTTTGTTTTGCAAATTTTACAATGTAATTTAACTAGAATGTCTGAAATTTTCAAATTATCCCGAGTAAATGTCTCTAGATATGAAAAATGGCTACTAAACTGAAGTAAATATAGCTACATCTAGCGGTAATATGTAGCGGTACAACTGGCAACACTGCCTACAACTACCCTCTCATCACCAATGATTATGCTCTGCTGAGGTTTGTATTTGCTTATCTTATCCAAGTGTGTATGATAATTGTAAACAGGACAGTTCGTCGCTAGATAGGCGTGTGTGTGCTTGTGTGATGGTCTTGTGTAGCTATGTTTGTGCTTGTTTGAGTGTTGAGTTATCTCTCTCTCTCTCTTATTTATCGCTGTTTTCCTTACGATTACGACATACCGGTACTGTACTAGTGCATGAGAACAGGAAATAGGGAGCCTCGCTCTCTCTCTCACAAATGAGAACATAAGTAAACAGGAGTCTGCAGAGAGCCGATTGGCTATAAGACTCGGTAGCCTATTCCACATATCTACAACTCTGTTACTAAACGAATAGAGGCAGATCCCTTACACACCCAGTCTCTCTCTCGTTATTATTATTATTATTATTATTATTACTATTATTATTATTATTATTATTATTACTATTATTATTATTATTATTATTATTATTATTATTATTAAAGTTCTACATCTTTTGAGTGAACGAATCAAGTTCCTCCCCCTAGATGTGTGTGAATTAGTGTTTTTATCTGTGTGTGTTCGTTGTTTTATGTTGTTTTTGTGTTTTCCCTGTTCTTGCTCTGTCTTGAGTCGGCCACCCCCGAGAAAAAAGGAAAAACAAATAATAAAATAGAATGAGATAGAAAAATACAACATAGGAAAAATAGTGATTGGGCCTGAGCATATAGATAGATAGATAGATAGATAGAAGTTCCTCATATGTTCGTCAGACAACTTCCTATTGTCTTAGCCCATTTGTAGGTGACAATAAACAATCTATAATTTTTTTTTTATTTTTTCGTGCATATCTTATCTTTCTTTGTGACCTGACCAATAGCAGTCGTCAAGTATTTAACCCCTTCTGTACCGCGACGTCCTTTTAACTTTCTTCTGGCTACTATTAGACGATTGTATTCAGATTAAACAGGGCCTCCAGCAATTATCAGACTTCGAACCATCTCATTTAACACTTTTTACTACCACAGATCCTCCTTAAACTGCAAAAAGCGTCTAAATATAGCTAACATAAAATTTAAAAGACGTCACCGGTATAGGAGTAGTTAGTGACCTGACAAATAGCAGACTATATATAGACTGTATATATAAAAAAAAAAAAAAAATCATTATTTACAAACAATCACAAATAGTATTATCATTAATCTTCTAAATAATGCAATGATGGTAGTAAGACGTTTGGTAGAAGGTTGAATAATGGTAACAAACTTAGAACAATATACAAACGGCCCTCTCACAATAACTAAATGGAGTCTATAACTGTCTTTAAGGAAGCTCAGACGGTATTGTGCAGCATAATTTACTGGTTCGGCTCAATGGTTTAAGGAGGGGGTTTAGTTTGATCTCTAAACCTCTATCAAGCTTAAAAAAACACCCACAAGACCCCCCTTCGATATAAATTTGTACATTTTTCGGTAGAAAAATGTCCCGGCCGATTCCTCTTCAAATACAGGCTTGCTATCGCTTGCCAGGAAAAAAAATCGACACCTAAATGGCACGAAAGGTCTTAATATTGGCAAAGGAATGGGGCAAAAGGTCTGAAAATCGCCAAACTAATTGGGCGAATGTCTTGAAATCTCATAACTAATAGGGCTAAACATGAGGGAGGAGGAGGAGGACTCGAAAAAACAACTGCCTCCCCTTAAGCTTGTAACATATACTTGCAATAATTTATTCGTTTTACAACATTATTGGAATATGTTGTGATGATGATGATGATGGCTATAGTTAAGTTGGAATATAGTAGAGTTTGGAGAGAGGAAGATAAAGTGGAGAAACGCGAAGTACAGTAGGAGATGAAAAGTTCTCGGGCTCAACCAAGAGTGCTCCATTGTTTATGTTGTAAACAAGAGAGTAATGCTTATACAAATCCGTACTGCTTACCTAATGGTGAAGCCGGTTAGTGGATGGACTAGCCGCACACCACTGTAGACAAATAGTGCTATAATGATACATAGAAGGCCTCGGAGTAGGACGGACCCTAAATTGAGTGGTCAATCCTGTAAGTCCTTCAGTAAACTGGCATGGGTTGTCTCTCTTACAGGGGATAGGTCCACTTGGGGGAATTTTGTATATGGCTACCCTCATTAAGGGGAGTAAGGCGTCTGGCAATAGTTAGATAGATGTAATGTGAACAGTATTGCATCTGCTGAGGGCGCTTATGACCATAGAAAACACCAGCTATGATTATTATTATCACTCGTTTGACTCTTCCAATTTAACTGTAAAATAATTAGTTTGCAGACACCCACGTAACAGACAGTTTGATGTGCATCTTGAACATTTGGCTGAAGCTGTGCATTAAGCTGTGTATTGATAAGTCAGCAACCCAATTTGTGGTTATGCTGTGATCCTATTCCAATAATTTCTCCTTAAGGGGAGATGGTTCACTTTTTGGGCGATTTTTGCATGTATTCATCATTATTCTAGTTTCCTCCTTAGACCTCCATCAAATTAAAAAAAACATCCATTAGATCCCCTTTCTAGATTAATTTGTAAATTTTTCAGTAGAAAAATTTCCTGGCCAAAGGCCGGTTCTTCCAACATTACAGGCTCATTATCGTTCGCCAGGGAAACAATCGACACCTAAATAGCACGGAAGGTCTAAATATTGACTACGAAATGGGGCGAAAGGTGTTAAAATCGTCAAAATAATGGGCCAAATGTCTTAAAATTTCAAAACTAATGGGGCTAAACATGAGGGAGAAGGGGGTCTAAAAAAGCGGCCCATGTCCCCTTAAAACCCACACATCCTGCTGTCCAATGAAGCCCTTTTGTATGTCCCAATGAACTGAACTGATCTTATTGACTCGGAGCTCTGCCTGCTGTTCAACTGGCCGCTACTGTACCTTCTTACGTCTGGACAAGTCAGCCGGAGCCTTGGCCAGCCCCATCTGGCTAACCTTGTGCTGAGCCGGCTGAGACACCTCGAAGCCCCAGCGCTGGTAGTGAGGCAGAAGGTCAGCACCCACAGCCTTACTTAGTTCCACGTACACATAGTCGTACTGGTTCTGTGTAGTGGAAGCCAAAGTGTTGGCGTCCTCGTCTGAGAGGGCTCGGGTGGTACGGTTCAGGATGCGGAACATCTCCCACCCGACCTCTGGGTAGCCTTTCTTGATTTCCATCAAAAACACCAGTTGCTGCCACACATCAGCCTCTGCCCAAGTCAGACCCTCATCCACTGCTTGAGCTGTTGTTTCATACTGGTTTTCATTTTCTAAGCGATCTTCATCGAACAAAGTTTCTTGGCAGTAAAGAGAGTAAAGATTGTTAGTGGTTTCACTGCCATATGCATAAGACCACCAGCTACCTTGTTGGTAATTGTGACCAAGTTCATGCCAGGTGACCCAGTCGTTTGGAATGTCCATATTTCCAAGATCATAATAGTCCTGCAAGAACATGGTTGGAAATCCTGCATGAGCGCTGCCAGCTGTTATTTGGATGTCGTCAACTAACCACCATTTTCCTCGAGGTGGAGGATCTGATTCTTCAAATCCAGACAAGTCGTTCTCGAGCTGGACAACCCGATCATAGCGTTGGAGGAGCTGGTCAGGATAGTTTATAGCCAGGGCAGAAGCTGAAGGAACTGCCACCACCACACTGTCCGACTCCAGTAGAGTGTAGGGAATATCACCAATCATACTCTCCTTCCATTCTTTCCATTCCTCCTCAGTAGTTTTATTCAGAACATAGCGAGCACATTTTACAACATTTCGAACTTCAACAACAGTTCCGAAATTACTACCTCCAGAAAATGTGAAGATCAGATTTCCACCGTACTGGCTCCGAAGGTTATTAATACCTGGTATAACGTTAAATTCCTCCGTTACGATGGGCATGCGCCTGAAGGTACTGCCACTGACATTGCTGCTTGTTGGAGTAAGCTGGTCAACGTGTGGGCTAATACGAACCTTGATCTGTGAAGCTTCTTCTTGTGAAAGTGACTCGGGCAGCACCACTTGGAAAGGCTCATCATCACGGACATAGAGATCCGTGGACTGCCAGTCCTCTATCTCTACCATTCGAAGGTTAGATCTCTGGCCGAGAGTGCTCAGGTCAAGGACGACAGAGGCAGTGATCAGAGGTTGTGTAGCTGATACATGACCTGGGAACTGTGACACATTACGAGGATAAGGTAGGGGAAGCAATGGGTCGGACATAGAGTTTATGATGCCAAGTGCTAGTTCCTTTTTGTACTTGCAATAATTGCAGTTTTTGTTTTGAAAAGCTTGAGGTTGACCTGCAGACAAAAGTGACGCAAGGTTCCACCACATTTGATTTAGACCTCCCTGCTTTGGATAGAGAATAACTCGCTCTCTGGGCTCCTTCCATGGTACATCCAACACCTTTCCATCACACGACACAAAGCCTTCTTGGTCAAAGGTCCAGATAGAAGTATCAGACTCCACGGGAGCGAGGGTGAGAGAGTCCGAGTCTGCTTTAGGTGCAAGACAGAGGTTCGTGTTCTGCCACAACAACTGTTGGTTCTTGTAGTGCCACATCTGCTGAACACCTCCGCCATACGGCGCCATGCCCACCACGGCGTCACTGGCACCAGAGCCACTCAACACACTTATCACAGTTTGAGAACTCTGGTTTATCAAGTAGTCTGGCTCCCCTGTTGAAGTGAGAACAGTGATTAGTCTTGGGTAGGGTTTATTGGAAATTGTCTACATAGCCAAGCATTAACCAAACAAAACAAAAAAATTATTACAAGGGGAAACACAACATATATTTTGCAAACTATGGTTTATATAAAATCAAAAGGAAAGGGAATGGAGAAAAAATATATTAGAAGGGATAGATTAGATTATCTAAAACATTCATTTAAATACAGTATGGCAATATTTAGCAAAATTACTATCAAATAAAAAATTATTTATATTACAAATTATTATATTATAATGCAAAGTAGTGCTCTGATCCATGTGCAGCATAGGTGCAGAACAGTTGAAAATGGCAGAATTTAAAATCAATCGCTATGCTTTTCTCTCTAAATCAGTTTTTTGTTTTACTTATCATCTTAGAAGTACAGTTGCCCAGACATTCTCATAAATTCACCTATAAATTTCATCAGCCCTTTACAGTACGTGAGCAACGTTCATGTGTTAGCAACTGTACATGAGTGATGAAGTGGACACCTACCTTCCTGAGGCCAAACATGGTAGCATACTTCTGAGAGAATGGGGGTAGGCAGTGAGTTCGGGTCGTACTCTGCTATGGCCTTCAAATGAGACATCAACCACCACTTCTGATTCATGCCATCATGTTTGGAGTAGAGGATAACGTCCGTCCGAGGCTTCCCCCAGGGAACATCTAGGGCCTTAATGTTGTCGTGCGTAAATCTCTCGTCAGAGTCCATTTCCCATTGGACTTCTTTTGAATCCTTTGGGATCAGGCACAGTCTAGTATTACTGTCATTAGGAGCCAGACAAAGGGAGCGATCACCCCCCCACTCCCAGACGCCTCCTTGGACGAACCACTGCTGGCTAGTGTCCCGCTTGAACTCTGCCATGCCCAGTACGGCATCATCCGCACCCGACCCGCTAACCACAGTGAGGTAGGTGGCGGTACTCTGGCTCACCAGGTACTCCGCTTCAGTACCCATCCTTTACGTCTGCAAGAGATAGCACTGTATAGTAGAATTACAATTGCATAACTAACACAGGAAACTAACAACTATGACACAGCCATCGACTTTACCTGCAAACATCCAACTGAATAACGGGCCCACATGTGAAAAAAAAAAAATAAAGGTACACACACAAAGGATAAAGCTAGCCTTTAGAGAGAGCATACTAAGCATTTAATACTTTATACCATTTGTTCTAAATAATTTGTTCACCTTACAGTACAAGCATTAATTGTCTAGTTACAGTTGCAATGATGTGTAATAAAACTAAAGTTACCCAATAAAATAAACTGTTTTCTATCATTTTCTTTCATGTAAAAAGAAAACTTTGGTATTTTCATGGGTGACTATGATATAACTAAAGCATTTAACATTGACATTCCCAATGATTCTCACAAGCTCACTATATACCAAATTATACTCTCGCATATAAGCAAACACTTAATCTCAAATGTTCACTCACAATTACACATCCATTTCAGCTACAATATTCTCCAGAGTGTTGGGACTTGTACTGAAAGGGTGTACAAAATAAACAATACCAGGTGAGTTAATAAGAATAAAATATTTTGGTATTAGTGCAGCACCAACCTGATACGGGCCACATCGATGATTATCAGTGTTTTATCACTTTCATGAACGATACTTTGTTGGTGTACATGTAATTACCGTCGCAAATTCACAAGTGAAATAAGAGAAACTTATATTTACCATTAATTACCTCCTGTTATCGACAGCCGAAGCTGAAGATTGCGGAGTAAACTCCGTAGATTTCATCGATTTATTTTCTTTCGGCGCCCGTCAAACTTTTATTATTTTTAATACCCAACCAGTGGTGGTGTGGGGGTGACAGCCCCCACCTATAATACTAGGATAGGTTAGTTTAGGCAGAGGACAGAGGTGCTTGGGGGCAATTAATTTGTGGCCATCCCTTCGGGGATTTTGTTAATTGAGATTATTATTCCTTTCAACATTATCTTATGCCACAAAACTAGTTAAATAGCTCAATTTGGGTCAGCTGGATTTCTGTATTACAAAACTTGACTTACCAGTTGTGATGTCGAAGAAGAAGTGTAGTTTTGTCACAAGTCCAACGTCGCCACAAATGGTAACTGAGTGTTGTGACTGTCAATCTATGGTGACTGAGACTGTTGTGACTGTCAATCTATGGTGCTTGAGACTGTTGTGACTGTCAATCTATGGTGCCAGAGACTGTTGTGACTGTCAATCTATGGTGACTGAGACTGTTGTGACTGTGGTGGCTGTTTGCTGGATTTATATACCCTCAGAACCAACCGTAATCCCTCCTAAATAAAAATACATACCTCCCTTATCTTGGCATATCAACATACCTCCCTTTATCTTGGCTTATCATTAAATACCAGGTGTCAAATACAGTACAGATTAACGAGTTATTTACCATTCGTGATAAGGGAGCTCAGACGGTATTGTGCAACATAATTTACTGGCTCGGCTCAATGGTTTAATGAGGGGGTTTAGTTTGTTTTCTAAACCTCCATCAAACTTAAAAAAACACCCACAAGACCCCCCTTCGATATAAATGTGTACATTTTTCGGTAGAAAAATGTCCCGGCCGAAAGCCGATTCCTCTTCAAATACAGGCTCGCTATCGCTCGCCAGGAACAAAATTGACCCCTAACTGGCACGAAAGGTCTTACTATTGGCAAATAAATGGGGCAAAAGGTCTGAATATCGCCAAACTAATGGGGCGAATGTCTTGAAATCTCACAACTAATAGGGCTAAACATGAGGGAGGAGGAGGACTCGAACAACCAACTGCCTCCCCTTAAGGTCAAGTTTCGGAATATATGTCTCTCCCAACGGTAGCTGTTCATATTATGGAATCATCATTGGTGTGTGTCTGTCTGTCTACTATAGTCTATTCGCTGTAAGTAGGCGAGAAATCATGACCTCTAACCTCTGTAACTCACAAACGACTAGAGTAATCGAGCTAATATGTCTACCATTTGGGAAGAGTCAGTCAAGGAATAGATGTGGACATTTACAACCAATTTTCTCTAGCCCTTTTTGAGTTACAGAGGATAGAGGTCATGATTTCTCGCCTACATACAGCGAATAGACTATAGCAGAATCCATACATTTCTCGCCTACATACAGCTAATAGACTATAGCAGAATCCATACATTTCTCGCCTACATACAGCTAATAGACTATAGCAGAATCCATACATTTCTCGCCTACATACAGCTAATAGACTATAGCAGAATCCATACATTTCTCGCCTACATACAGCGAATAGACTATAGCAGAATCCATACATTTCTCGCCTACATACAGCTAATAGACTATAGCAGAATCCATACATTTCTCGCCTACATACAGCTAATAGACTATAGCAGAATCCATACATTTCTCGCCTACATACAGCTAATAGACTATAGCAGAATCCATACATTTCTCGCCTACATACAGCTAATAGACTATAGCAGAATCCATACATTTCTCGCCTACATACAGCTAATAGACTATAGCAGAATCCATACATTTCTCGCCTACATACAGCTAATAGACTATAGCAGAATCCATAAATTTCTCGCCTACATACAGCTAATAGACTATAGCAGAATCCATACATTTTTATTCAATAATCTAGTGGGACCTTATAACGGGAACGGCCCAGCTATCTCCGTAATTTATGCTTGAAGTCAGAAATTACCTTCAATCAATCTTTCCTTCATCCTTTGACTTAAACTGCAATAACTTCGAGGGTCAAGGCATTTTGACCCCAACGTCCCTTTGAATTTGGCTCTTGTCACTCTTTTGGCTTTGGGGGAGACACTCGATACAGGCAACCTGCCTTTAGCCTCCTTCAAAAACATAGAAAAAAATAAAACAAATTGAATCTAGCAATTATGGAACAATAGCTTCTTATGATTTTTTATTTTTTTTTTTTTTTGAGGGGGGAGGGGGTGGGTGGGGGGGGGGGGGTGATTGAAGAAAGAAGGGTGGAAGGAGTGGGTGTCCTCCAACGTTAACACTATCTGGTGCAACGTCTTGGGGGTTATTATGGTATTTTGTTTAATTATTATTGACTTTTTTATTTGTTTTAGCCATTTTCGAACAATGTGTTTTTAGTTTACCCGCTAGACTTGGAAAAACGCCTCTCCAAACCCCCTTCAAACTAAAATAACGTCCCTCAGACCCCCTTCCAAGCTAAATGTGTATATTTTTCGGTAGAAAAATTTCCCGGCCAAAGGCCGGTTTCTCCCAAATTGCGGGCGAGCGAGGAAAAATAGACATCTTATTGGGTTGAAGCATCATATAATCGCCAAACTAATGCGATGAATCGTCTTAAAATCTCCAAGCTAATGGAGTAAAACAGGGAGGATCGAAATTGGCCCGCCCTGCACCTAATAACGTTAAGGGGACAGTGGTTATTGTTGTGGGTCTATTTATTTATATATTCATTTATTTATTAGTTTCCTCCGTAGACCTCCCTCCATCAAACTTTAAAAAAAAACATCCATTAGATCACCCTTCGAGATTAATTTGTACATTTTACGGTAGAAAAATGTCACGGCCGAAAGCTGTTAACTCCACAATTACAGGCTCGCTCTCGCTCGCCAGGGGAATGGTACCTGTCTTCCATACAACACTCAGAACTGCATGTAACCTGTGTACCATAGACTCACCCCCAGCTTTCAATAGTTCTTCAGGAATGCCACAATTACCAGGAGCCTTCCCACCCCTCAGTTTAGCCACAGCTTCTCTTACCTCGGCAAGGGAAGGAGGATTTTCACTAATTGGTGGATCAGGGACTGGTGATTGGACATCCACTGGATGAAGCTGTCTGTTGGGAGCACTGGCCGTGTAGGTCTACAACTGCTTAAAGTACTCAGCCCAGCGGGCTCTGCACCCATCATCATTTAATGCAAGATGGCCATACGCTATCCGAACTGAAGTAATCTGTGGGGTAGCCTTTGAGTGGAGTTTCTTCAGGGCTCGGTAAACAGAATGAAGGTCATTTGCAGAGAAATGCCCCTCAACCTCTTTAGCAATTCCCCTGACATACCTCTCTCTGTCTCTCTTCAGGGAAGTTCTCGCTCAGCGAGACATGGCCCTTTGCTAACCCAAATCTCCAATCAATCTGGCAGCAAGACTCTTTACAATTATGCCCAGCATCTCACCTGATAGGAAACCTCTCCTTGACCTTGGTTTGACTCCAATGCATTCATCAATTGCCGACAGGGTTCCACGTTTAAAGTTTTCACACAATTTTACAAGGCCATCCAGGGAGCCAAGCACTTCAAAATGGCTTGAGACTGTCCCTGCAAACTTCCTTCCACACTCCTCATCCTTGAGCTTCCCAAGATGAAAGCCTGGGGGTTAACATGTTTAGATTTTTCTGGCTTTGAGTCGTAGTTTCAATGTATCAACAACAAGCCTGTGGTCAGTAGCAAAGAACTCAGCACTCCGAAAGGCCATGCAGTTCTGGAGGATCTTCCAACGAGTGTGTACGAGTATGTGATCAATCTCCTTGGCTGCACCACCATCATTGGAGTACCAAGTCCGGTGATGTGGAGCTGGTTTCTGAAACCAAGACCTTGCTATCCTCAACTTCCTGGAGATTGCAAAGTTTAGGAAGAGAGAACTGTCGACATTCCTGGTACCAGAGCCATGAGGACCGACATATACGTCATAGCCAGCCCTATCTGTGCTGCCAGTAACTGCATTAAAGTCCCCAAGGACAATGAGTGTGTCCTGTGGGTGACACTGTTCAACAATAGAGTCGAGCTTGGTGTAGAATATTTCTTTCTCTGTTATAGTACTCAGCTCGGTAGGAGCATACACTGCAACAAGAGAAATGAAGCCCAATGAGTGCTTCACCCTCACCAGCAGCATACGCTCATCAAGAGGTGTAACCCCTAACAACTGTGTAAACCATGGTGGAGGAGACCGCAACAGCCACCCCCCCCCCCCCCCCCCTTTTGGCGAGCACCATTGCCATAGGCAGACCAGTAGTATGTGTAACCATTGCAACTGATCTCACCGTTGCCAGGCCGCATAACTTTAGAGAGGGCTGCTATGTTGACCCCCAGCTGCTGCAGCTCCCCAGATAAAGCAGGTAGTTGGTAGTTAGTTAATTATGTTCCAGGCTCCAATCCAGAGACCCCTCCGAAGGTTAAGCCCAGGAGCGGGTCTTTAGGTTTGTGAGTCGTCTGCATTGCCATGACCACCCCACAAGTAAGGAGGTTGTCTGGGGGCTCCACCGCCATTCACAGTGCAGGGGTCCCGAAGGCTTTGCCCTGTACTTGTGTCACAACTGGCACCCCTGCTCGACTAGCAGGAGCACTAGGACCGGCCCTGCCAACCGAGCAGGGCATGGCTGGCATTGGACTCCCTAGAGTTGCTGGGCCGGGTTCATGGGCACCCGCCCACTAGGGTTTACACGCTCTAACC
>CM064546.1:1584873-1629873 GCA_032716605.1 Paralithodes platypus | reverse complement strand
CTTTTCATCCATCAGATACCTACTGTACATTATTATTGCATTTCTCTTTAATATCGATGTTTACGGCTCCAACTTCCTTATAGCCTAAAACTCGCAAGCGGTCAATTAATATATCATTATGACACAATCATTATATCACCCCAATGCTATTGTTATCATCGGTCGTATGACGTTGGCCTACTTGTAGTAAGATGTGTTTCAACAATTTGTTTTAATATATTTGCATTTTGAAATTTTGCTTCCTCCAAGGTATAATGTTATAAAGTTTAGGTCTAAATGTCCTGAGTCTGGGGGTTCACATTTACGAGGAAAGGTCAGCTCCGTTTGTCTTCCTGTGTGTGTGTGTGTGTGTGTGTGTGTGTGTGTGTGTGTGTGTGTGTGTGTGTGTGTGTGTGTGTGTGTGTGTGTGTGTGTGTGTGCGTGCGTGCGTGCGTGCGTGCGTGTGTGTGTCAGTGTGTGTGTGTGTGTGTCAGTGTGTGTGT
Organism: Paralithodes platypus; assembly: GCA_032716605.1. Taxonomy (NCBI): domain Eukaryota; kingdom Metazoa; phylum Arthropoda; class Malacostraca; order Decapoda; family Lithodidae; genus Paralithodes; species Paralithodes platypus. The sequence continues at coordinate 1,629,391 of CM064546.1, read as the reverse complement.
GTGTGTGTGTGTGTTAATTTTAGGTGCAGAAGTAGATTGGTCCGAAAATAGTTAAGGTACTTGGAAAGAGATTGTTTTATTTATTACAAGGTTTGATAGGTTGGGATAGTTTAGGTTAGGTAAGGTTGATTAGAATATAGATGATCTGAGTAGTTTGATTTAGGAATATAACATTTGAGCTTCACTTTGTTTCAGTACGTACATTATCACAAACCCAAGGATACGCAAAAAAAAAAAAAAAAATATATATATATATATATATATACCGTATATATATATATATATATATATATATATACGGTATATATATATTTATATATAAACAAATAAAAACCCGCTGTTTTCAATACACATTAGCATTGTATGAAAATGTGCGATTGGGGGGGGGGAGTTCTAAATGAGTGATAAACTCAATAGGTGGCGTTTTAGAGACAGAGAGTGAGTTGTCCGAGATTGGGAGATGGAACGGCGAGACAGTGACGTTGTGGCTTGGAAATGTCGAAGCTATGACGGGGCAATGACAGACAACCAGGTGCCGTAGGTCTACGTAAATAACATTGCGAACGAGCCGGTTACAACACTCACCTGTCTTGTTATTTCACTTACAATCTAGAGTGAGGCCTCCTGGATTTATTGTTCTGAGCGATTGAATCAACATGCTATAAACCTATGTTCGAGGGTAGAGTTGAAACATGAAAACAAAAAAACAGTTTAATAATTGTTTTTTTCGTTTGTACCGAGAACCTAACCGTCGCTTGTTTACATGTGCGTGCTTGTTTACAAACTAGTAGAGAGAGAGAGAGAGATAAGTATTCTTGGCTTTAGTGTGTGGTTATACTTTAATAGTGGGTGTCTACGAGTGCTCGCGTGCCTTCAGTATTGTTATATATCCCAACATTTCAGTGACCCGAAAAGCTATAAGCAAAAAAAACTTCTGACCTGCATCTTTCAAGGTATTCATCTTGTTACACCTGCACAGTCATTATCATAAGTCTATCTGCAACTTCACAATTACCAAAATTAGTTAGTAGCCGTTCAGTACCAGCGACGACTCTCTGCCGTCAGTAGATAAATCACTCCACAGTCCCAGCGACGGCAAAGAGCCGTCAGTAATATACTTCCCTTGTAACTGCCAGTATCAGGCAGTGCCTGGTACCACAACCGTATGAGGACTGCTCTAGAGTTGGCAACACTTCTCAGCTTATATCCAAGCCTCTACAGGCTGGGAGAGCCAGTATTCCTCCATCTTTTGAGGTGGGAGGTTGTTATATCTCGCCATTTTGGCCACATTGCTTAGGACTGGGGGGACTTTTATTACTGTACCCTATGGTACAGTAGGGTTTAACTGTTACAGTGATCCGGAATCCTTTGTCATAGAGGTCTAACAATTTGTACCGTTATAACATGTATTCGATCTTCTTTTAGTTACAAGAGAGGATTTTATTGAATTTAAGAGAGGGCTCTCGTGCTCAAGTGTTTAAAAGAGTTGAACATAGCTTGAATATGCACAATTAGCTAAGGTATGCAAGAATTTCATTTAGTTATGCAAAAAGCGAGAACGTTTTATATGTTTAGCTAAAAATAGAGTAATTATTTGTTCGAGCTAGTTATTCATCTTCTACAGTAACTAGAGAGATAATCAAAGCTCAAATGATGGAATCAAAACACACATTTTAAGAGTGACTTGACCAGAACGTTTGTCTATGACTGCACAAACCAATTTATGTACGTTCGATTAAGGTGTAACTTCATGGGGACGCCAGAAAAACTTGTCAACCTATTAGCGAAATTAAAGAAATTTAAAGTTGAGATGGTTTGTAAACATTTGAAGACTGTCATAGTAAGCTGTGATTATCTGGGGGGAGTAGAGGAGCTTTCGTCAGGGATTTTAGGGAACTCTACCCACACATATGTCACCATTTTCAATTTCACCTTCCGCTACCCACACACCTGTCACCATTTTCTATATCACCTTCCTCTACCCACACAACTGTCACCATGTTCTATATAAACAACTTTCCTTTAGCTCTAAGTAAATATCTGTAGATCTAGCGGTAAAGTAGCAATATTGGCAACGCTGTCCCCTAGTAAATATCTCTAGATCTAGTGGTAAAGTAGCAATATTGGCAACGCTGTCCCCAAGCTCTCCGCCAAGCGAGGTCTTTACTCAACATTTTTATCAATTACTGGAGCAGGTTGTGGGTCGTAATATATTGCGTTCACTGCGGGGATTGGAAGGCAGCTCAGGTTTAAGGGGGGGGATGGGCCACTTTTCTGGACCACTTTCTCCCTCATGTTTATCCCCAATAGTTTTCAGATGTTAAGATGTTTGCTTCATTAGTTAGTTGATTTTAAGACCCTTCGCCCCATTTTTTCGTCAATATTTAGATCTTTCGTGCTATTTAGGTGTCGATTTCTTCCCTGGCGAACGATAGTGAGCCTGTAATGTTGGAAGAACCGGCCGAATTTTTCTACCGAAAAATGTACAAATTAATCTAGAAGGGGGATCTAATGGATGTTTTTTTTTAAATTTGATGGAAGTCTAGGGAGGAAACTAGAAAAATAATGAATACATGCAAAAATCTAACGAAAAGTGAACCATCCCCCCTTAAGAGGTTGTTCAGTTCGGTATCAGATCTTCATTGTAATTTACATATTTGGCATTTAAGGGGTTAGTGGTTATTTGGCATTTAAGGGGTTAGTGGTTATTTAAAGGGTTACTGGTTATTTAAAGGGTTAGTGGTTATTTAAGGGGTTAGTGGTTATTTAAAGGGTTAGTGGTTATTTAAAGGGTTAGTGGTTATTTAAAGGGTTAGTGGTTATTTAAAGGGTTAGTGGTTATTTAAAGGGTTAGTGGTTATTTAAAGGGTTAGTGGTTATTTAAAGAGTTAGTGGTTATTTAAAGGGTTAGTGGTTATTTAAAGAGTTAGTGGTTATTTAAAGGGTTAGTGGTTATTTAAAGGGTTAGTGGTTATTTAAAGAGTTAGTGGTTATTTAAAGGGTTAGTGGTTATTTAAGGGGTTAGTGGTTATTTTTTGGTTTATTTATTTATTTTATAGTTTCCTCGCTAGACCTCCACCAAGCTTATGGAAATACCTCTAGACCCCCCTATAAAAAGTCATCCTCCTATGAAATGAGCTACAAGGTGGAGTCCCTCGCCCTGTGCGGTGTTGTCAAATATTCAAAGCTTTAACAACAAATGTTAGTTTTTCAGGCTATTAACAAATTAATTTTAGCTTTTATGACTATATATATTATATTACAATTTTTAAAGGTTATGTGGTGTTAAGAAACATATCATTTTAAGGATATATAGAAGGAATTTATACAACATATGGCACGCTATTTAGAACATGCTGCCATTTTTCTGGGGACAGCTATAAATAGATTTAAGGAATGGTAGGATATGCGACGATGCCAAGTAATGGCAATGCGGTTCTGTTGGCTACGCACGCACTCACACACACCCCTACAGATACACACACAAACACACACATACATACACAATCTCCAAAATGCAATTTAGCACAATGTAATCCCATCAAAAGAGAGAGAGAGAGAGAGCTGGATACGAGTAATGGCAACGCTTTAAATGGCCTCAAACTACGACAACAACATCATCCAGGTCAGACGGTCACTAACCCTCATTCATAGCGCGACCACCATGGAAGGAAAAACTCGGAAAAGTTACTCTCATCTTCATAGCCAGGCAAGGGAGATGCTGTACAATGTAAATAGGTATATACAAATATAGCCTACCTATTATTTCGTTTCTGTAACTTTTATACAAGAATACCAATAACCCTTCCAGACATAAAAACGTCTTTTACATTTATTTCAAGTTCCCCTTCTAAATGTGGTTTTCCTTGGTTTCCCGTTTTCTAAAAGGTTTGTTTTGGTCGAAATCTGGCAACACCGCATAGGGCGACCTTGACCTCCTTGGAGCTCATTTCAGTTGAGTTTGACTATAAAAGATAAATGTGTACATTTGTTGGTACAAAATTGTCCTGGGCAAAGGCCGGTTCCTTCTAAATAACAGGCTCGCTATCGCTCGCTAGGAAAATATCGATACCTAAAGTCTTATTAGTGACAAAGAAAAGGGGCAAAAGGTCTTAAAATCACCATACAAATGGGCCGAACGTTTTAAAATCTGAAAACTAAAGGGGCTAAGCATGAGGGTGAAGGGTGTCCAGAAAAAGCGACCATCTCCCCTTAAGGATGAAGTTTCAATATGATATATACCATTGTTTACTTTTAGTCCTATAACACAATTGTTGGAGTGTGATCATATTTTTAGTGCAAATGTCTTTCAAAGTTACTTCACTGTTTCAAGTGTTAATCAATCAGAACATGTGTTAGGCTTTCGCTAGACCTCCGTCAAGCTTAGAAAAACACCCCCTAGACCCCCTTTCAAGATAAATGTGTACATTTTTTGGTAGAAAAATTTCCCGGCCGTAGGCCGGTTCCTTCTAAAAATTAGAGGCTTGTTATCGCTCGTCATGAAAATTATCTACACCTAAAGGGTACGAAAAGTCTTTATATTGGCACAAAAATGAGGCGAAAGGTCTCAAAACCGCCAAACTAACGGAACGAACGTCTTAAAATCTCAAAACTAATATGCTAAACATGAGGGAGAAGGGGGTCCAGAAAAAGTGAGTACTACCCCCTTAACCTTCTCTGTACATAAGACTATGTAAATTATGCAAAATGTTTGTGTGTGTCTGTGAGTGAGTGTCTGCTGGTGAATATGTGTGTGTGTGTGTGAGGGTACAAAGGAGTAGAAAGGAAATCAAGCAACAACAGATCTAGTGACCCTTCTAGGCTGCTTGTCCTCCAAAACACTGAGGATCAAGTGTCCAAACAGTGGTTTAGAGTGGGTAAGGGAACTACTTCCCTGGAACTAATGTCCGTGGCAGGACTAGGAAGTTAGTAGGGGACATATGGGTTAGTAACTGAGGGGAGGATAAAATAAAGTTATTCATTTACAAACGCAGTCAGTCGCGGGTTTGATGCGAGATATTTGTCTAGGCGGAGTTTAAATGAATCAACGGTGCTGCAGTCTATAACGTCTCGGGGAAGCCCATTCCACAAGTTGACAACTCGATTGAAGAAGAAATTCTTAGATTCGTGTGAGTTAAAAGATTTACCAATAATTTTGCAACCGTTTCCCCGTGTGTAATTAGATTGGTCGATAGATAGTGAAGTACCGGTACTTACTAGTTCATATTGTCGATGCCTTTGATGATTTTGAACACTTGAATTAAGTCACCTCTTAATCTGCGCTGGGTTAAAGGAAATAGATTTAATTCTCTAAGACGCTCTTCGTATGGTTTGTTCTTTAGGCTAGGTATCATTTTGGTAACTCTACGTTGAACTCGTTCTAGCTTGTTTATGTCTTTTTGGTAATAAGGGCACCAGCATTGAACGCAGTATTCCAGAAGAGGGCGGACTAAGGAATTGTAAAAGGGTTAGGATAACGTCTTTGGATTTATGCTTAAATGACCTGCCTATAAAGCCAATTATTTTGTTTGCCTTCTTAACAACTTCTGAACATTGTTGACTCGGTTTTAGGTTACTCGATATTGTTACTCCCAGATCGGTTTCTCTGTTTACATTCTTAAGCTGAGTGCCATTCATCGAATAGTGTGCTTTCTCATTTAGGTATCCGATATGTAGTACTTTACATTTATCCGCATTGAAACTCATTTGCCAAATTTGGGCCCAATGTGACAATTTATCTAGATTGTGTTGCATATCGTCAACTTGATCTTTTGAGAGTACGCTATTTGCAATTTTTGTATCGTCAGCAAATTTTGAGATTGTACAGGTGTGACCCTCATCTATGTCGTTGATGTAAATTAGAAAGAGAATTGGTCCTAGTACCGATCCCTGGGGTACCCCGCTACTTACATTGGTCATAGGGTGATTGTATGTGTGTGAGGGTGGGTGTATGTGTGTGTGTTGGTGAGTGAGTGTCTGCTGGTGGGTGTATGTGTGTGAAGGTGATTGTATATGTGTGTTTCTGTCGGTGAGTGAGTGTCTGCTGGTGAATAAGTGTGTGTGAGGGTGAGTGTATGTGTGTGTGTTTGTCGGTGAGTGAGTGTCTGCTGGTGAATAAGTGTGTGTGAGGGTGAGTGTGTGTGTGTGTGTTTGTCGGTGAGTGAGTGTTTGCTGGTGAATAAGTGTGTGTGAGGGTGAGTGTATGTGTGTGTGTTTGTCGGTGAGTGAGTGTTTGCTGGTGAATAAGTGTGTGTGAGGGTGAGTGTGTGTGTGTGTTTGTCGGTGAGTGAGTGTCTGCTGGTGAATAAGTGTGTGTGAGGGTGAGTGTATGTGTGTGTGTTTGTCGGTGAGTGAGTGTCTGCTGGTGAATAAGTGTGTGTGTGAGGGTGAGGGTGAGTGTGTGTGTGTTTGTCGGTGAGTGACTGTGTGTGTGTGAGGGAGGGTGTATGTTTATGTGGTCTAGTACCGTACATGACATACAGTGCCTCTACATATTACAAACTTCACTTTTCTTCTGTGTACCTAAATTGTGTACCTAATAAACAGGTCGAATCATCACGAGTATAATAATAATAATAATAATAATATTCTTGCATACTTTATCCATTTTCTCTCCCTCCACCGTTGAGATAAATTTACGAGGTGTTTAACCCTTTCTGTACCGGCGACGTCCTTTTAACTTTATTCTGGTTACTATTAGACGATATTATTCAGCTAAAAATGTAATTAACAGGCTTCGAACTATCTCACTTTACTGCTTTTACTACCTCAGAACCTTCATCAACTGTACAAATCTGTCTAAATATAGCACAGATATAATTGATAAGACACCGCCGGTACAGAAGGGGTTAAGTGTTGGCTGACGAAGAAAGCTTTACGATGGAGTGGCTGGTAATTTTAGCGACACTAACCTTAGACCGGAGAATTTGGCTAGTGAGGGAGCTGGTTTAAGGGGGGGGTCACCGTTTTTGTCTTGATCTTTCTCTCCTTTTCTCTTTCCCTGGCTTGTATCCATTCGGCCCCATTCAGCCAAATGTTTTAAGACGTTTATCCCCATCCAGGTGTCGATTTCTTCCTGGCAAGCGATAGCGAGCCAGCATTGTATGGAGAAATCCGGCTTCGCCGGATACATTTTTCTATCGAACAATGTACAAATATAGCTTGCTGTCAAAACAAAAATATATATATGCTGGCTCGCTACCGCTCGCCAGGAAAATATTGACACCTGGATGGGGATAAACGTCTTAAAACAGTAGGTTGAATGGGACCGAATGGATACAAGCCAAAGAGAGAGGGAGAGAAACATAAAAAAGCGAGGTGGGCTCCCTTAATAATTGTGATAAACATCTGGCATCTGGAGTTAGGGCTGCAGTCTTTCTCATTTATACCTGTGGTGAAGACGACAGGTTTACGTCTGGCTATAGTCTATTCACTGTAAGTAGGCGAGACATCAAGACCTCTAACCTCTGTAACTCAAAAAACGGCTAGAGTAATCGAGCAAATATTTCTACGGATTGGGAAGAGTCAGTCAAGGCATAGGTGTGGAAATAAAAAACGGCTAGAGTAATCGAGCTAACATTTCTACCATTTGGGAAGAGTCAGTCAAGGAATAAGTGTGGAAATTTACAGCCACTTTGCTCTAGCCCTTTTTGAGTTGCAGAGGATAGAGGTCATGGTTTCTCGCCTACTTACAGCGAATAGACTATAGCGCTTGTTGATATGGGGGAAGACGATTATCATTTATCGCCCTAATTCCTTTATATAATGAACTGAAATTTGGCCTGCATATACTGTAGATATAATTGGAGTCGCATGGAGTGAGAGAAGGACTAAAAGAGTGTATGAGAGTGAGGTGGAAGGACTAAAAGAGTGTATGAGAGTGAGGTGGAAGGACTAAAAGAGTGTATGAGAGTGAGGTGGAAGGACTAAAAGAGTGTATGAGAGTGAGGTGGAAGGACTAAAAGAGTGTTTGAGAGTGAGGTGGAAGGGCAAAGAGTGTATGAGAGTGAGGTGGAAGGGCAAAGAGTGTATGAGAGTGAGGTGGAAGGGTAAAGAGTGTATGAGAGTGAGGTGGAAGGACTAAAAGAGTGTATGAGAGTGAGGTGGAAGGACTAAAAGAGTGTATGAGAGTGAGGTGGAAGGACTAAAAGAGTGTTTGAGAGTGAGGTGGAAGGACAGAGATGAAGTGGTAGACCAAGAATCAAATGGCAGGATGGAGTTGAGAGATATAAGAGCGTCTGAAATTAGTTAACCTATGTCCAGTTAATGATCAAATTAGTGACTCTCTCTCTCTCTCTCTCTCTCTCTCTCTCTCTCTCTCTCTCTCTCTCTCTCTCTCTCTCTCTCTCTCTCTCTCTCTCTCTCTCTCTCCTCTCTCTCGCTCTCTCTCTCTCTCTCTCTCTCTCTCTCTCTCTCTCTCTCTCTCTCTCTCTCTCATCATAAACTTTACTAACAAACTTTTCCATACCCCCCGGTGGAGACTGTTTCAAGAAGCCCAGATAGAAGAGTTTCAGGTGAGGTGTGTGTGTGTGTGTGTGTGTGTGTTTATAAATGTGGGTGTGTTTGTGGGTGTAGTTGTGTGGGTGTGTGGGTGTGTGTGTGTGTGTGTGTGTGTGTGTGTGTGTGTGTGTGTGTGTGTGTGTGTGTGTGTGTGCAGCTAATTAATGACCCCGTAAGATGATGAAGTGAAGTATTGAGCTTTAATAATTTATGATCATGTTTAGAGATAAAGTACTCGTGTGTTGCAGCTGAGTATAAATGTAGTTAATAATTTTAAGCTGATGAGTGGTTTGTATTTTTTTTCATTACTATTCGTCACTTTTTCTGAACGTATAAATGATGAGTGGGAACCGAATAAGTATAAGTAAGTAATAAGTAAAACCCAATAAGTAATTCCATTGTTGAGAGGTAATAACGACTTTGTCATGCAATACGGCCGAGTCCTTGGAAACAGGAAATCAGAATTTCCAGCAAAGTCTGGTAATTAAGTCTCGGGGCTGGGCCTCAAAGTTTTACCTTGGACATTTTAACTTAAGGGGAGGTATTTAGTTTGTTCCCTAGACCTCCATCAAGCTTAAAATTACACTCCCTTAAGTCCCTTTCAAGACAAATTTGTATATTTTTCGGTAGAAAAATATCCCGGCCAAAGGCCGGTTCCTCTTAAATTACAGGCTCGCTATCGCTCGCCAGGATAAAATCGACACCTGAATTGCACGAAAGGTCTTAATATGGGGTGAAAGTTCTTAAAATCGCTAAACTAATGGGGCAAACGTTTTATTATATCAAAAGCAATGGGGCTAAACATGAGGGAGAAAGGGGTCAAGAAAAAAATCCCTCAAGTGGAGACCTCCCCTTAAAGGCAGGGAGTATTCGGCATATGAGTGTATTGTGAGTCACTTTAAAATGTGCAAAATAATTACTGTAGATTATAGTTAATTACTGTAGATTATAGTTAATTACTGTAGATTATAGTTAATTACTGTAGTTAATTACTGTAGATTATAGTTAATTACTGTAGATTATAGTTAATTACTGTAGATTATAGTTAATTACTGTAGATTATAGTTAATTACTGTAGATTATTGTTAATTGCTGTAGATTATAGTTAATTACTGTAGATTATAGTTAATTACTGTAGATTATAGTTAATTACTGTAGATTATAGTTAATTCATGTTTTGAGTGAATGTCTATATGTACTGTAAGTATCTACTCTGCCACTAATATGTCAACACTATATAGGCTGCGAGAGGAGAGGTATTGGTAGAGTGGTTATAACACACACACACACACACACACACACACACTTATTATATTACCTAAGCCAAGAAAGGCGACGAGGGAATCACTGGGGTTAACTAATACATGTATGTCCCCCTGGCGGAGAAACGTATAACCTAGAGCGGTGGAAAAGATGAAGGGGGGGGGGGGGTACTGTGCAACTGTCCTTATTGGAATCTGCTCACACATACACATACATAAGTACAGTCGAGGTTAATAAGTGTTGTCAGATATTTCACAAAGTTTCGGACACTGACTAATACTCTGAGGGATAAGCACTTTTCCCAGTAACTATAAAGATACCAATAACACTTTATGAGCGAAGACCGCTGGAATCTATGACAACACTTAATACCCCCGATTGTACATATGCACAAATATACATACTTTCTTAGTCACACAAACACACGTTCCCTGAGTCGATGTGAGAACATTTTAGATAACGGTTGACCGAATGTATTGTGGTCATTCTATGCATGCAGATACACTTACATGTATTCTATTTACCGTTATATATACTGTATATATATATATATATATATATATATATATATATATATATATATATATATATATATATATATATATATATATATATATATATATATCTCTCTCTCTCTCTCTCTCTCTCTCTCTCTCTCTCTCTCTCTCTCTCGTCAACTATGTGGTCAATATTTCACTGTGATATACACCATAATAAGGTAACAGACGACACATTATATATCCTAAAAATTATCTCCTTTTCTCTCTTTTCCTGGCTTGTATCCATTCGGCCCCATTCAGCCAACTGTTTTAAGACGTTTATCCCCATCCAGGTGTCGATTTCTTCCTGGCGAGCGATAGCGAGCCAGCATTGTATGGAGAAATCCGTCTTTGTCAGAGACATTTTTCTATCGAAAAATATACAAATTTAGTTTGCTGTCAAAACAAAAAATATATATGCTGGATCGCTACCGCTCGCCAGGAAAATATTGACACCTGGATGGGGGTAAACGTCTTAAAATAGGCTGAATGGGGCCGAATGGATACAAGCCAAAGAGAGAGGGAGAGAAAGAGAAAAACAAAGCGAGGTGGGCTCCCTTAAGGATCACCATAGATCACCACAACTGACGTACTATTGGTCCTGGTCTGACACATGATATAGTAGGCACCTGTCTCTCCACAATATTATACGGCTCTCCGGAGTCCTGGATCACACTAGCTTTACCAGGAGGTGTACAAATACCCACCACACACAGTGATGTTTATTGTTAACTTGGGATGGCAACAAATCTGGCAAAGACAATCTGAAACTCTTCAATATGGTGCTAGTTCGAAACGAAGAGGTATAGCTAATCTGTCTCGATAACCCTTTGACTCAATTTCTCCTATTTAAATTGAATGCAATTGTCTAATACAACAACGTGTCATCATACTGAAAGGCATAACGATATGTCGTTTATTAATTTAACAAATGTAACATTTGTTTTTATATAATTTTGCATTATCTCCCGATTGACAAAGTATGTAAATCCTAGCTCAACATATTTTCCATCGCAGTATTAATAGTTTTAACCTATTGAATAATAAATTATAACTCCCTTTGTCCTTGTCAATATTCCGGAAGTGCTCTGGTTGACAATATATACAACACTTCTGAATATAACAAAAGGGTTGTCAATCACTTTGTGTCAAAGTGATAACACATTAATTCTATATCTAGCTATCAATCTGTCTATCTCTATCTATCTATCTATCTATTTGTCTATCTATCTATTTGTCTGTCTCTGTCTGTCTGTCTATCTATATATATATATCAATCTATCTATCGATCTCTACACACAATACCGTGAGTGTTGGCTGTTGTCAAATATTGTTTTATTTGTGATTATAGCAACATAACCCTATGTTCTGTTTGCCAAGTTTTAATTAATAAATGCTATATCTAATACATCTAGTTTCTTAAGAATGTCAGCAACCTGTCTTGTAGAGGAAAAGGTTCAGTGAACTTCTCAATGCTCTTGAATGGCTTGAGTTTAATATGCAACATCAAATCCTTTATGCAACCTCGGAAACCTATGAGTTAGCCACACACCCTTTCTTGCACACTGTTACCAGATAGGTGTGATTAATTTGGCTGTTATTTCCTTTCCATTTACCTCCAAATTTATTGGTTCAAACAAATAAAATGTGAGGAACCCAAAGTAATGAGAGGCTGTTACGTCATGTCCAAGGCGTCAAGTCCTACATCATTGCTTTTAAACATTATTAAACACACACACACACACACACACACACACACACACACACACACACACACACACACACACACACACACATTTACTCATATACAACACAAGGATACATAATACAAAATAAAAAAATCATGATCCTCGTTATAAATGACTGCGTAATACACGTGCCGGGTGAGGCCAGGCCAGGCCATCGGCCACATTTGCACCATTTGCTTTATTGTCTTTCCTTGGACTTAATTAGGTCTCTGGGCTGTAGGGCTGCGTGTTGTTGTGTGACCAGACCGGCTACCGACGTAATTGGCCTGTCCTACTGTTGGCCAGCACAGCCATTTACAGTCCCAAAGCTCGTAATCCCTCCCCCTTCTACTGTACTGCTCTGATTATGGTCTACATGTAAACGCAAAATGGACGCGGATTATGGTCTACATGTAAACGCAATGGACGCGGATTATGGTCTACATGTAAACGCAATGGACGCGGATTATGGTCTACATGTAAACGCAATGGACGCGGATTATGGTCTACATGTAAACGCAATGGACGCGGATTATGGTCTACATGTAAACGCAATGGACGCGGATTATGGTCTACATGTAAACGCAATGGACGCGGATTATGGTCTACATGTAAACGCAATGGACGCGGATTATGGTCTACATGTAAACGCAATGGACGCGGATTATGGTCTACATGTAAACGCAATGGACGCGGATTATGGTCTACATGTAAACGCAATGGACGCGGATTATGGTCTACATGTAAACGCAATGGACGCGGATTATGGTCTACATGTAAACGCAATGGACGCGGATTATGGTCTACATGTAAACGCAATGGACGCGGATTATGGTCTACATGTAAACGCAATGGACGCGGATTATGGTCTACATGTAAACGCAATGGACATGGACGCGGATTATGGTCTACATGTAAACGCAATGGACGTGGATTTATTTGTGAAATAGGGTGTGTTGTATCATACACGCATTTATTAGCAAACTATTTATTTTGATAAAGGTTGTATGATGCATGAACACCAAATCAATTGCATCCTCTTGAAGTTGCCCCTACTCACGAGTTGGTTTTGGTTGGTAACTAATCTAAGTGCAGGAGACTTGGTGGGAGCTCGCTCAAGGGATTCATGGCTGAGAACAGTGGATCGATCATGTTGAGGGCTACTTGGGGTGGCAGGAATTTTGGTCTGGAATAGGGCTAGAAAGAGGAGCAGGAGTGGCTTAGGATAGTTACCATAGATTGTCACCATCGCGGGGCAGAATTCAATCTATTTATCTTAGTATTATTAAATGTCTTTGTAACAAATTATACTTTGCTATATATGTAGTTCTGTTTGCATAATGATATGTTTCAGGGAGTATACAGACTATGAATTACACCTGTGCACGTAAGCTAAGTATCGTTTGGTCTGCGATATGCAGTAGATACTTTTCAAAATGTTGAGCAAGATACTTACAAAGGAGTACAAAGGAAATCAAGCAATAACAGGTCGTGCAACCCCTCGAGGTTACTTGCTCTATAAGTTACTGCTGTTTTAAACACCCAACATTTTCTCAGAGAGGATATGATAAAGTGTGAATTAAATTTGATTAACTAAATAACAATACAGTAGGCTACTAAGGAAATAATGTATTCATTTACAAATGTAGTCATCTGTGGGTTTCGGGCAAGGTGCTTGTCTAGGCGAACTTTGAAAGAATCAACGGTGTTGCAGTCTATAACATCTCGGGAAAGCCCATTCCACAGATTGACAACTCGATTAAAGAAGAGGTTCTATGATTCATGGGAGTTAAATTATTTACCAATGATTTTGTAACCATTTCCTCTTACAGGCTCGCTATATCACTCGCTAGGGAAAAAATTACACATTACAACGTAAATTCTAGTGTGAAATTCAGAAATTATATATATATATATATATATATATATATATATATATATATATATATATATATATGCTGCATATATATATTATTATTTGCATGACTTATAGCAGACTGTTATACATTTACCTATTTGATCTTTTGTTAATACAAAATCATTCCGAATGTTTTCAAACTGCAAAAGAAGAATAATCCTGGCTTAAAACTACTTTTTGTTCACACACACACACACACACACACACACACACACACACACACACACACACACACACACACACTGCAAATGTACATAGCTTGGCCAGTATTTGCATTCTATAGATTAACGAGTTTGTCAAGCAAAACACGCACACGAACACACACGAACACACACAGACACACACACACTGTGTGTTTGCTAACTGCAGATTAACGAGTTTACAATGCAAAGCACACACATACATCCCCCCCCCCATCCCTCTCCGTACGCGCACACACACACACACACACACGCACACGCACACGTACACTAACGCACCTACATGATCACACATACATGCTCACACACACATGACCACACCGACATGCACATGAACCTACAAAAGAATACTTAAGGGAGCCCACCTCGCTTTTGTTATCTTTCTCTCCCTCTCCCTTTGGCTTGTATCCATTCGGCCCCATTCAGCCTACTGTTTTAAGACGTTTACCCCCATCCAGGTGTCAATATTGTTTCTTGGCGAGCGGTAGCGAACCGGCATATATATATATATATATATTTATTTACAGCAAGCTAAATTTGTACATTTTTCTGAAGCCGGATTTCTCCATACAATGCTGGCTTGCTATCGCTCGCCAGGAAGAAATCGATACCTCGATGAGGGGTAAGCGTCTTAAAACAGTAGGCTGAATGGGGCTGAATAGATACAAGCCAAAGAGAGAGGGAGAGCAAGAGAAAAACAGCGAGGTGGGCTCCCTTAAAGAGAGCAGATGAGAGGGGGGGGGGGGGAGTTGAGGGGAGCTTATAAACACCTCCCCACATCCCCCTGATTAACAAACAATTACGCCAGATTTTTACTTCAGCACCAGACAACCATCACAACAGGATAACGAGAGAGAGAGAGAGAGAGAGAGAGAGAGAGAGAGAGAGAGAGAGAGAGAGAGAGAGAGAGAGAGAGAGAGAGAGAGTAAGTGAGTGAGTGAGTGAGTGAGGTGAGTGTGGTGAGTGTGAGTGATTGAGTGACGATGTTGGCCTCTTGGTACCCGGAACCTTTTTTTAACCCCATGTGTACCGGCGACGTCTATTTAAATTTATTGTAGCTCTATTTACTCTATTATGTGCAGTTGAAGAAGGATTTGCAGTATTATAAATGGTTAAGTAAAATGGTTCGAAGCCTGTTAATTGCTGGAGGCTTTTTTTAAAAATTGAATAAAATCGTCAAATAGTAGCCAGAATAAAGTTAAAAGGACGGCACCGGTACTGAAAGGGTTAAAACATTTAGTATTGAGTCAACATTTAGCGTAATACTATCTCTTGGCTGGCAAATATATATCGGCATTCTCGATAGATGTACTGGTTGTTGAGGTCCCGAGGTAAGAACATATTTAATATGTCCTCCCTGAAATGCCAAGATGATGTAGATATATCCTCTAACGTGCAAGCTTCTTATCCTATCAAAGAGTATGTGAAATATGCTAATGAGCTGTGTGTGTGTGTGTGTGTGTGTGTGTGTGTGTGTGTGTGTGTGTGTGTGTGTAGATCAGTTTGCTTTGTGTGGCCCAAATTTCGTAATGACAAGTTTATAATTATTGTGGGTTGCCTTCCTTTGTATACAGTATAGTGCCATGTGTGTACCTGTTTATTACCAGCACGAAGGGAGCAGTCAGGTCATCCAGGACATTGTAAGGCGGGGTCAAACAAACGTTCTTTCCGGCTATTTCCAATCGGCAACTTTTATCCGGCAACGTTCTTGATCTACTTTGCATTGACATCCCAACTAAACTGAAGGAGGTGTTTTATTTATGTATGTAGGCTATATATTTATTTTTCCAGGCAGTCATATTATCTCAACGTATCAAATAATCAGCTGCCAGACCAGAATTTCCGACAAAAAGGTCATAAAACTAATCCTTGGTGTGGTTCCTTCTCTTTTATAACGACCAACCAAGGGATGGATGGACACAAAGTACACAAGGCAATTATCTTGTTGACTGGCTCTAATGGAGGCCGATTATGAGGTGCTCGGCCATTAGTCCAATGAAACCATAACTCAAGGGATCTTTTGATGGGCGGGGTCAGATTAACATGTCAGATTATTTCATATTGTCAGTCGTATTGTCTGTATTTAATTGTTTTTTTTTTGTTTTTTATTGATGTTTTTTATTGATGTTTTGTATTGATGTTTTTAGTTATGTTTTTTGTATTATTATTATATTTTTATTATTTCGGATACTTTGCCTAGATCCGCTTTGCTTTGATTAGTTTAGGTTGTGCTTGATTATGTTAGGTTTTATTAGGTAAGGTTATTACAACTTAACGTTCATTAGGTTAAATTGGACCATGCTTATGGTAGGATAGCCTAAGGCACAATAGGTTTGGTTAAGGGGAGAGTTCCACTTGAGGGATTTTTTTCTTGACTCCTTTCTCCCTCATGTTTAGCCCCATCGTTTTTCTAATTTTAAGACGTACGCCCCCATATTTTGACGATTTTAAGAACTTTCAACCCATTTCTATCAATTTTAAGACCTTTCGTGCCATATAGGTGTCGATTTTATCCTGGCGAGCGATAGCGAGCCTGTAATTTAAGATTTGTCTACCGAAAAATGTACATTTATCTTGAAAGGGGCTCAAGGGGGTGTAATCTTAAGCTTGAAGGATATCTAGGGACCAAGCTAAAAACCTCCCTTTAAGGTAGGTTAGAGGTGTGTGAATCTACCCTTTATTTAATTTAGAGTATATGGTTCACAATGTTTGGCCTACCTTCTTGGAACAGAGTATAGGTGACTAGAGGCACATGATGCAAGGAGACCGCCCATCCGTCTCGCCCCACCCGGAAATCGGGCCCGCGACTTTCAGTTGTAAGTCGAACATGCTACTGTTAAGGGGAGGCTGACCATTTGTTTGGTCTATTAATTAATATATTCATATATTTTTTTAGTTTCCTCCCTAGACCTCCATCAAGCTTAGAAAAACACCCCCTAGACCCCCCTTTAAGATAAATTTGTACATTTTTCGGTAGAAAAATGTTCCGGCCGAAGGCCGGTTCCTCTTTAAATTGCAGGCTCGCTAACGCTCGCCAGGACATAATCGACACCTAAATGGCACGAAATGTCTTAAAATTGACAAAGAAATGGGGTGAAAGGTGTTTAAATCGCCAAACTAATGGGCCAAACGTCTTATAATCTCAAAACTAGTGGGGCTAAACATTAGGGAGAAGGGGGTCCAGAAAAACGGTCTGCCTCCCCTTAACCCAGATGACCCTACTGAGTTACACTGGGATGCCATAGTCTCTGGCCCACTCGTAAATATTCTGGACATCGCCTATTTCTAATTATGGAAGTATATCTCTGGAAACGAATTTATGAATATAATGTTCTATACACCAATTACCAAACTATATATACCGTCTTGGTGGTGTAATGGTTAAGGTGTCTAAAATGTGTGTGTGATAACCCGGGTTCGAATCCTGGTGGATCGCATATATGCTTTCATTAATTTCATTGGAGGTGTTTGGTGTTGTGGTGAAATTAATAAAATATAGATTATACTATCTATTGGAAAACAAGTTATATCCACAAATCAATCCAGATAGATATACAGTAATTGCATAAAACAAAAATCGTAGGGGGTCCACGATATTATATGAGTGGGATAGAGACTATGGCATCCGAGTGTACCTGGTGGACTGAATTAATGTTATACCTTGAGCGAAAGTAAACCGAAAGTAAAGGTGTGGAGGGGTTACATGAATTTTGATCAGCACTTGGTATTGCGTAATCATCTTTATTATACTTACATAATAGAGGCCAGTAACTAATATAGCATTACTAAATATAAATTCAATATTTATTTGGTTATTGATTATTATTTGATAATATAAATATTACAGGTATCAATTATTTTACCGGTATATGCATAGATCCATTGTTTTGGTCATTTGCTTTCCGCAACACCTCGCTTTAGCATGCCATTACATAGCATCATAATACCAAGCCGAGTATGAGAGGAAATTCACCAAAGCAGTTAAGTTCCGGTACTGGTGATCACTGGCATCATTGCCTGCTTCTGACACAGTCAAATTGCAACCATGATTAAAGGATTCAAAATCAAAGGTAAAAGCTGTTGATTACAAATGTGTGTTATGTTTGATCTTTCTGGTCTAATTGTAGGCTACATTTATATATATTTGTTCTGTGTAGAGACTTTCTCTGAAGATTATTCGCGTTCCCAAACTCCGGCTCCAATATTTTCACTCAATTTGCCAGCTGTAACTAGCAAATATGTTGTCAACCGTACCTTACTCGAATATCTATTTTGCTTTCGACCCTTAACTTAGCTCAACTCTAAACATTTCCAAGAGTTTGGGGATAATCATGAAATGGTCTGAAGAATTTCCCGGCTCTCAAATTCCAGTTCCAATAATGTTACTCGTTACAAACAGATCTCGCCCGTTGGCCCCGCTCTAACTCTGAGAGTTTAGAGAGAAAATTCTGAAAACTGAGAAAATAGCATTCCATGATAGTAACTGTAGTATGGATTATGCGGAAGATTACTGTTTCGTTGGAGGTGTTTATTGTTTTATGAAACGTGATGCTGCATTTGATGAATTGCTTATTGGATTGCGAGAAAGATAATACTATTTTGGTGAGATTTTGAGGCAAGATTGTGAGTTATTGAAGTTTGACTCTTGGATTATGAGAAAGATTACTGCATTGTTCGAGGTGTGTATTGCAATGTACTGCATTGTTCGAGGTGTGTATTGCAATGTACTGCATTGTTGGAGGTGTGTATTGCAATGTACTGCATTGTTCGAGGTGTGTATTGCAATGTACTGCATTGTTGGAGGTGTGTATTGCAATGTACTTCATTGTTGGAGGTGTGTATTGCAATGTACTGCATTGTTGGAGGTGTGTATTGCAATGTATTGTTCGAGGTGTGTATTTATTCATACTTGATGTTGTATTCGTTGGCTTGTATCGTTATTATTATGAGCATTTCTGTATTGTTGGAATTACTTAACATATTTTTGACACTGGTTTCTTTCTTTCTCACTGTACAAAATACAAACTAACGAATGTTAGTTTGTATCTTGTACAGTGAGATTTTTTGTTTGTGCTTCTCCTCCTTCAGAAAAGTAACCTCCTTCTTGCGTTCAATGCATATATATATTACCTCATAATTCCACACTCATATTATTTGTCTTTCCTTTGAATTTTCGTAATCGTAATTTTTCCGTTTATATTCACCCAAGCCAATTTTAAACGCAAAGTTTATTTTCACTCGAATTCCGCACTCGCATCATAAAATAAATACCAGCTCCATTTCCCCTCCTGCTCTCAAGTATCTCCCCCTTACATGGCCAGAGACCCATCCCGAGTGGGTTTAGTCCAGTTGGCCAAATAAGTTATGTCGCGGCACCAAGTATATTTCGATCAATAATTGGTATCGTCTCAATCTAAACTTTATTTAATCGTTTCGAGTGAGATATACAAACATGTACTCTAAAACATGCTCTTTATTGTTAGTTTTCCTTAATTTTATTTCCAGTACCCGTAAATCATACATAATTATCACCAATAATGGTGTCCTTATGGCGTAACCAAGGAGTAGCTCTCTCTCTCTCTCTCTCTCTCTCTCTCTCCTAGAATTAAGTACTGACCACCTCATTTGGATCGTAAGGTCTGTATGGCCAGTGTATTTATGTAAATCTCTCTCTCTCTCTCTAACTCTCATTAACCCCATTAAATAATCAACAAAAGTAATACATCCCACCTTTTTTCTCCTCCTCTCTCATGACTGGTCCATTATCACCCCCGTGAGCTATTAGGTGTTGGCCGACATAATTATCCTAAGAGCTGGCGTGAACACCGACAGGTACACTAAAGGAGGGTGACCTGTTTTGGTTCGGTCCTTTTCTATCTTTCTCTGGCTTGTATCCATTTGTCCCCATTCAGCCTACTGTTTTAAGACGTTTATCCCCATCCAGGTGTCAATTTTTTACTGGTGAGCGGTAGCGAGCCAGCATATTTTTTATTTTTGTTTGACAGCAGGCTAAATTTGTACATTTTTCGATAGAAAAATTTCTCCGGCGAAGCCGGATTTCTTCTATAATGCTGGCTCGCTATCGCTCGCCAGGAAGAAATCGACACCTAGATGGGGATAAACGTCTTAAAATAGTTGGCTGAATGGGGCCGAATGGATACAAGCCAGAGAAAGAGAGAAAAGGACAGAAATAACAAAAAGCAGGTGACCCCCCTTAAAGATAAACACGAACCCTGCAGCAACGCCTGAGCCACACCCTAAACTACCGACGCACCTTCAGTACACTTGATACTTCGTTTCATTTTATGCTGGTTACTATTTCAGTTTAATAAAGGCCTCCAATAATTAACAAGCTTCGATCTGTTTTATTTAACCCTTTTTTATCAGTTTAATAAAGGCCTCCAATAATTAACAAGCTTCGATCTGTTTTATTTAACCCTTTTTTGCTATCATAGGGCCCTCTGAAGCTGCTCAAAATCGTCTAAATGTAGCTAGTATATAATATAAAAGACGTCGCCGGTACTGAAGGGGTTAATATACCTACACTTATGTTATTCATCTCATTTACTCTCTCTCTCTCTCTCTCTCTCTCTCTCTCTCTCTCTCTCTCTCTCTCTCTCTCTCTCTCTCTCTCTCTCTCTCTCTCTCTCTCTCTCTCTCTCTCTCTCTCTCTCTCTCTCTCTCTCTCTCTCATCCATAAAGCGTTATAGCTTTATAGTTGTTCTTGGTTGTGCACCATTGGCTGTAGCAGACATAGCTTTATTTAGCAGCTGATCTCCATTCATCCTATTACCTTGTTCAAAGCATCTCTGGAAGGCCACAGTATAGCATTCTGTCTGCTGTTATCTTGATGTATATACAGTATATATATATATATATATATATATATATATATATAATTTTTTCTCTCTTATGTGAGTGAGGGAGATAAATGGTAGAACTGCCTGTGGCGAGGTTCTCCCCACAGAGTTGAAAGAGTGACAGGGCCAAACTCAAGGGACGTTCGAGCCAAATTGTCTGAAGACACGGGGTTTGAAATAATTTATGTTGTAGGAAGAGGGAAAGACTGATTCTGGGAGAGAGTTCCAGAGCTCAGCTTAGATAGATAGATAGATAGATAGATATATATATAGATTTTGTTTAAATTACTGTATGTATGTCTCACTCTTCCCATCTCACTCAATGTGTGTGTGTGTGTGTGTGTGTATGTGGGTGTGGGTGTGTGTGTGTGTGTGTGTGTGTGTGTGTGTGTGTGTGTATTGCCCATGTGGTGTGACTGTTGAACTTATTATACTGTAGTCTGTAGGAGGTCGAGGGAGAGTGATTGCAAACCTTTCATGACACAGGTCCCGGTATAGAGATGGTCACTGAACTTGCTATATTAGAGTTAACCTGGTTCAGCCACGCGATAACACCACGGCTCTCCTAATACTTGCTATATTAGAGTTAACCTGGTTCAGCCACGCGATAACACCAGGGCTCTCCTAATACTTGCTCCTTGGCTTCTAGTATAATCTAAAATACACAAATGAATACCGGTACATAAATAAGTACCCGGTAGGTATTAATAATAACCACATATCATACCTTGCCTGAGTGTATTACATTTTGTCGTATCAGATTCACTGGTCCAACGTTTATATTATGCACTACACAAAATACAGAATTATAATCTACTGATCCTACAGGTCGATAATCTATTACCACTCTGACACAAACACATTACCTCTCTCAGTGGATGGACCATAATAAAAGGGCCGTATAAGAAACCTGCACGAATATATTTCGTGCAACTGAGATGGGAACTGTCCGTATACAGTATAATGGCAACACCTAATTAAAGACCCACTGACATACATCATATTTCGTCCTTTATATTATATATATATATACAGTATATAAAACAAAATCTGGACCCCCTTCTCCCCCATGTTTAGCCCCATTAGTGTTCAGAGTTTAAGATGTTTGCCCCATTAGTTTGTCGATTTTAAGACCTTTCACCTCTTTTCTTTTTCATTATTAAGACCTTTTGTGCTATTTAAGTCTACATATTTTTCATGGCGAACGCTAGTGAGCCTGTAATTTTGGCTGCAATTGAGGTTTTGAGGTGAATGAATAGGTGTTGTTAGAAAGCGGTTGCATAAAACGACGAAAAAAAAAAAAAAAAAAAACTACCTCCCACTCCCGCCTCCTCCTCACACAGCCAATCTCGTATTGTTCTCCTATATCCCGCGAGCGTGTTACCGGATCAATAGCATAAGTCTCACCGCTCCCAGGTAGGTTGGTACAGGTGTTTTGGGTTCTTATTAGAAGCCATGTTGTAATACTTATAGTCTGTTTCTTTCCAGCTGACGGTAAATTGTCACGTTTCCATCTTGACTATTCAGTTATTACGAAGATTGTGAAACATGGTGTTAATTATATGAACTTGGAAATAACATGATGTAGAGGCACGGTAGATTCATGATGCAGAGGCACGGTAGATTAATATTTTTCCGTCAATAATCGAGAAAACAGCGACTACAAGATTAAATTTACCGTCAGCTGAAATCAAACCGACTATTGTTTTCTGTGTTCCACCTGCGTTCGAATGGTATACAATAAAAGAGCCCAAAACTCGTTTTCACCCTTGCCCTGACTCAAGTCAAAATCAAGACGGTTGAGACCATGAACACTTGAATAATTCTAACCTTCCTTGGCATCCGGGCAGTAGTGTTTCTCTCCAGAACCATGTTGTCTATATTTGATGAGAGAGAGAGAGAGAGAGAGAGAGAGAGAGTGAGAGAGAGAGAGTATACGCCTTAAGCCTTTCAGCACGATGACGTATTGCTACCTTTGATTCTGGCTAAAATTAGGCGATTTTATGCAGCTACAGAAGGACCCATATTTTATGCTGCTACAGAAGGACCCATATTTTATGCAGCTACAGAAGGACCCATATTTTATGCTGCTACAGAAGGACCCATATTTTATGCAGCTACAGAAGGACCCATATTTTATGCTGCTACAGAAGGACCCATATTTTATGCAGCTACAGAAGGACCCATATTTTATGCAGCTACAGAAGGACCCATATTTTTCAGAGGGTTTATTGAGATGGTTTTTACCCCTTTGAATCCCTGAGGTCTAAAGGTAGCCTGAATATGATAACAATTTCGTCATCGTGTTGAAGGGGTTAAACACAAATATGCTGGCTTGATGGTGTAATGGTTAGAGTGTTTACAAATCTGTATGGTAACCCAGGTTCGAATCCCGGTGGATCACATGCCTTCATTAATTTCATTGGAGGTGTTTGGTGTTGGAATGACATGAATAATAACTGAATAACGTATAAAGTAAAGCGTAATGGAAGATGTGATACACGGATGTAACTTTTTAAATTGAATGTCTTTCGAGAGTAAAGAAGCAACAAATGTAAGTGATTTCTAAAATCTAGTTGAGCAAACACATATTATGCAAATGTTATTGGGTAAGTTCAGAGATATATTTTTTTTTTCCAGTTCCCATTTACTTTTGTATTAAGATATATTGAAACCAAGTAAACTTTCCATATTAAGTAAATTGAGTGTGATGGCGACATTTGGCGTGAGTGTACTTTTTTTTTTTTTTTTTTTCTATGTGATTGAGGGAGGCAAAAGGCATAACTGCCTATAACGAGTGCCTCCCCCATAGTTGAAAGAGTGACAGGGCCAAAATCAAGGGACGTTCGAGCCAAAATGCCTGGACACACGGAGTTTGAAGCAATTTAAGTCATAGGAAGAGGGAAAGACTGATTCTGGGAGAGAGTTCCAGAGCTCAGATGTTGAGTAGAAGAAAGTTTGAGAGTAACGTTTCACTCTTGGGTTGGAGAGTTGCACAGAGTAGGGGTGGGATTGAGTTGCAAGACGGGTACCACGTGCCCTACGTAAAGGAGGTGGTATGCACTGGGATAGCTCTGAGGAACACTGATTATTATAGTAGCGATAGAATAGCGAGAGAGATGCAACATTGCGGCGGAGAGAGAGAGATTGCAGAGAGTTGGTGAGTGGACGGGAGTTAATGATACGAAAGGCCTTCCTTTCAACTTTGTCTAGGAGAGCGGTGTGAGAGGAACCTCCCCACACATGTGAACAATACTCAATACAAGGGCGCACTATGCCCCTGTACAGAGCAAGAAGCTGTGCAGGGGAAAAGAACCCCCTAAGGCGGTTGAGCACACCCAGCTTCTGGGAGGCTGCCTTAGCAAGACTGGTAATATGGTCCTTCCAAATGAGAGCAGAAGAAAAAGAGACACCAAGAATATTGAGAGAAGATGAAGGGTTGATTTTTGTATTGTTGAAGAATAAGGGATAGTCCGCTGGGAGATCCTGACGGGTAGATAGATGGAGAAATTGGGTTTTGGAAGCATTAAAGTTAACAAGGTTTTCTCTGCCCCAATTGGAAATAGTATTTAGATCAGAATTTAAGAGTTCTATGGCTTCATTACGTTTGTCGTTGAGGGATTGCTGGCTGGGGCGTTCTGAAAAACTAATGGAGTAGTGTAAGGTTGAATCGTCTGCGTATGAATGGATGGGAATTAAGGTACAGTTAAGGAGATCATTTATAAAAATTAGAAAGAGAATAGGAGATAGGACAGAGCCCTGAGGAACACCGGAGTTTATAGAGTGAGGAAGTGAACAATGGCCGTCCACAACCGCAGCTATGGAACGGCCGGAAAGGAAATTAGAGACAAAGGCACAGATGGAGGGATAGAAACCGAAGGAGGGTAGTTTAGAAATTAAAGATTTATGCCAGACTCTATCGAAGGCTTTCGATATGTCTAGTGCAATAGAAAAAGTCTCACCGAAGTCCCGAAAGGTCTTAAAGGGAGATCCTTCACTTTTTGTAAAAACAAATATTTATTTATTATTTTTCTAGTTTCCTCGCTAGACCTTCATCAAGCTTAAAATGAAGCCCCCTAGACCCCCTTTCAAGATAAATTTGTACATTTTTCGGTTGAAAAATGTCCTGGCCGTAGGCCAATTCTTCTTAAATTACAGGCTCGCTTTCGCTCGCCAGGAAAAAATCGAGACCTAATTGACAGAAAAGGTCTTAAAATTGACAGAAATGGGGCGAAAGACCATAACATCGAAAAACTAATGGGTCTAAAGATGAGGGAGAAGGTGGTCTAGAAAAGCGACTCGTCTCCCCTTAAGTTACCTGTGTTTTGCTATGTGTATGACGGAGACAAAAAGCAAAGCTGCCAGTAACAAGTGTCTCCCCCAAAGTTGAAAGAGTGAGAGCCAAATTAAACTTCTTCTTTGTTCAGTATTTGTAAGAAGCCTGGTGTGCGTGATCAGTGTAGTGATATGGATAGGAGGATGTGTTTGTGAGAGCTAACTGGATTACTCTCTGTGTAGGTGAGCGACAAACAGGAACAGTGAGGGAGGGCAGACAAATGAAATAGTGATCCAGCAACTCCTTACCACATGCCTATGAGGCCTCCCCTGGGTATTGCCCTGCTCGCTTGGTGTCTACAATACCACCCTCGTTTATTTGCATGTGTAGCATTTTTGTTTGAGTGTGTGTGTGTGTGTGTGTGTGTGTGTGTGTGAGTGTGAGTGTGTGTCTGCTGGAGTATTAACATCTCACTATTGTATTTAGATATAGTGACAAAGACAAAAATGGAAATGAGAGAAAAGGAACGAGTAAAAACGAAATAAGAATAAAAGAGATGGAGACACCGCAAGGAGAAGGAAGGGAATTGTATGCATGGCATTAAATGAGAGTAAGGACTCCTTCCCCCCTGGTTCCCAAGAGTCCTTCCTTTGTCCTCCACCATATCCTGGACTCTTTCCAGGAGAAGGAAGACCACCAACCCACGAGGGAAATTATGGTCTATATTTGGGAAGCTAACCTGGTTACTGGGATTACCAAGGCCAAATATCTGATATTGAGCCATTTTAAATCACTGTATTTATAGGTATCTTGGTTGTGAATGAGTTATACAGATTTATTTTACTTAGATAAATCGCTCAGACCAATAATACAATGAAGAGGTTAGGCTTTTAATCTTGGCTTGAAAGTTAGTAATCTCAAAATTACTACGGTACATAAGTAATGGTTAAGGATGGTGATGGGCTGGTCTATCAGAGTGAGAACTGAGCAATCTCTGCCATACCCATAGCTTACTCTGACTGTTCCTTTTACTTATATATTTTCTAGATCTCAAGTGACGGCGTCTCTAACGTGGATTGACCTCCCAATCTACCAAGATTGGAAGCCAAAGCGTCACATTTTTCCCTTGCCCCTCAACTTTCTCTTCATAATTGCTGAGGGGCACAGGGCCCTGGGTGGGGCTTTGGTTTCCCGGGCGTTTCCGCACCCTCCTCAGCTCCCCGCCATGGAGTGGCTTCGGTCACCCAGGCTTTATTGTGGTCGGCGGGTAGGGTTCTGTGGGGGCGCTCGGTTATGGCCTTGGCCTTGCTCGGGGCCTTGGGGCTGTTCGGCCAGGCAGCTTGGGGAACAACAATAACAACAACAACAACAAAGTAATGGTTAAGGAGAGAGAGAGAGAGAGAGAGCATAAATCGAAAAAAACTACGTTAACAGAATATAATAGAAACTAAGGCAGGAGCTTGAAATGTTCAATTTAATTGAATAATATTTTGTATAGGCCTACTCTTGTATTTCTTTTGATTGGCTCATTTGATTATTATATTACATTATTTAGTCAGTGACTCAGAATGTCTTGCATTCCTTCGATCATTTCTCTCTCTCTCTCTCTCTCTCTCTCTCTCTCTCTCTCTCTCTCTCTCTCTCTCTCTCTTTTATGCTACTATCACTCGCAGAAACGCTTCAGGAGCGGAAGAAGTGCAGGTTTTTTCCGACGCACTCTTAAAGTTGTGGAAATGGAAGTGCCGGTCCGATATCGATCCAAGAATATGGTGCTGTGTGTTTATTTTAATAATTATATTTAATATTACACATTTATGTAAATAACCTTTTAAATATATTTGTTCTACATGTATACCATTGTGTGCAGTTTAAGGTAGATCTGTCGTAGTAAAAAGGGTCAAGTAAGATCGTAACGAAGCCTGTTAATTGCTGGAGGCCCTTTGTAAACTGAATAAAATCGTCTAATAGTAGCCAGAACGTAGTTAAAAGGACGGGCAAAAAGCCATGCAATTAACATAGTTTAATGACAGATTGTCCAGTACCTGTAGCCATGCATTACGATTTAAGATAATCAATTAGTCATTATATAGTAATATGTGGGTTGTCAGCTTAAAACTTCATAATGACAAGAAGTTAAAATGCATCAAATATACAATATACTTCAGTATTTTGTTATTTTTTTATTTTTTTTATTTTTTATTCTGAGTAAATTCGCCGGTAAAATTGATGGTCAACCTCCCTTTATTTTTATTGTGGGCGAATATTAAACTATTTTACTCGGTTTTGAAAGGCACTCTATTTATCTCAGTTAACCTTTTGAATCTCATAATATATCAGATATACTGTTTATCAGAATATATCTGCATCGAAAATTCCCTTCCGTGATAATATTGAAAGACTAGGCAGAATGAACCAAAACCTTTGTTTGTATTTTTATGTTTCAGTAATCATTCTTAAAATCCTCGTTATTTAGAGATACCCCAACATTCTTCCAAAATATGTCTTCGGCTTTGCAGGAGTAAGACCTTCCGGACATATGAATGGTTCCCATCCCTTCCACTCCAGGGAACATGATGACTCTGCGGGAAAATATGCTCTCTATATTATCACAGTTTTGCAATTTGATTATCTGGCAGTGTGTGTGTGTGTGTGTGTGTGTGTGTGTATGTATGTATGTATGTATGTGTGTGTGTGTGTGTGTGTGTGTGGTGTGTGTATGTGTGTGGTAAGCTATGTGCTAGTTCGAAAGGCTTTCCGTAACTCAGTATAGTTTGGTGGTAGCAGGATTCAAATACGATAATCGTCATGGAATTTCATTAAAAAAAAAAAATGGATAAACTGTGAGTGCCTCTGAAGGTTGATAGATCGACAGATAGACGTACGGAGATTAGTAGGCAAGCCGACACAACCAGCCGAACAAGAAACAAAATAAGGGAATGAAGAAATACAGTGAATTAGAAGAAAATATAATCAGGATCAAATGACGGGAGGAGCAGAAGATAAAATATGAGAGATACTAAGTACACCCAACAGACAGACATCATTAACCCTTCACCATCCTCGAATAATAGACCAAAGTACTGGATCATACCAAAACAAAATTATATGATAAACGGAATTGCTCTGAAATTTGACAGACAAGACAGGAAGGTGAACAGGGAGAAATGCCAAAGAAGACGAAGAATGGCAGAAGACTGAAAAGGAATAGAAGCCAAACAGACAGATATACAGACAAGACAGATATACAGACAGATATACAGACAAGACAGATATACAGACAGATATACAGACAAGACAGATCTCATTTAGCCCAAACTTTCACACGATAAAATTCGATTATCTGGGGAGGCTCTGCAAGTTGTCTCTCAGATGATTCACAAACTTTGTCGAGATCAGAAACAGCATTTTTTTCTTCCTGGAAGTTGGGCACCAATATACCGACTCTGTCAGATATCATCAGCAGATATTTCCTTAGACTGGTAGTTTAGGTAGCTTAAATATCAATTTAGTATCGATGCCTTTTATAGATGGGTTTGTAGGTGGACACTGTATTTAGATTTTATGAAGATTAAAAAGGATCTGAGGTGATTAAAAGGGTTGAATGAGATAGTTAAGAACCTGTTAAATGCTGGAGGTTCTTTTTAAGTTGAAGGAAATCGTTTAAAGGTAGCCACAATAAAGGTAAAAATCGTTTAAAGGTAAAAGGATGGTGCCGGTACAGAAGTGGTTATGATTCACCCGCTGCCCATATCTCGTCACTGATCTACCGCAAGTTCTTTTTTCGGTGGGCTATTTTTAATCAGGGCCACATGTCAAGATGGGAGTAAGTTGGAGGGGGAAGTGTTTGAGGGAAGGGGGGGGGGGGGGGGATGAACGGGGGTAAGTTGAAGGGGGAAGTGTTTGAGGGAGGGGGGGTGGGGGGGGAATGAACGGGGGTAAGTTGGAGGGGAAGTGTTTGAGGAAGGGGGGGGGGGGTACACGTGAAACGGGGGTAAGTTGAGGGGGAAGTGTTTGAGGGAGGGAGGGTGGGGGGGGGGGGAATGAACGGGAACGGGGGGAAGTGTTTGAGGAAGGGGGGGGGGGAATGAACTGGGGTAAGTTGGAGGGGGGAAGTTTTGAGGAAGGGGGGGGGGGGAATGAACGGGGGTAAGTTGAAGGGGGAAGTGGTTGAGGAAGGAGGGTGGGGGGGGGGAATGAACGGGGGTAAGTTGAAGGAGGAAGTGTTTGAGGGTGGGGGGGGGGGAATGAACGGGGGTAAGTTGAAGGGGGAAGTGTTTGAGGGAGGGAGGGTGGGGGGGGGGAATGAACGGAAGGGGGAAGTGTTTGAGGGCGGGAGGGAAAGGGGGGGGGGGAATGAACCACGTGAATGAACGGGGGTAAGTTGAAGGGGGAAGGTTTGAGGGAGGGGGGGGGGGGGTGGGTGGGGGGGGGGGGGGGGGGGAATGAACGGGGGTAAGTTGAAGGGGGAAGTGTTTGAGGGCGGGAGGGAAAGGGGGGGGGGGGATGAACACGTGAATGCACATTGTGTGGTGAAGATTAAGGGGACTGGAGTATTAAGGGGACTGGAGTATGGAAGTAAATCAAGTATGAGGAGTGTGAGGAGTACTGTAGAAGAGGCTAGGAGTGTGGGGAGTGGAGACGAGACTTTAAGGGGAGATGGGCTTGTTTATTTGATCATTTATGTATATTTATATTTGTTTTGTTAATAGTTTTCTCCGTAGACCTCCATCAAGCTTTACAAAAAAAAAAAAAACGCCCAAGACCCTCCTT
Organism: Paralithodes platypus; assembly: GCA_032716605.1. Lineage (NCBI taxonomy): Eukaryota > Metazoa > Arthropoda > Malacostraca > Decapoda > Lithodidae > Paralithodes > Paralithodes platypus. The sequence goes on along the minus strand of CM064546.1, from coordinate 1,599,339 downwards.
CAAGATAAATTTGTAAATTTTTCGATAGAAAGATTTCCCGGCCAAAGACCGGTTCCTATTATAATTTACAGGCTCGCTATCGCTCGCCAGGAAAAATTCGACACCTAAATATCACGAACAGTCTTAATATTGACGAAGAAATGAGGCAAAAGGTCTTAAAATCGCCAAACTAAAGTGCCGAACGTCTTATAATGTGAAAACTAATGGGGCTAAACATGGGGATGAAGGGGGGACCAGAAGAACTACCTATCACCCTTTAATTATGGTGTAGGGTTATTAGTAATGGAGTGCTGGTGTAAAGATTTAATTAGTTAAAGAAAGTGAAATATTGGACAGGATTAATTGAGTGATTTATGAGTGTCATTTTGTATATAATAAATATACCCTACTTTAATATACCCTACTTTAATATACCCTACTTTAATATACCCTACTTTAATATACCCTACTTTAATATACCCTACTTTAATATACCCTACTTTAATATAAGCCAGAATTAAAGAGAAAAAGATCCCTCTTACTGGCATGGTTAATCACTAAAATTATGTATGCAACGATTGGTATCCAAAAAAAGACCACGAAGATAAAATGAAGGTTCCAAAAATCTCCTGATGGAAGTCTACGAAATTGATAGTTGTGTCGCCCCAACTCTCTCTCTTTTGTGAACGGTAATTACTGATAATTTAATATCTTTGGAGATACGTGTGTGTGTGTGTGTGTGTGTGTGTTGGTGTTTGTTGGTCCATACGTGTGTTGGTGTTAAGTGTGTTTTTATGTATGTGTGTGTGTGAGAGAGAGAGAGAGAGAGAGAGAGAGAGAGAGAGAGAGAGAGAGAGAGAGAGAGTAGGAAAGATGAATGGAAAGGGAAAATCAAATGAAAATAGAAAGAACGGAAAGAGACCCTAGACAAAGACATAGTAGAGAATGATGACATTATAGAAAGATACAGACATGCTTCTTAAATTAAGCGACGGTCCCTGCAGCCCCCCCTAGCATGTAATCAACAGATCCTGCCAATAATTACCAGTATAATCAGATAATACCATCATAAAGGGTAATCACTTTTGCGTCTGGTAACAACACGCTTGGTTAATTAACTGGTGATGGATGTGGTGCAATATTATGATGTGAATAATATTATGATGTGAAATATGTGGTATTGCTAGAAAATATGAAGGAAGTTATGTAGGCTGTGGTATGAATATGTGGTGAAAATATAATCATTATCAGTCAGTAGCCAACCCTGCACTTGCATGAATAGGCAGGGAGGATCAGCAAGAAACATCTAAAAGGTAACACAGAATACATCTAAACATCTAAAAGGTAACACAGAATAGTCGTCAGCCAAAAGCAGTGACTCTTAAGGGGAGGTTTTTAGTTGATTCCCTAGACTTCCATTAAGCTTAAAATTACTCCCCCTTGACCCCCTTTCAAGATAAATTTGTACATTTTTCGGTAGAAAAATTTCCCGGCCAAAGGCCGGTTCCCCTTAAATTACAGGCTCGCTATCGCTCGCCAGGAAAAAATCGACACCTGAATGGCACGAATGGTCTTAAAATTGACAGAAATGGGGCGAGGGTTCTTAAAATCGCCAAACTAATGGGGCAAGCGTCTTTACATTTCACAAGCAATGGGGCTAAACATGAGGGAGAAAGAGGTTCAGAAAAAAATCCTCCAGGTGGAAATCTCCCCTTAACACACGGAACACCATTCATTCACCAGCCCCCAACATTCACCAGCCCCCAACATTCACCAGCCCCCAACATTCACCAGCCCCCAACATTCACCAGCCCCCAACATTCACCAGCCCCCAAAATCTTAGCTTCACCTCAAATGCTATTTATTTGCATTTAACCCCTTCTGTACCGGTGATGTACTTTTTCATAGTATTCTGGTTACTATTAGACGATTTTGTACAGCTTAGGAAGGCCGTCCACTCATTAAAAGGCTACAGACTATCTCAATTAATCCTTTTAGCTACCATATATCCTTGCTAAGCTTCATAAAATCGTCTAAATGTAGGTGAAATCAAATAAAAAAGACCTTGCCGGTAGAGAAGGGGTTAAAGACCTGCATGTGCTCTCTCTAACAAACTTCCTCCATTCATTCCTATCATTTGCTATTTCTTTTGGTTCATCCATTCCCTTGTCGTCATGCTTTGCCACCCATTGTGACACCATATCATACCATCATCTTCTAGGCCTTCCATGTATTCTTTTGCCATCCATTTCACTGACATACATCCTTTTTACTACTTTCTCTTCAGTCATACTATAGTCTGTTCGCTGTAAGTAGGCGAGAAATCATGACCTATAACCTCTGTACCTCACAAACTACTGGAGTAATCGAGCTAATATTTCTACCATTTGGAAAGAGTCAGTCAAGGAATAGATGTGGAAATATACAGCCAATTTGTTCTAGCCCTTTTTGAGTTACAGAGGATAGAGGTCATGATTGCTCGCCTACTTACAATAGGCCGTAAAATCAGAGAAGTTTCAGGAGAACCCCGGGAAACCCTCTGGCTCAAGCAAAGACTAGGGATGGCTATCCTCCGGGGCAATGCCACCAGCGTCATGAGCTCAGTTCGACTGGACTGGGTCATGCCACTGTGTGAGGCCCGGGCAGGAGTGGTGTATCCGTAGTCTCTCCACAGAAGGGTAAAACAAAACATAAACTTTATTTGTATGTAACATGTGTGATGCACATAAATAAAGGGGGATGTGTCGGATGGTTGAAAGCCACAGTTGCTCGCGCGTTTGGGGCTAGCAACACGTATTATGAAAAACATGTATCCTCCTTCATTCACTGTCCCCTCCTTCACTCACTCAACCCCACAATTTGCCGGAGGATAACAGGTTTTTCACAATACGTAGACGGAGGTATTTTTTATTAATTTTTCTTACAATGAATAGACTAGTCATGTGGCAATTTCATCTGTGAACACTTATTTTCGCAGTTGATCAACAGATTTCCTAACTCACTAATATTTACACTTTTAAATATATATTCTTCGAACTCCACACACTTTTCTTAGTAAATCCATTTCAACTGCTCCCATTCGCGACTTTTTGTTATTTTGCCATTTTAGAGTTTTTGCTGCTTCCATACCTACAGTAAGTTTCTGCTCTTGATCAAGGCTTTCATTGCTCCAGCTACCTTTGTCTTTGCATTACTCTGGGTTCTACTTATCTTGCATGTGCTCCTCTTTCCTCAGTCATGTTCCATATACGTAAACCAGAAATCGTGAGCTGTAACCTCTGTAACTAAAAACGGGCTAGAGTAAATGGGCTGTAAATGTCCACACCTATCCATCCCCCTGCTGATCCTTCCCAAATGGTAGGAATATTAGCTCGATTACCGGCACTCTAGTCGTTTGTGAGTTATAGAGGTTAATGTTCAAGAGCTTTGGCCTACTTATTTGGAACAGAGTCTAGCACATTGCTTTTTTCTGGCCATAGAGAAAGCCACAGTCAAGCAATGTAGGTAGTGCACGACTTTTGAGCGAGTATCTACCAGGACTCGTGACGGTGACTGGAGAAAACCAACCAAGCTATTCACCTCATACCTCGACCATAAATTGTGTAACATTTTGAGAACACCAGAAAAAACTTGTCAACTTATGAGCGGAAGCAAAGGGCATAAAGTAAGACGAATAGCAAGCAGCTGAACAGTCATAGTAAGACATTAGCACCTGAGGAATATATCATTTTCTATCAGGGCTTACAGCGAACCTTTCAGTCAGACTGTTTTTTTTCATCCTGCGGTCGGATACACATATAGAGTTATAGTACCTTAGCTTAGTTGTAAGCGATATTCAGAGCATTAATATAAGCCATGGAGAACAAAGCATTTGGTAATTAACTTGAAATTTACACTAAACACGACACCATTAGTTGCACATTCACATAGAAAATAATCGTAATTGTACGTATTAATGTCATAGAAAACGTGGTTATTGTTATGTGTGCATAGATTCTTGTTTTCACTTTTTGTTTAATCTGTTAGCTATATTGACCTGTTGAAAATGCTATGTATGTACTGTATACCGGTACTTTCCTGTCCGTCTGAATGCCTTATAATTGTGGTACGTAAGTCACCTTAACTTGAGAAATATTTGTGTATCTGTCCCACCAAATAAGCTATCTTCCCTTGCTCACACTATCTGCCCTTACCGTAAGCTAATCCTTCCTCTACCCACACACCTGTCACCATTTTCTATATCATCTTCCTCTACCCACACACCTGTCACCATTGTCTATATCATCTTTCGCTACCCACACACCTGTCACCATTTTCTATATCATCTTCCTCTACCCGCACACCTGTCACCATTTTCTATATCATCTTCCTCTACCCACACACCTGTCACCATTTTCTATATCATCTTCCTCTACCCACACACCTGTCACCATTTTCTATAACATCTTCCTCTACCCACACACCTGTCACCTCCACACACACCTGTCACCATTTTCTATAACATCTTCCTCTACCCACACACCTGTCACCATTTTCTATATCACCTTCCTCTACCCACACACCTGTCACCATTTTCTATATCATCTTCCTCTACCCACACACCTGTCACCATTTTCTATATCATCTTCCTCTACCCACACACCTGTCACCATTTTGTATAACATCTTCCTCTACCCATACATGTTTATTTATACAAGTTGACATTTATTCCTCCCCCTGGGGGGGGGGCCCCATACACCTGGCACCAGAAACTTAAACATCTTGATGGTCCCACTCACCCGTTAGTGTCATATTATTTTCCTCCTCCTCAGCCCACACAACTACCTCCTTCATTAGAAAGCTCTTCCTCTACCAGTCTACCTGGTTAAATATATCTTCACTCAGCTCAAAATTAATCTTCTACTTATTAATTGTCTTTTATTGTAATTGTTACATTACTAAAAACTTACTTCAATTGACACCAATCCTCTATGCCTAATTCAGTCAGTCAGTCAGTCAGTCAACCCTTACTCCCACAAGGGGTAGGGAGGATCAGCAAGAGACACGAGAAAGGAAAAAGAGGTAATAGTTTGCCCACAAAAAGCAACCTCACAAGCATTCAGAAGCACCAATGGATACAAGCCAGGGAAAGAGAGAAAAGGAGAGAAAGATAAAATAAGCCGAAAGAAGCCGGTGACCCCCCCTTAACAAACTGCTTCCTGTAAGAATCGGTAGTAATATATCACGTGGAATCCATGTGCTTTAGCGGGAAGTATAATATGTGTTAATATATTTGGTAATACATCATCTGAAATGGTGGACTAAATAAAAACTTGAATTTATTCTGGGGATCGAAGAGGAAATGTCACTGAAACCGATATATTAAAGGGGAATGGTTGTCTTCTGTGGACCCCCTTCTACCTCGTGTTTAACCCCATTAGTTTTCAGATTTTAAGACGTTTGACCCATTAGTTTGGCGATCTTAAGATCTTTCACCCCATTTCTTTGTCAATATTACTAACTTTTGTTCCATTTAAGTGTAGATTGTTTCCTGGCGAGCAATAGTGATCATTTATACAATACATCAAATGTATTGTAACAGGCAAACTATGCAGAATCTGACATTTTACCATAGATTCATTATGATTTATAATTACCCAAGAGTTCATCCTCCAATGTAATGCAGGCTTTGCTGAAACACCCTGTATACAGTATATATAGCCCCAAAACACCCTGTATACAGTATATATAGCCCCAAAACACCCTGTATACAGTATATATAGCCCCAAAACACCCTGTATACAGTATGTATAGCCCCAAAACACCCTGTATACAGTATATATAGCCCCAAAACACCCTGTATACAGTATATATGGCCCCAAAACACCCTGTATACAGTATATATAGCCCCAAAACACCCTGTATACAGTATATATAGCCCCAAAACACCCTGTATACAGTATATATAGCCCAAACAAAAACACACAAGCACTTTAAGGGGGGTGACCTGCTTTTTTTTATTTCTGTCCTTTTCTCTCTTTCTCTGGCTTGTATCCATTCGGCCCCATTCAGCCAACTATTTTAAGACGTTTATCCCCATCTAGGTGTCGATTTTTTCCTGGTGAGCGATAGCGAGCCAGCATTATATGAAGAAATCCGGCTTCGCCGGAGAAATTTTTCTATCGAAAAATTTACAAATTTAGCTTGCTGTCAAACAAAAAATAATAATATGCTGGCTCGCTACCGCTCACCAGTAAAAAATTGACACCTGGATGGGGATAAACGTCTTAAAAAAGTAGGCTGAATGGGTCCAAATGGATACAAGCCAGAGAAAGATAGAAAAGGCCAGAACCAAAACAGGTGACTCCCCTTAACATTGACTCTAGGGTGGTGGCCAGTCTGTGGCAGTGGCATATGACAATAATTCACCATTATAGTTTTTCTTTCAAGCTCTGTCATAAAAACGGTTTTGCGAAATATGAAACGTCTTGATGGGGTAACGAATGAAGCAAATATTTGTTTACTCTCATTATCTTGAATGGAAACAAAGAATATTATTATATATTGTTCTGATGAATATTTTACTCTTCTCGTAGATGGAAGAAGCAATTCATTTTTTATAATCCCAGTCCAACCATAAATGCAAGGAGGCACAAGATCAAGTGGCAATATGTTACAAACTCAAATGTCTCAACCAATCGAATTAGTAACACTGCTAGACTAATTTAAGGAGACATAGGCCGGTTTTCTGGACCACTTTCTCCCTCATGTTCAGCCCCATTAGTTTTCAGATGCTAAGATGTTTGCCCCATTAGTTAGTCGATTTTAAGACCTTTCGCCCCATTTCTTCGTCAATATTTAGACATTTCGTGCTATATAGGTGTCGATTTTTTCCCTGGCAAACGATAGTGAGCCTATAATGTAGGAAGAACCGGCCTTCGGCCGGGAAATTTTTCTACCGAAAAATTTACAAATTAATCTAGGCCTAGAATGGATGTTTTTTTTTTTTAGTATGATGGAGGTCTAGGGAGGAAACTAGAAAAATAATGAATACATGCAAAAATCACCCAAAAAGTGAACCATCTCCCCTTAATATGCCAATAAAGTGTTCCTGGTGGTGTTGTTGTGCTGATGTGTGTGTGTGTGGGTGTGGGTGTGTGTGTGTGTGGGGGTGTGCGTGTGTGTGTGTGGGTGTGGGTGTGGGTGTGTGTGTGTGGGTGTGATACACATATTTAGTGTGTGTTAGGAGGGAAGGTTGACGATCCCAGTACCTGTTTGGTTTGTTGGTCTTTGTCTTATCGTTCGTATAATTATATTAAAATATTAATTAACGTTTATCAAATCGTACATGTCTTCTTTCATTTGGCCAACTTTATGCAATTTTAACAATTTACTCCTTCAAGTAATTTAAGAATATATCGAGATATACTTCAGTATATTGTAACATGCTATATCGAGATATACTTCAGTATTGTAACATGCTATATATTTTGTTATTGATGATAACATTAGACGACTGTATTCCGATATACTATACAGTATATCTCAGTCAGTGTTGCTATCTTTATATTACGTTTTCTTTACATACACTGGTATCCCTTCCATGTGGAGTGTCAGTCAACGTCAAATCCGAATGCATGGCTGAATTCTCGAATATTGTTGAAACATTTTCAAATTATCTCCTTTCAAAATTATTATTGTTAATATATATTTCTTTACAAATATATACTCATACATGTGGATATAAGAAGTGAGGACCAGTATACTCAAAGTGTCCTTATGACATGGTGAGAGTCATACAACATTTATAACCAAACAAAAAACAATTTCCTGTTAAACTTCATGAATCTGTTAAGAAAACTTTGATTCGTGTATATTTCGTGTACCTGGTTATGATGTATTTTAGAATGCTGTTGGAATGGTGTAGATATGACGTTGGTTCTCAAGATATGACGGCATCGGTACCGTTTGAATGCTTCCTCCTTGTTGCGGACAGCAGTAGAACAAGCGTGAGTAAACCAAGGTTTGTTTGCATTAGACTGAGAGAAAGAAAATGGAATGTATGCTTCCATACCCGAGAGGATTACCTCGTAATGCGTTCAGCACTCTCCGAGGGTCCCCGGCCACGGAAGCAAAAGTCATTCCGTGGGAAATCAAAGAAGTACTGCCGAAGAGCCTCCCAGTCGGCAGCGCCGATGTGCCACAAGTGCCGCCGGTTGGGAGGATCGGGTGGCCGTACTGGAGAGATAGGACAGGTGACAGATATTTGTTTATGGTCGGAGGAGCCCAAAGGATAGAACAGATTTATAGTATAAGAAGAAGGGTTAGAGGTTAGAAGAAGGGTTAGAGGTTAGAAGAAGGGTTAGAGGTTAGAAGAAGGGTTAGAGGTTAGAAGAAGGGTTAGAGGTTAGAAGAAGGGTTAGAGGTTAGAAGAAGGGTTAGAGGTTAGAAGAAGGGTTAGAGGTTAGAAGAAGGGTTAGAGGTTAGAAGAAGGGTTAGAGGTTAGAAGAAGGGTTAGAGGTTAGAAGAAGGGTTAGAGGTTAGAAATAAGTGAAGAATGTTGAAGGATACGGGTGGGTTGCTGGACTAACTGCTCCAGGTCGTTTAAGATAGAAACGATGTAGGCTTGTTCACCAGGTTGGTCAGTGGAAACAGAGGATAGCCATACAAATATATAATAATATTCTTTGTATACATAACTATACCGGTTCTCCTTTCCGTATTTAGTTTTAACGTGTACGAGTATGCGTCCTTAGAAGAAATTATGTATAGATATATATGAGAGAGAGAGAGGGAGAGAGAGAGAGAGAGAGAGAGAGAGAGAGAGAGAGAGAGAGAGAGAGAGAGAGAGAGAGAGAGAGATAACAATAATCGGCGCAGGGTAAGACCAATAGTATGCTTACACCAATTGCGAGAACAATGATGTGTTATAATATCCTGGGATGTACGGTGGCGGTAATAAGTCATGTCCCAGCTGTCATTATGTTTGGCTTGCTCTGTGCTGTATTAATGTCTGTCATATGTTGAATAGGGTGGGTAAGTGTATGAACATGTTTGTATATTTCACTCGATATGAAATGAAAGCTTAGATATTGCTGATACCAATTATTGATCAAAACATACTTGGTGCCGAGACATGACTTATTAGCGCGATTGTACACAGTAGCTATATAAATATAAAATGTAAATAAGTATGGGCGTATCATACTAATGGTACTAAACAATAAGTATGGGCGTATCATACTAATGGTACTAAACAATAAGTATGGGCGTATCATACTAATGGTACTAAACAATAAGTATGGGCGTATCATAGTAATGGTACTAAACAATAAGTATGGGCGTATCATAGTAATGGTACTAAACAATAAGTATGGGCGTATCATAGTAATGGTACTAAACAATAAGTATGGGCGTATCATACTAATGGTACTAAACAATAAGTATGATCTATAATGTATGGTAACTGTGCAACTTGTAACTTAGCGAACCTGTAGTAATATGCGCCGCCGTCTGGTTCAATATTTATGGGGCAAGAGCAACGAGAACGCTGCCTTAAGGAGGGCCACCTGCTTGTTTTATCTTTCTCTCATTTTCTCTCTTTCTCTGGCTTGTATCCATTCGGCCCCATTCAGCCAACTGTTTTAGGACGTTTATCCCCTTCTAGGTGTCGATTTCTTCCTGGCGAGCGATAGCGAGCCAGCATTTAATGGAGAAATCCGGCTACGCCGGAGACATTTTTCTATCGAAAAATTTACAAATTTAGCTTGCTCTCAAAAACAAAAACATATATGCTGGCTCGCTACCGCTCACCAGGAAAATATTGACACCTGGATGGGGGTAAACGTCTTAAAGCAGTAGGCTGAATTGGGCCGAATGGATACAAGCCAAAGAGAGGGAGAGAAAGAGACAAAAAGCGAGGTGGGCCCCCTTAAAGCTGTACACACACCTTCACATGACATAAACAATCATATAGGTGCACACTAGATTATGGTGGAGGATGGTGGTGGTGGAGGAGGAGGAGGAGGAGGAGGAGGAGGAGGAGGAGGAGGAGGAGGAGGAGGAGGAGGAGGAGACAGAGGAGGAGACAGAGGAGGAGGAGGAGGAGACAGAGGAGGAGGCAGGAGTATAGCACCAACCGGCCCTTAGTTCGTGCCATTAGTTAGGCTATTTTAAGACGTTTTGCATCATTTATTTGTCAATAGAATTACCTTTCGGGCCATTTAGGTGTCGATTTTTTCATTTGACGATAGGGCGGATCATTAGTAGTCTCGCCATACTTTTCTATGCCACTATAGTCTATTTCCAGCTAACTGTTGTTGTTGTTGTTTCTGTTCCCAAGGCTGTCTGGCCGAGCAGCCTCAAGGTCCCAAGCAAGGCCAAGGCCATAACCGAGCGCCCCCACAAAACCCTCCCTGCTTACCACTAATAAAGCCCAGGTGACCGAAGCCACTCCAAGGCGGGGAGCTGAGGAGGGTGCGGAAATGCCCGGGAAACTAAAGCCCCACCCAAGGCCGTGTTCCCCTTAGCAATTATGAAGGGAAAGTTGAGTGGCAAAGGAAAAATGTGACGCTTTGGATCCCAATATGCCAACCTCTAGGTTGGCAGTAGGGAGGTCAATACACTGTAGAGACGCCGCCACTTGAGATCTAGAAAATATATAAGTAAAGGAACAGACAGAGTAAGCTATGGGTATGGCAGAGATCGCTCAGCTCTCACTCTGATAGACCAGCCCATCACCACACCAGCTAACGGTAAATTGCCATGCCCACATATTGATTACTGAGCTGTTGTCACGGAAGTATAACGAACTATGTCAATTGTATAAACTTGGTATTTATGTGACACAGAGACATAATAGTTTCATATATATTCATCAAGATATCAAACAACCAGCTGGTAAGGGATTCAATTTATCTTTATTTGTTGTTTTCATGTGTGTACACCCAGCACACCTTACCCACATATTTCAAGAATACAACCATCTGTCCCCTAAATGTCGTCACTACGATATATTGTGGAGTGTACCTGTATGCCGAAACCTCCATTAGTTATACTCCGCAGCCCGAAAACAGTGGCGAGCCGAAATTTATGCAGGGCCAAGATTACCAATATTCTCGAGCGCTGAATAATTCGGGTTTGTTTACATTTGTCAGCTGGGTTTCACAGAACAGAGTTTTGCATGTGTGTGTGTGTGCGTGTTATTAATATGATTTGTTTTCTCTCGAATTAAAGGGACATGGGCCGGTTTTCTGGACCACTTTCTCCCTCATGTTTAGCCCCATTAGTTTTCAGATGTTAAGATGTTTGCCCCATTAGTTATTCGATTTTAAGACTTTTCGCCCCATTTCTTCGTCAATATTTAGACCTTTCATGCTATTTAGGTGTCGATTTTATCCCTGGCGAACGATAGTGAGCCTGTAATGTTGGAAAAACCGGCCTTCGGCCGGGAAATTTTTCTACCGAAAAATGAACAAATTAATCTAGAAGGGGGATATAATGGATGTTGTTTTTTTAATTTGATGGAGGTCTAGGGAGGAAACTAGAAAAATAATGAATACATGCAAAAATTCGGGTTTGTTTGCATTTGTCAGCTGGGTTTGACAGAGCAGAGTTTTGCATCTGTGTGTGTGTGTGTGTGTGTTATTAATATTTATAGTTTTCATTGGAATTAATTGAATAGTGAGTTGTTAGTGTTGGTGGATGTGGTGCTCATGGTGTTGCTGTTTTTGTTTGTGGTGATTTTGTTGTTTGTGGTGATGTGATGTTCATGATATGGCTGCTGTGTTTGTGATGTGATGTTCATGATATGGCTGCTGTGTTTGTGGTGATGTGATGTTCATGATATGGCTGCTGTGTTTGTATATGCCGATGTTATTCTCAATACTATTGGTTTTATATACTGTTGTTTTTGTTGTTGCCACTGGTTTGTTTGTTATTGTTAGTATTGCTGATGATTAATTTATCTTGTTATATTAATATTTTGCTGATGGTGTAGGTGATAATGGTTGTTGCTTTAAATATGGCATGATAATTATGTTTACTTCTATTGGTTTGGATTAGTGTTGATTTGTGTGTGTGTGTGTGTGTGTGTGTGTGTGTGTGTGGTTGGTGTTACCTCAGGTTACTACAGTTAGTTGTTTCGTCAAGTGGGAAATCCACGCTAAGTGCGAGCTAAGCTCATTATTATGCTCGCGGCCGTCCTTAAAGCTGGGAATGTATTGGGCGTGAAATGGCATGTTAAGTGTTTTATATGTACTGTTGGAATGGCTATGGATGTCATGTGTAGTCCTGTATATTAGCTAATTGGGCCGACAATCGGAAACGAAGGCTTACGGGTGCGATCTGTATATGGGGTAGCCATTCTCTACTATAGGACGGTCACCCCGTGAGTCATCGGCCGCGAAGGCTTAGGTAGCCATCAGCTCTTAGGGTGAACCATGATGATACCCATCATCGGCGCCTTGTCACCATTTTTTGGGGCGCAACGCCGCAGATGGGACGTCACAACGTCGTCCACCTTATTCCAGTGAGGTACCGCCTATTTACAAGCTAAGGTGAACATGAGGCTAACACATGAAAGGAGACAAAGCCCAATTTGTCTCGTTGCGCCTTCGGCCGGGGATTGAGACCCCCGAGGCACCCCTCGTGTGTGAGACGAGAGCTCTAGGGCCCTACTCTTGAGGCTAAGCGGGCTGTGTGTGTGGGGTGTGTGTGTGAGTGTGAGAGGTGTGTGTGCGTGCGTACGTGCGTGCATGCGTGTGTGTGTGTGTGTGCATGTATATGTGTGTGTGTGTGTGTTTAACTTGTTTATGTACAAACTCAACACCTGTGCAATCTACATCATTAGTATATTATTTTGTCACCTGTGAACAAAAAAGAGAGTGTGTGTGTGTGTGTGTGTGTGTGTGTGTGGAGAGATGGGCAACATCTCCATTCTTTTAGACAGGATGCACAGAGCTCATAGAGCAACTCTTAGCAACCCAACCTCTGAAACCTTAAAAATGAACTGGCAAGAATTACGATCCGATGTACAAAGAACCTTACGAAAAATGCAAAATGATTGGTGGACAAATAAGGGACAAGAAATACAAGGGTATGCCGATGCACATGACATGCACAACTTTTATAATGCTGTAAAACAAGTGTATGGACCTACAAGCTGTCCACTTACACCATTAAGGAGTGCAGACGGAACTACTCTTATAAAAGATCAAAAGGCAATTGTTGAGAGATGGGGGAGCACTTCAAGGACTTGCTGAACCAAGACAATCATGTAGATCCAACTTGCCAACAAGAGTTTGAAGAGCAACCCATTATTCAAGATCTTGATATACCACCAACCTTTAATGAAGTGACTAGAGCAGTTAAGACCCTGAAAGATAACAAATCTCCTGGTCCAGATGGTATACCAGCAGAGCTAATTAAATATGGAGGTTACCTACTGCTTCGAGATATTCACTCATTCATTTTGGAGGTTTGGGACAAGGAGTACATACCTCAGACATGGAAAGATGCAAATATTATCACAATTTACAAAAACAAGGGTGATAAATCTAATTGTGGCAACAGCAGAGGCATTTCTCTTTTAGCTGTGGCAGGGAAGGTGCTGTCAAAAATCATGCTTCAAAGACTTGACCAAAATTACTGAGGAAATACTGCCAGAGTCACAATGCGGTTTCCGTAAAGATCGAGGAACTATTGACATGATTTTTACTATACGTCAATTGCAAGAAAAATGCAGGGAATAAAATAAAGACATTTTTATAGCCTTCATTGATCTGTCAAAAGCCTTTGATACCGTAAATCGAGAAACATTGTGGAATATTCTCCGTATCTTTGGCTGTCTACCAAAATTTGTGGCACTTGTAAGGCAGTTTCATGATGGCATGACGGCAAGAGTCACTGCAGGAGGCCATGCATCAGAACCATTTGTTGTTAATGCCGGAGTCAGACAAGGATGTGTACTGGCACCAGTCCTTTTCAAAAAAAATTTAATATGCGTTATAATACTTCTTCATAGGACTATAGCAAACAGAAGTGGAATCAACATAGACTATAGACTAGATGGCAACCTCTTCAACATTCGTAGATTTCAAGCAAGAACAAAAGTTTCTATGGAAAATATCCTGGAACTTGAGTATGCAGATGATTGTGCTCTTGTAGCTCACTCGCCAGAGTAACTAGAAGTCGCGCTTGAAGCTGCAGCAAGTGCTTACTCCAGAATGGGCCGGTCAGTTAACATCCAGAAAACACAAATAATTTCTCAGTGGTCAGCTCAGATACCACCTGTGCAGCCAGTGTTCAGATTAGCAGGAGAGGAGATAGCACAAGTTCCTTCCTTCAAGTATCTGGGAAGCTTCCTGTCTGAAACGGCCAGTATTGACGATGAGGTACAACACCGACTGAGACAAGCTGCAGCATCTTTTGGCCGCTTACAAGAGAGAGTTTTCCAAAATAATCACCTGACTCTTTGTACCAAAGTGGCTGTATATAATGCTGTGTGTT
>CM064546.1:1574873-1579873 GCA_032716605.1 Paralithodes platypus | reverse complement strand
TCAAGCCCTTGCTCACCAGGTATATATATATATATATATATATATATATATATATATATATATATATATAATTACTTACTTTTCTGTCCATTTTGCAATATCAAGATAAAATCATTTACTCGACAGACCTCCAACCGTCTCTCTCTCTCTCTTTCTCACTGTATCTATGTATCTCCCCAGGTAACTTGGTGGATCGCGGTGTGGTTGGCAGACTATGGAGGTTTGCTGTCATGGGCGACCCCACCGTAGACACCTTCCTCGTACGGGACACGGACAGGTAAGTCGTCGGATATGTACAGTCACTTAGGACAATTCGAGGGACCCCTTTGTTTTTCTGTATACACGGTTTTCGTTTATGTGTTTAGTACTCTTTACCCTTGTCTTTAACGACCAGTATTCGTACCTCAGCCAATATATGCAAATATTTGTGTGTAGGAGTATTGGTGCTATGTATTGTACCTTAAAATAGGCAGTAACTTATTCAAAGACTATCTATATATTTTTGAAATCTGTATAAAGTCAAAATCATACCAGGAGAGCCACTTTGGCTGTTCCACTCTGTATCTAGTGAGTAAGTAAATAAAGCTTGGGAATTGTGATTCTGCTCATCGTCCATATCCTCTTTTTCTTATGTTTACCTTCTGTTTATACTGCAATAAACTAAGTTTGTATGCTTTAAGGGGAGGTTTTCAGTGTGTTTCCTAGACTTCCATCAAGCTTGAAATTACACCCCCTTGACACCCTTTCAAGATAAATTTGTACATTTTTCGGTAGAAAAATGTCCCGGCCGAAGGCCGGTTCCTCTTAAATTACAGGCTCGCTATCGCTCGCCAGGAAAAAATCGACACCTAAATGGGACGAAAGGTCTTAAAAGTGACATAAATGGGGTGACACTTCTTAAATTCGCCAAACTAATGGGGCGAACGTCTTAAAACTTCAAAAGCAATGGGGCTAAACATAAGGGAGAAAGGGGTAAAGAAAAAAATCCCTCAAGTGGAAACCTCCCCTTAAAATAGCCGTACAACAATAACTTACTAGGTTTCATAAATAACCTAGAATACCACTTATCATTATGTTCCTTCCAACATTATCAGATAGTTATTATATGTTACTAGTTTAATATATACATTATCAGATAGTTATTATATGTCACTAGTTTAATATATATACATTGGTATTATTCGTGTGTTATCTATCCCTCTACGTTATTCTACTTGACCTGACTGACCAACTAACCTAAACCTGCCCCCCCCCCCCCCCCCTGAACCAGCTGGGTGTTACAGAGAGAGGTGGTGGTTGTGAAGCAGTGGTTACAGTCTGATAAAGAGTTCCATGTTATCAGGGATCATCCGGGCCACAAGGACGTCATG
This sequence comes from Paralithodes platypus, assembly GCA_032716605.1. NCBI lineage: Eukaryota > Metazoa > Arthropoda > Malacostraca > Decapoda > Lithodidae > Paralithodes > Paralithodes platypus. Next base: position 1,578,503 of record CM064546.1, on the reverse strand, counting down.
TTGGCAGGTGGGTACTGTAATAATGTCTGACAGATGTTGGCAGGTGGGTACTGTAATAATGTCTGACAGATGTTGGCAGGTGGGTACTGTAATAATGTCTGACAGATGTTGGCAGGTGGGTACTGTAATAATGTCTGACAGATGTTGGCAGGTGGGTATTGTAATAATGTCTGACAGATGTTGGCAGGTGGGTACTGTAATAATGTTGACAGATGTTGGCAGGTGGGTACTGTAATGTCTGACAGATGTTGGCAGGTGGGTGATGTAATAATGTCTGAAAGATGTTGGCAGGTGGGTATTGTAATAATGTCTGACAGATGTTGGCAGGTGGGTACTGTAATAATGTCTGACAGATGTTGGCAGGTGGGTGATGTAATAATGTCTGAAAGATGTTGGCAGGTGGGTATTGTAATAATGTCTGACAGATGTTGGCAGGTGCGTACTCTACTAATGTCTGACAGATGTTGGCAGGTGGGTACTGTAATAATGTCTGACAGATGTTGGCAGGTGGGTACTGTAATAATATCTGACAGATGTTGGCAGGTGGGTACTGTAATAATGTCTGACAGATGTTGGCAGGTGGGTACTGTAATAATGTCTGACAGATGTTGGCAGGTGGGTATTGTAATAATGTCTGACAGATGTTGGCAGGTGGGTACTGTAATAATGTCTGACAGATGTTGGCAGGTGGGTACTGTAATAATGTCTGACAGATGTTGGCAGGTGGGTGATGTAATGTCTGACAGATGTTGGCAGGTGGGTGATTTTTTTTTTTTTTTTTTTTTTTTTGGAGACAATGAACGGAGGAAGGAAAAACACAGATAAAACAAAAAGGTCCATGTGCCTAAAGGCATCCTCCATTCATAAAATGTTTGTAACAACTGGATTTAAACTTTTGTAGATTGTAAGTTTGTGGAAAGCAACTCGAGGGAAGTGAATTCCAAAGAGTAGTAGTTCTAGGGATAAGTGAATTTTGATAAGCAGAAGTTCTGCATTGTGGAGGAGAAAGTGTAAATTCATGGGCTCTCTCAGCTGCCCTAGTTCTACGGGGAAAGATGTGGAGAGGCGGCACAATTGAAGCAAGTTCCTCGGAACAATTGCTGTGAAAATATCTGTAGAATAATGCAAGGGATGCAACGTTTCTTCGTATGGATAATGTAGGAAGGTCCTGTGTGATTGCAGGGTTATTGATTAATCTAATTGCTTTATTTTGAATTTTGTCCAACTGCCTCAATGCAACCACTCCACTTCCACTCCACAGAGGTGAACAGTAATCCATCTGAGAACGCACATGACTTTTATATATTACGGCCAACTGCTCGTCAGTGAAGAATTCTCGAACTCTGTACAGGAGTCCCAGTTTTTTAGAGGCATTCTTAGCAATGCTTCTAACATAATGTGTCCAGCTCAAGTTAGTAGTTAATGTTACACCGAGAATGTCAATACTAGGGGAAGTGGGAATATTTACATCATTAAAAAATATATAGGAGTCAGTGAGATTCTGTCGGTTAGAAAATGTAATGTACTTGGTTTTCTGTGCATTAAAGGAAACTAGATTCTTTTGTCCCCATTCATTAATTCTAGAAAGGTCCTGGTTCAGAGAAATTGCAGTGTTTATTTTTGAATTTATAAGATCGGGTTGGGTGAAAGAATTGGTAAATGTGAAGGAACTGTGGAGTGTTGAGTCATCTGCGTAGGAATGTATTGTATTATGAGTGGTAGATATGAGATCATTGATATGAATGAGGAACAGAGTTGGGGCCAACACTGATCCCTGGGGAACACCAGCATTTATTGAGTGAAATTGAGAATAAAGGCCATCTACCATTACACATATTTTTCTGTTATGAAGATAAGAAGATGCAATAATGTCTCCCCAATATTGGGTTAATTATACTCTCACAGGAACACTATGCTGGCAGGTGTGTGATGTAATAATGTCTGACGAATGATAGCAGGTGGGTGATGTAATTATGTCTGACGGATGATAACAGGTGGATAAAGTAATAATGTCTGCCGGATGATAGCAGGTGGGTGATGTAATTATGTCTGACGGATGATAGCAGGTGGGTGATGTAATTATGTCTGACGGATGATAACAGGTGGATGAAGTAATAATGTCTGCCGGATGTTGGGATATTATACTATAAAAAGGCCACCATATTGGCGGGTAGGTTCAGTAATAATGTCTGCCGGATGTTGGACCAGTATACACAATTGACCATCAGTTATATAATGTCTAAGCGCGCCTAAATAACAAACTCACAAACGTCTTTCTTATTATCAGTAGTTTCCCCTTAACAACAATAGCATACCCTTACTCTTGCATTAACCCTATCCCAACTTTAATTCACTAACACAAACGAACTCAGTCAATCCGCATTACATCTAACTGATTTAAATACACTAACTTCCATGCACCTTTTTTTTTAATACACTAACTTCCATGCACCTTTTAATACACTAACTTCCATGCACCTTTTAATACACTAACTTCCATGCACCTTTTAATACACTAACTTCCATGCACTTTTTTTTTAATACACTAACTTCCATGCACTTTTAATACACTAACTTCCAGCACTTTTTTTTTTAATACACAAACTTCCATGCACCTTTTAATACACTAACTTCCATGCACCTTTTAATACACTAACTTCCATGCACCTTTTAATACACTAACTTCCATGCACCTTTTTTTCAGACTAACCGTAACATGCCAAACTCACTCAATCCACAGTAACCATTTTATACCCTAATTATTTGGTCTATGTGGATCAGGGAGACAGAAGGCAAAACTGCCTGTGATGAGTGCCTCCCCCAGAGTTGAAAGTGAAACAGGGCCAAAATCAAGGAATGTTCGAGCCAAAATGTCTGGACGCACAGAGTTTGAAACAATTTAAGTCATAGGATGAGGGAAAGATGGATTCAGGGAGAAAGTTCCAGAGCTGTCTTAATCTTAATTCACACTCTTCCTAACACATCTAAACCCAAACCTATTTATTTTAGTTACCCCTTCAATACCGGCGACGTCTATTGTATTTTATGCTAGCTATATCTAGACGATTTTATACATGTTTAATAAGGATCTGTGGTGGTCAAAAATGGTTAAGTGAGATAGTTCAAAGTCTGTTAATTGCCAGAAGCCTTTTTAAACTGACTAAAATCGCCCAATAGTAGCCAGAATAAAGTTAAAGGACGGCACCAGTACTCAGAGGATTAACTCTAATCCTAATTCCCCCCCCGACTCCCACTTCTTCTGTACTGTGTGAGTCTGGCATAAAGCACTATTATTTTATATATTATTATTATTATTATTATTATTATTATTATTATTATCCCGCCCATCCAGGTTTATGGGGAGGCCACAACCGGAGAAAAGAGAGCTGGCTCGAGTGAGGGACGCCGTGTTTAACCATCCCACCACCTAAGCCGCGGACTTGATCAGCACCTCCTGGCCACCAAGTCTGGCCCTACATCAAGGTAAACAATCTACGGCAGGGTTTTTAGGGACGTGGCGTTCACAGCTCCTTCGATCAGAGAAAGAGTATACAGACTAATAACAACGAGGTGCCATTGTATAGGCTTATCCATCAATACATTCACCCTGACCTAACACACATAACAAAG
>CM064546.1:1489689-1574773 GCA_032716605.1 Paralithodes platypus | reverse complement strand
CCACTTACCTAAAAGCAGTGCAAGACTGCATACCATCGAAAATACGGCGTCCAGGCCATAATAATAAGCCCAAATGGTGGAATAAAGATATTTCAAACTGCCTGCTTGCTAAAAAATGTGCTAATGATAGATTAAAATCCTCACAAAATGACGAAGAACGGGTGCAATTTGTAGAGCTACGACGCAAAGCCAAAAAGTTAATTAAGCAAAGTAAAAAGACCTTAGAGTTACATATTGCGAATCAAAGTAAAACAAACCCGAAAGAATTCTATAGTTATATCAGAAAGAAAAAAGTAGTTACTTCAACTGTTGGACCGTTAGTCGATGAAAAAGGAGAATACACCAAAGACGAAGTACAAATGAGTAATGCCCTCAATACCTTCTTTGCATCAGTTTTTACAACAGAAGACCTCAGTGATATCCCTACACCATCGCCGATTCAGATTGATAATTCAGATGTTCTAAGCAATATCACCGTTACAGAGAGAGAAGTATTGAATTGTTTAGATAAACTCAAGGTAAATAAAACGCCAGGACCTGATACAATCTCGCCTAGAGTTCTAAAGGAAGCTAAGAATGAGCTCTCCAAACCACTGACATTACTATTCAATAAATCCTTGCAGTCTGGAACTATGCCTGATCAGTGGAAGCTAGCCAACGTAACACCGATATTCAAAAAAGGCAGCAAATCCCTACCCAGTAACTATCGTCCAATTAGCTTAACCTCAGTTGTATGTAAAATGCTAGAAACGGTCATACGAGACAGACTCGTAAATCACTTGGAGGAAAATAACATACTTAAAGATACTCAACAGGCCTTTCGTAAAAAACGTTCCTGTTTAACAAACCTCTTAGACTTCTTCCACGATATCCTCAACCTCTACGATGAGAGTAAAGCTGTAGATATTATATACCTTGATTTTCAAAAGGCCTGTGACAAAGTTCCCCACAAACGTTTACTGCTAAAACTAAAAGCGCATGGAATACAAGACGGTGTGTTGAAATGGATAGAAAATTGGCTCAGCAACAGAAAGCCAAAGTAGTCATAAACGGTAAGGCATCTAAATGGACCAATGTAAGTAGCGGGGTACCCCAGGGATCGGTACTAGGACCAATTCTCTTTCTAATTTACATCAACGACATAGATGAGGGTCTCACCTGCACAATCTCAAAATTTGCTGACGATACAAAAATTGCAAATAGCGTACTCTCAAAAGAACAATTGACGATATGCAACACAATCTAGATAAATTGTCATGTTGGGCCCAAATTTGGCAAATGAGTTTCAATGCGGATAAATGTAAAGTACTACATGTCGGATACCTAAATGAGAAAGCAAACTATTCGATGAATGGCACTCAGCTTAAGAATGTAAACAGAGAAACTGATCTGGGAGTAACAATATCGAGGTAACCTAAAACCGATGTCAACAATGTTCAGAAGTTGTTTAAGAAGGCAAACAAAATAATTGGCTTTATAGGCAGGTCATTTGAGCATAAATCCAAAGAAGTTATCCTAACCCTTTACAATTCCTTAGTCCGCCCTCTTCTGGAATACTGCGTTCAATCCTGGTGCCCTTATTACCAAAAAGACATAAACAAGCTAGAACGAGTTCAACGCTAGAGTTACCAAAATGATACCTAGCCTAAAGAACAAACCATACGAAGAGCGTCTTAGAGAATTAAATCTATTTCCTTTAACCCAGCGCAGATTAAGAGGCGACTTAATTCAAGTGTTCAAAATCATCAAAGGCATCGACAATATGAACGGTTAGTAAGTACTTCACTATCGACCAATCTAATTACACGCGGGGAAACGGTTGCAAAATTATTGGTAAATCTTTTAACTCGCACGAATCTAAGAATTTCTTCTTCAATCGAGTTGTCAACTTGTGGAATGGGCTTCCCCGTGACGTTATAGACTGCAGCACCGTTGATTCATTTAAATTCCGCCTAGACAAATATCTCGCATCAAACCCGCGACTGACTGCGTTTGTAAATGAATAACTTTATCCTCCCCTCAGTTACTAACCCAAATGTCCCCTACTAACTTCCTAGTCCTGCCACGTTAGTGGCAGGGCAGTAGTTCCCTTTCCAATGTTCCCTTACCCACTCTAAACCACTGTTTGGACACTTGATCCTCAGTGTTTTGGAGGACAAGCAACCTAGAAGGGTCACTAGATCTGTTGTTGCTTGATTTCCTTTGTACTCCTTTGTACTTTGTACTCTCTCTCTCTCTCTCTCTCTCTCTCCCATGGGCACGCACTTTTAAGCACATTTTACATGTACAGTCATGACCAGTAATCTCCGGTAATGGTGCACTGAGGAGTATGAGCCATACTCTCGCTAGATATACAGGTCTGCCAAAAGGAAATGTAGCGCGACATTAGCGATAATTGCCGACTTGTGAGTTTCGTGCTATAAGGAAGGAAATTGGAGCTTTATACATCGATAATAAACAGAAATACAATAATAGCATAAGTTGTTGATGGATCGAAAGTAAGTTGAATTGGGTTTTATGTATTTATAAATGCACTACGACTGTGTTATAGCTGGTAATTCTGCTAAATATCGATGTCTACAGCTCCAACGTCCTTATAGAACGAAATTCACAGGTGGTCAAATGCTCATTTTAGCGAATGTCTATGGTAGCGCTGCGGTTGAAGCCCGCGAGCTACGAAGCTCGTTTTGGTGTCAGTTTGAAGCTATTTTCTTCTAGTTTTTTGGCTGAATACATTTAATTTCATTCAGACACTTGATTAATCAATCAGGAGTGCCTGAATGAGCCCTAATATGGAGGAAATGTGCCCGTAGCGTAAGTGTTAAGGGGAGGTTTTTAGTGTGTTCCCTAGACTTCCATCAAGCTTAAAATTACACCCCCTTAGACGCCCTTTCAAGATAATGTGTACATTTTTCGGGAGAAAAATGTCTCGGCCGAAGACCGGTTCCTCTTAAAACACAGGCTCGCTATCGCTCGCCAGGAAAAAGTCGACACCTAAATGGCACGAAAAGTCTTAAAATTGATAGAAATGGGGCGACAGTTCTTAAAATCGCCAAACTAATGGGGCGAACGTCTTAAAATCTCAAAAGCAATGGAGCTAAACGTGAGGGAGAAAGGTGCCCAGAAAAAAATCACGCAAGTTGAAATCTCTCCCCTTAAAGACCGGATGGCCGTATTGATTTGTTTATTTATTCATATTTGCATTATGTTTTATAGTTTCCTCCCTAGACCGCCATCAAACTTAAAAAAAGAGAGAACGAAAAATAAAAAGAACACACACACCCAACAAGATAAATTTTTACATTTTTCGATAAAAACATGTCTCGGCCGAAGGCTGGTCCCTTTTAAATTACAGGCCAGGAGAAAATCTACCTAAATTGCATGAAAGGTCTTTAATATTGACAAAAACATGGAGGGAAAGATCTTAAAATCGCCAAACTAATGGGCCGAACGTCTTAAATTCTCAAAACTAATGGGACTAAACAAGGGGGGAGAAAATGGGTCCACAAAAAAACAACAACAACCATCAACAACAACAACCATCTGGCACAACGTTCATGCAGCCCGCTAATTTACCAGTCCTCATTATTTCCTGGACCATTATCACCTGCCCCCCCCCCCCAGGTATTGGCTGACATAATTATCCTAAGAGCTGGGGTGAACACTGACAGGTAAACAGTGTAAGCCTGAGACCAACACTCAGTACACCACACCCTACACTACTGATACACCAACACTTACACCCTGATACACCAACACTTACACCCTGATACACCAACACTTACACCCTGATACACCAACACTTACAGCCTGATACACCAACACTTACACACTGATACACTAACACTTACACCCTGATACACCAACACTTACACCCTGATATACCAACACTTACACCCTGATACACCAAAACTTACACCCTGATACACCAACACTTACACCCTGATACACCAACACTTACACCCTGATACACCAACACTTACAGCCTGATACACCAACACTTACACCCTGATACACCAACACTTACAACCTGATGCACCAACACTTACACCCTGATACACCAACACTTACACCCTGATCGAGGATATTGTTTAGTTGGGTACTGACATTGAACTAAGCACACAACATTACGTACTGTAGCCTACATGGTCAAGATTACTGTAACCATCATTATATTGTATTTTTAACTGATGTAATATTACTGTACTGTGAATGTGCACAACTTTAGTTTTCGTTTTTAGTAATTCTTCAGATATATTTATTTACCGTACATGAATGGAATGAGTATATTATGATAACCTACTGTATATCTCCATCAGAAGTAGAAGACAGGATTTTTAAAGCACCTTAACCCCTCCTGTACCAGCGACGTCTGTTGTATTGTGTTCTGGCTTTATATAGACAATTGTATGCAACTTGGGAAGGATCTGTGGTAGTTGTTGTTCCCCAAGCTGCCTGGCCGAACAGCCCCAAGGCCCCGAGCAATTCCAAGGCCATAACCGAGTGCCCCACAGAACCCTCACTGCCGACCACAATAAAGCCTGGGTGACCGAAGCCACTCCATGGCGGGGAGCTGAGGAGGGTGCGGAAACGCCTGGGAAACCAAAGCCCCACCCAGGGCCCTGTGCCCCTCAGCAATTATGAAGAGAAAGTTGAGGGGCAAGGGAAAAATGTGACACTTTGGCTTCCAATCTTGGTAGATTGGGAGGTCAATCCACGGAAGAGACGCCGTCACTTGAGATCTAGAAAATATATAAGTTAAAGGAACAGTCAGAGTAAGCTATGGGTATGGCAGAGATCGCTCAGTTCTCACTCTTATAGACTAGCCCATCACCACATGACTAGAACCCAATCCTCTCAGCATCAGCTAGGAAAGGCCCTAGAAAGCCGCCTTTGGCGGGGGGGATAGCTCCCCTATTTCAACCCCTGTCGGGGTTGGGCACCCGCCCTGACTGACATACTTCGAAGCCGTAACATTGCCAGTGATCCTTCCTTTAACTGAATGACATCGATTCCTAGTAGCCAAAATAAAAATAAAAGGATGTCGATGGTACAGAAGGGTTAAAACACAACTGTAAATAAAGTAAAACGCGACTGTGGATTTCAATTTGTTTATAGTAATTTCAATTTGTTTATAGTAATTTCAATTTGTTTATAGTAATTTCAATTTGTTTATAGTAATTTCAATTTGTTTATAGTAATTTCAATTTGTTTATAGTCATTTCAATTTGTTTATAGGCATTTCAATTTGTTTATAGTAATTTCAATTTGTTTATAGTAATTTGCAGAATAATTATTGTATATTGATGCAGTATTTGGGATTTTTTTTTTTCTCCATCAAACAAATAATTTCACAAGACGTTGTTCAATGTTTTGTCTGTATCGTAAAGACATGCTCAAGTATTCATGATTAAGATTTTAAACTTCAACCTATCTTTAAGGGGAGATTTCCACTTGAGGGATTTTTTTTTCTTGACCCCTTTCTCCCTCATGTTTAGCCCCATTGCTTTTGAGATTTTAAGACGTTCGCCCCATTAGTTTGGTGATTATAAGAACTTTCACCCCATTTATGTAAATTTTAAGATCTTTCGTGCCATTTAGGTGTCGATTATTTCCTGGCCAGCGATAGCGAGCCTGTAATTTAAGAGGAGTCGGCCTTCGGCCGGGAAATTTTTCTACGGAAAAATATACAAATTTATCTTGAAAGGGGGTTAAGGGGGTGTAATTATAAGATTGATGGAAACCTAGGGAACAAGCTAAAAACCTGCCCTTAAAGTTGACCAAGGGAGCTGGCCTAAACCCATATGATTATTATAAAGAGACATAAACCGTGGTCCTGGCATCTATACAACCCTCGGCGGTGGTGAGTCGGACTCTGCTTGGAATAAAATATAAGTTCCAAGACAGGATAGTTTCTGAAGTTTATGTGTGTGTTTTGGAGAGGACGATTTTTGTAAGAGTTTCCTCTCTGAGATAGCGCCCCAAACTTTATATTATTTTTAGCCGAGATTGCACCTCGGAGTGTAACTTCAAGGTAGTGAGAAAAGCCAAAACAGAGTGCCATATTCTCGGTTACTTGTTTTCGGGTTAGCACTGTTGTGAACAGAAATAAATGTGTGCAATATTTAGATTAACCCGTTCAGTACCAGGGACGTCCTTTTCATCATATTCTGCAACTATTGGGCGATTTTGTTTTCAGTTTAGGAAGGACCTCGAGCAATAATAAGGCTTCAAGCTATCTCGACCAACCCTTTTAACTTGAGAGGCACTCAATTCCTGGCAGCAGCCTCCACGAACCAAGACCACCCACTAAACTACATGGCAACACACCCACAGACACCAAGAAATATCAAAACAACACCCAGAACACGGTATCACACACAATTATTGTCCTCTCTCCCTCCCTGCCCACCCGGAACCAACTTCCAGAAGCACATCCATACTCATATATCTCACCGATCCATCCACTCACTCACAGACAACACGCAGCTGCATGCACGACCTCCCGAAATCCATCCTTCCGAATCCTCCCTTCCTCGCGAGGACAGAGTCCACCTGGCCAGGCTGAGATGCGGACACCATCCAGCTCTCCTGAGCTAGGCCCTATCAGAAGAGACTGGATGACTCCGTTGTCGACGCCTGCCCGGGATGTAACACAGCACCCCATACCATTAAACACATCATAGAAGACTGCATTTCACACAACCACTTACGCCAACAACACAATCTACACTCAATGAGAGCTCTGTGGGAAAGCCCGATCGTGGCCATGGCCTTTCTCAGGGACTCGGGGCTGTTCGGCCAGGCAGCTTAGGGAACAACAACAACAACAACAACCCTTTTAACTATCATAGATCCTTCCTAAGCTGCATAATATCGTCTAAATATAGCAAGCATATAATACAACACACGTCGCTGGTACTCAAAGGGTTAACCATGTATAGATAGTGATGAAGTACATGAATAAACTGATTGAGCCGCAAGGAAAAACTGCCTGACAAATAAGGGGAGATTTCCACTTGAGGGATTTTTTTCTTGACCCCTTTCTCCCTCATGTTTAGCCCCATTGCTTTTGAGATTTTAAGACGTTCGCCTTATTAGTTTGGTGATTATAAGAACTTTCACCCCATTTATGTCAATTTTAAGACCTTTCGTGGCATTTAGGTGTCGATTATTTCCTGGCGAGCGATAGCGAGCCTGTAATTTAAGAGGAGTCGGCCTTCGGCCGGGGACATTTTTCTACCGAAAAATGTACAAATTTATCTTGAAAGGGGGTCAAGGGGGAGTAATTATAAGATTGATGGAAACCTAGGGAACAAGCTAAAACCCTGCCCTTAATAGTTGCTGCTAACCATTATTATGAAGTGTTCAAATACACCCTGTACCTCCATAATGTGGCCTCATGTCATTTATAGTTATATATTGATATATTACGCTACCCGGGTACAAAGTCCATTACAAGTATATGACTGTATTATACAAGACTTTTTCACGAATAATGAACTGTCAAAAACATAAAGTACACTCGGAGGCCATAGTCTCTACCCCACGCATAAATATTCCTGGACTGCACCTATTTTTAGTTATGGAAGTAATGTATAGATCTGGAAACGAATTTATGTATATATTGTTCTATACATCAACTATAAAGCTATATAATATACTACCCGGTATATATTGAAAGGCAAGTTATATCCAAAAATCAATCCTTATAGTTATAGTTAAATAAAGAAAAACCTGGGAGATCCACAAATACTTATGAGTTGGCTGGAGACTATGGGATCCGAGTGTAGCTGGTGGAGCGGAAGTAACTTGTACATTACGGCACTAGATAGGCAAGGCGAGGGGGGGGGGGTTACAGTGGAAGGTGGTCCTAAAGGTGAGGTGACCAACGAGGCTTGGTAGCTGTACACCAATACATGGCTAGAACACTTCTACTGTAGAGGGAGCCGATAACAACAAATAACGGATGACCACAGGATTGGGCCCACTTAGGTTAGGTTAGGTTAGGTTCCAATCCCATGCCCAATCCCGTATGGGCCCAATTCTGTATATTCCGTATGAGCCCAATCCCGTATGGGCCCAATTCTGTATATTCCGTATGAGCCCAATCCCGTATGGGCCCAATCCCTATGGAACCCAAATAACGAAGCTAATACAACTGATAATAAAGTACGTTACCTTTGATTCTGGTTAGGCTTAGATTATTGTATGCAGCTTAAAACGAATATATATTACTAAGAGGGTTTATTGAAATGGTATGTACCCATTTGAGTCGTATAGGTAGATTACAAACTTAAGAAAATCGTCTAATAGTTACCAGAATATGATGAAAATCACGTCATGGGAATGAAGGGGTTAAGCAAAATGAAAGTAGAAAATTCCACGAGTAGAAGCCAGAGAGAGAGAGAGGGAGGGGCAGGTCGTGATGTGATGTGATGGGTCGGTAATGGAATAATACAATAAAGGGGATGTGGTTGGCCTGGCTGTGGTCTGTTTATGTTGTGCTCTGTGTCTAGGGTGTGGCTGTGGTCTGTTACTGTTGTGCTGTGTGTCTAGGGTGTGGCTGTGGTCTGTTTCTGTTGTGCTGTGTGTCTAGGGTGTGGCTGTGGTCTGTTTCTGTTGTGCTGTGTGTCTAGGGTGTGGCTGTGGTCTGTTTATGTTGTGCTGTGTGTCTAGGGTGTGGCTGTGGTCTGTTTATGTTGTGCTGTGTGTCTAGGGTGTGGCTGTGGTCTGTTTCTGTTGTGCTGTGTGTCTAGGGTGTGGCTGTGGTCTGTTTCTGTTGTGCTGTGTGTCTAGGGTGTGGCTGTGGTCTGTTTCTGTTGTGCTGTGTGTCTAGGGTGTGGCTGTGGTCTGTTTCTGTTGTGCTGTGTGTCTAGGGTGTGGCTGTGGTCTGTTTCTGTTGTGCTGTGTGTCTAGGGTGTGGCTGTGGTCTGTTTCTGTTGTGCTGTGTGTCTAGGGTATGATTGTGGTCTGTTTATGTTGTGCTGTGTGTCTAGGGTGTGGCTGTGGTCTGTTTCTGTTGTGCTGTGTGTCTAGGGTGTGGCTGTGGTCTGTTTCTGTTGTGCTGTGTGTCTAGGGTGTGGCTGTGGTCTGTTTATGTTGTGCTGTGTGTCTAGGGTGTGGCTGTGGTCTGTTTCTGTTGTGCTGTGTGTCTAGGGTGTGGCTGTGGTCTGTTTCTGTTGTGCTGTGTGTCTAGGGTGTGGCTGTGGTCTGTTTCTGTTGTGCTGTGTGTCTAGGGTGTGGCTGTGGTCTGTTTCTGTTGTGCTGTGTGTCTAGGGTGTGGCTGTGGTCTGTTACTGTTGTGCTGTGTGTCTAGGGTGTGGCTGTGGTCTGTTACTGTTGTGCTGTGTGTCTAGGGTGTGGCTGTGGTCTGTTTCTGTTGTGCTGTGTGTCTAGGGTGTGGCTGTGGTCTGTTACTGTTGTGCTGTGTGTCTAGGGTGTGGCTGTGGTCTGTTACTGTTGTGCTGTGTGTCTAGGGTGTGGCTGTGGTCTGTTACTGTTGTGCTGTGTCTAGGGTGTGGCTGTGGTCTGTTTCTGCTGTGCTGTGTGTCTAGGGTGTGGCTGTGGTCTGTTTCTGCTGTGCTGTGTGTCTAGGGTGTGGCTGTGGTCTGTTTCTGTTGTGCTGTGTGTCTAGGGTGTGGCTGTGGTCTGTTTCTGTTGTGCTGTGTGTCTAGGGTGTGGCTGTGGTCTGTTTCTGTTGTGCTGTGTGTCTAGGGTGTGGCTGTGGTCTGTTTATGTTGTGCTGTGTGTCTAGGGTGGCTGTGGTCTGTTTATGTTGTGCTGTGTGTCTAGGGTGTGGCTGTGGTCTGTTTCTGTTGTGCTGTGTGTCTAGGGTGTGGCTGTGGTCTGTTTCTGTTGTGCTGTGTGTCTAGGGTGTGGCTGTGGTCTGTTTCTGTTGTGCTGGGTGTCTAGGGTGTGGCTGTGGTCTGTTTATGTTGTGCTGTGTGTCTAGGGTGTGGCTGTGGTCTGTTTATGTTGTGCTGTGTGTCTAGGGTGTGGCTGTGGTCTGTTTCTGTTGTGCTGTGTGTCTAGGGTGTGGCTGTGGTCTGTTTCTGTTGTGCTGTGTGTCTAGGGTGTGGCTGTGGTCTGTTTCTGTTGTGCTGTGTGTCTAGGGTGTGGCTGTGGTCTGTTACTGTTGTGCTGTGTGTCTAGGGTGTGGCTGTGGTCTGTTACTGTTGTGCTGTGTGTCTAGGGTGTGGCTGTGGTCTGTTTCTGTTGTGCTGTGTGTCTAGGGTGTGGCTGTGGTCTGTTACTGTTGTGCTGTGTGTCTAGGGTGTGGCTGTGGTCTGTTACTGTTGTGCTGTGTGTCTAGGGTGTGGCTGTGGTCTGTTACTGTTGTGCTGTGTGTCTAGGGTGTGGCTGTGGTCTGTTTCTGCTGTGCTGTGTGTCTAGGGTGTGGCTGTGGTCTGTTTCTGCTGTGCTGTGTGTCTAGGGTGTGGCTGTGGTCTGTTTATGTTGTGCTGTGTGGCTGTGGTCTGTTTCTGTTGTGCTGTGTGTCTAGGGTGTGGCTGTGGTCTGTTTCTGCTGTGCTGTGTGTCTAGGGTGTGGCTGTGGTCTGTTTATGTTGTGCTGTGTGTCTAGGGTGTGGCTGTGGTCTGTTTCTGTTGTGCTGTGTGTCTAGGGTGTGGCTATGGTCTGTTTCTGCTGTGCTGTGTGTCTAGGGTGTGGCTGTGGTCTGTTTCTGCTGTGCTGTGTGTCTAGGGTGTGGCTGTGGTCTGTTTATGTTGTGCTGTGTGTCTAGGGTGTGGCTGTGGTCTGTTTATGTTGTGCTGTGTGTCTAGGGTGTGGCTGTGGTCTGTTTCTGTTGTGCTGTGTGTCTAGGGTGTGGCTGTGGTCTGTTTCTGTTGTGCTGTGTGTCTAGGGTGTGGCTGTGGTCTGTTTCTGTTGTGCTGTGTGTCTAGGGTGTGGCTGTGGTCTGTTTCTGCTGTGCTGTGTGTCTAGGGTGTGGCTGTGGTCTGTTTATGTTGTGCTGTGTGTCTAGGGTGTGGCTGTGGTCTGTTTCTGTTGTGCTGTGTGTCTAGGGTGTGGCTGTGGTCTGTTTCTGCTGTGCTGTGTGTCTAGGGTGTGGCTGTGGTCTGTTTCTGCTGTGCTGTGTGTCTAGGGTGTGGCTGTGGTCTGTTTATGTTGTGCTGTGTGTCTAGGGTGTGGCTGTGGTCTGTTTATGTTGTGCTGTGTGTCTCGGGTGTGGCTGTGGTCTGTTTCTGCTGTGCTGTGTGTCTAGGGTGTGGCTGTGGTCTGTTTCTGCTGTGCTGTGTGTCTAGGGTGTGGCTGTGGTCTGTTTCTGTTGTGCTGTGTGTCTAGGGTGTGGCTGTGGTCTGTTTCTGCTGTGCTGTGTGTCTAGGGTGTGGCTGTGGTCTGTTTCTGCTGTGCTGTGTGTCGGGTGTGGCTGTGGTCTGTTACTGTTGTGCTGTGTGTCTAGGGTGTGGCTGTGGTCTGTTTCTGTTGTGCTGTGTGTCTAGGGTGTGGTTGTGGTCTGTTACTGTTGTGCTGTGTGTCTAGGGTGTGGCTGTGGGTGGTGGTGTGTGTTTGTGTGTGTGTGTGTGTGGGGGGGGGGGAAGGGGGGAAATTGGGTAATAAAGGGTCTGTTTCTGTTGTGCTGTGTGTCTAGGGTGTGGCTGTTGGTGTAGTGTGTGAGGGATGATGGTAAATTTGTCTGCCCCCCTCCTCCCCCCCCCTCCCCCTTCTTCCTCATGTTTAGCCGCATTAGTTCTGAAATTTTAAGACGTCACCCCATTCGTTTGGCGATTTGCAGATCAATTGCCTCATTTAATTGCCACTATCAAGACCCTTCATGCAATGTATGTCAATTGTTTTCCTGGCGAGAGATAGCGACCCTGTAATGTAAGATAAATCGGCCTTCGGCCGTCGGCCAGTACACATTTATCTTGTGGGTGTTCTTTTAAGGGGAAATTTCCACTTGAGGGATTTTTTTCTGGACCCCTTTCTCCCTCATGTTTAGCCCCATTGCTTTTGAGATTTTAAGACCTTCGCCCTAGTAGTTTGGATATTTTAAGACATTTTGCCCCATTGCTGTCAATTTTAAGACCTTTCGTGCCGTTAAGGTGTCGATTTTTTCCTAGCGAGCGATAGCGAGCCTGTAATTTAAGAGCAACCGGCCTCCGGCCGGGACATTTTTCTACCGAAAAATGTACAAATTTATCTTGAAAAGGGGTCTAGGGGGTGTAATTTTAAGCTTGATGAAAAAGTAGGGAACAAACTAAATACCTCCCCTTAAGCTTGATGGAGGTCTAGGGAGGAAACTAATATATATATATATATACATAAATCAACTAAAAAATAGACCCTACCCCCTTAAACCACTTTACAGTATAGACCCTACCCCCTTAAACCACTTTACAGTATAGACCCTACCCCCTTAAACCACTTTACAGTATAGACCCTACCCCCTTAAACCACTTTACAGTATAGACCCTACCCCCTTAAACCACTTTACAGTATAGACCCTACCCCCTTAAACCACTTTACAGTATAGACCCTACCCCCTTAAACCACTTTACAGTATAGACCCTACCCCCTTAAACCATTTTACAGTATAGACCCTACCCCCTTAAACCACTTTACAGTATAGACCCTACCCCCTTAAACCACTTTACAGTATAGACCCTACCCCCTTAAACCACTACAGTATAGACCCTACCCCCTTAAACCACTTTACAGTATAGACCCTACCCCCTTAAACCACTTTACAGTATAGACCCTACCCCCTTAAACCACTTTACAGTATAGACCCTACCCCCTTAAACCACTTTACAGTATAGACCCTACCCCCTTAAACCACTTTACAGTATAGACCCTACCCCCTTAAACCACTTTACAGTATAGACCCTACCCCCTTAAACCACTTTACAGTATAGACCCTACCCCCTTAAACCACTTTATAGTATAGACCCTACCCCCTTAAACCACTTTACAGTATAGACCCTACCCCCTTAAACCACTTTACAGTATAGACCCTACCCCCTTAAACCACCTTACAGTATAGACCCTACCCCCTTAAACCACTTTACAGTAAATTAAATTAAAGGATGGAGATATAATTATGGGTAAGAGTACATCCCTCCCCCAAATCCTAAGCTGAATGCAATCGACTAATAACAGCCAGAAAACAGGAAAGAAATGCGAATTGGATCTTGTAAAGGTTAAGAATTCTGCTGAAAGGCCACGATTCCTCTCCAAATATATCACAGTGTTACTACGAGTGATAGTAGCATAAAGAACACCAGCTAATTACCTGTGGGGGAGAGAGAGAGAGAGAGAGAGAGAGAGAGAGAGGTCGTTGGAGGCCTCCTTTCATGTAGGCTGTTAACCTTTAAAATGCGCCTTTATTATGATAACTACAGTTTGAACTGTTTCCAAATCAAATGTGATTGGAGAGAGAGAGAGAGAGAGAGAGAGAGAGAGAGAGAGAGAGAGAGAGAGAGAGAGAGAGAGAGAGCAGTAAGAGAGCAGTAAGAGGAAGTACTAAAACTAGAGATTCCAGAGTGTCAGAGTGGTCTACAGGGGAGGGTCAGCTTAGTCTACGGTTGTCTTTCTTGTGTAGTGTATTTTATATATTTCTTTAGTTTCCTCGCTAACCCTCCATCAAACTTTAAAAAAAAAAAAAAAAAAAAAACACTCCCTAGAAACCCCCCCCCCCCCTCCCCCCTTTAAGATAAATTTGTACGTTTTTTGGTAGAATGTATTCTTAGAAATACATGTTCGCTATCGCTCGCCAGGAAAAATTGACACCTAAATGGCACGAAAGGTCTTATAATTGACAAGAAAATTAGGTGAAAGATGGTATAATAGCCAAACTAATGGGCCGAACGTCTTCAAATCTCTAACCTAGTGCGGCTAAACATGAGGGAGAAGGGGGTCGAGAAAACCCCTATGCCTCCTCCCCTTAAGTAGGAGGACTTCACTGATTTATAAATAGCTCCATCTGTTCCACTCTGGGGAATGTCATGACGTTAACAAAATATGATGCTCTTTTTATTAAGCGAATATTATGATATCTGTGTGTGTGTGTGTGTGTGTGTATGTGTATGTGTATGTGTGTGTGTGTGTGTGTGTGTGTGTGTTGTAAGCTATATGTGCTACTTATATGTTCGTATACATGTGTGATTGTGTAATGTATCATTATATGTTTTTCATTCTTTGTTTATTGTGATTCTAGTCAGCTAAATTACCAAATTGTGACACATCATTGCGTTCCCTTTCGGTAAAAGCAACCAATTGTAATATAGCTTTTCCTAATATTTAAAAGTAATACTCCTAATTATCATATCCATAACGAATAAGAGAAAATCTTCCTAATATGAACAATGTCACCCAGTAGTTAAATTAACATTTTGGCACGTTATTTGCAGTAACGTCAAAACTTTGCTCAACGGACCTCCGTTGCACTCGAAAGTTTCTCTTGTGCAAACTGACAAAGTTAAAACATCTTTGAAAACTTAAGTCGTTGGTACATTAATAATAGTTAGGGTACTCCAGGCTTGGAATTGAATAACCGAAGTCCAAATGGTTCCTAATACTCCATAACTGGCAGTCAACGAACTCTGAATCAGGTTGTATATATCGGGCCAAAATAGTCATGTGATTCACGGAGCGTATATGTATATTTTTCCGATTACCCATCAATTATTAGTTTATAAGATATATCCTGATGGCAAACTTACATATACAGTAGATACTCAAACAAACAAACAAATAATGAAGGTCACATATTCTCTACATACTCCGTTTGGTGGAGATATTTACCATTTATCCTCTTTAAGATGAAATAATATCAGAGGAGTGGCAAGGGTAGATAAGAACAATTTAAACAGTTGTTGTTAAGGGAGAAAAAATTTATGGTAAGCTGATGTAAGAAGTTAAGCTCCAAGGACTGAGAGGGGGGGGGGGGGGTGTACATAGGGTGGGAGAGATATTAAAATATTTAGGAGTAAGGTATATAGATAGATAGATAGATAGATAGATAGATAGATAGATAGATAGATAGATAGATATACAACCAATAGCACAAAGGGGACCAGCATCATCAGCCCTTCATTATCCACAAAGACTTTCAGTGAAGACGTGCTGAATCATAGGAAACGAGATAATAGCGAAGTAGCTCTCAAAGTTGACACAGACAGACAAACAACAACCACAGATTGCTTGGTAGACAGAGAAGCAAGCGAACTGGAAGATGAATCAAAAGAAAGGCAGAGGAAGGAATAAAAGGCAGATGCTTAAGGGGAGATATCCACTTGAGGGATTTTTTTATTGACTCCTTTCTCCCTCATGTTTAGCCCCATTGTTTTTTAATTTTAAGACGTTCGCCCCATTATTTTGACGATTTTAAGACATTTCAACCCATTTCTATCAATGTTAAGACCTTTCGTGCCATTTAGGTGTCGATTTTATCCTGGCGAGCGATAGCGAGCCTGTTATTTAAGAGGAACCGGCTTTCAGCCGGGACATTTTTCTACCGAAAAATGTACAAGTTTATCTTGAAAGGGGCTCAAGGGGGTGTAATCTTAAGCTTGAAGGATATCTAGGGCCCAAACTAAAAACCTCCCCTTAACCTAAAGACTGTCGCACGAGAAAATTCGATAATCCGGGTGGCTGTGAAAGTTAGGTCTCGAATGATGAGCCAACTTTGGAATCAAGAACAGCAAATAACAAAGGTTTTTTCTAGGAAAGAGGGTGGCTCACAGATGGCAAACACAAGTAGAGATGTCACCCATTAAGGGGAGATTTCCACTTGAGGGATCTTTTTCTGGACCCCTTTCTCCCTCATGTTGAGCCCCATTGCTTTTGAGATTTTAAGACGTTCGCCCTAGTAGTTTAGACATTTTAAGACATGTTGCCCCATTTCTGTCAATTTTAAGACCTTTCGTGCCATTAAGGTGTCGATTTTTTCCTGGCAAGCGATAGCGAGCCTGTAATTTAAGAGCAATCGGCCTTCGGCCGGGACATTTTTCTATCGAAAAATGTACAAATTTATCTTGAAAGGGGGTCTAGGGGGCGTAATTTTAAGCTTTATGAAAACGTAGGGAACAAACTAAATACCTCCCCTTAAAGTTCATCCGCCTCTCATATATCATTGCTCATATATTGCTGTTTACTGGTATCCTTGTGTGACTCTCCTGCCTCCCTTTTCGCTTCTGTTATGTCTTGTATGAATAACCTGTTTTCATTACTGTTATTCCTCGAGCATAACTTCCTCTCTACCCGTGTCTGCCTGTTAGCACCTACCCTCCTTTCAGTCCTTACTTTCCTATATGTACCGCCCATGCCTGCCTGCCTGCCCGTTACTACTGCCACTTACAGTAAATAGTAAATACTTCGTCTACAATCTTGCTAATAAATGTTATAATATTAAGTTAATATCACTCTTCCTTAGCAGTGTGAGTTTCTCTTAGCTCGTGGTTAATACTATATGGTACATATTGTCAAAGTCTTATGTTAATGCCACTCTACATAGATTTCACATGATTATCCATCAACAAAAATTCAATAAATTAATAATGTTTACTACTTACCTGTGCTTACCTCTCCTTGCCTGCCTTCTAACCTTTCTTCACGTGCCTGTCATGTCAACATACCTGGCCCCTGTACCTGCCTCCCGTACCTGTCATGTCAACATACCTGCCTCCCGTACCTGTCATGTCAACATACCTGCCTCCCGTACCTGTCATGGCAACATACCTGCCTCCCGTACCTGTCATGTCAACATACCTGCCTCCCGTACCTGGCATGCCAACATACCTGCCTCCCGTACCTGTCATGCCAACATACCTGCCTCCCTCACCTGTCATGTCAACATACCTGCCTCCCGTACCTGGCATGCCAACATACCTGCCTCCCGTACCTGTCATGCCAACATACCTGCCTCCCTCACCTGTAATGTCAACATACCTGCCTCCCTCACCTGTCATGTCAACATACCTGCCTCCCTCACCTGTCATGTCAACATACCTGCCTCCCGTACCTGTCATGTCAACATACCTGCCTCCCGTACCTGTCATGTCAACATACCTGCCTCCCTCACCTGTCATGTCAACATACCTGCCTCCCTCACCTGTCATGTCAACATACCTGCCTCCCTCACCTGTCATGTCAACATACCTGCCTCCCGTACCTGTCATGTCAACATACCTGCCTCCCGTACCTGTCATGTCAACATACCTGCCTCCCTCACCTGTCATGTCAACATACCTGCCTCCCTCACCTGTCATGCCAACATACCTGCCAGTAATAAGACCTACGGGTGTCAGCGGGCCGTGTAGATGTCACCCTACCCTTCCATTAAGATTCACCTGGGCTATTCTGCAGAACAACTACTCCTCGATTACGGGATTCCTGTTTCGTGGAATTATTATTTTTTGCTCTTACCTTACTCAGGGGACCTTACTGATGTGCGGATAAGTGCTACTTTTCTTATTTTGTCAATTTGATTTTCACTCCCCTATAACATTATCAGAGTTATTTTTGTACAGCAAGTCCAGGACACTTTCTTACATTCTAGCCTCCTTGGAGGCTCCTCCCCGATGTTTAGTAGCCAATCAGAGTGGAGCTTAACCTACAAGAAGTCGGTACATTTTTAATGGTACTTTCCTGTTATTGACAGCCAAAGCTGAAGATTGCAGAGTAAATACCATAGACTTTATCCCATCAATATTGTATAGTTTTAATACCTAATCAGCGGGGGTGTGGGGGCGGCAGCCCCCACCCATAATACTAGGATAGGTTAGGTAAGGTTGTTAGGTTAGGCTAATGTCTTTTCAAAGTTGACTAAATCGAGTAAACTCCTAGATTATTGGGGTATCTGAATAATTACAATTACCAATGCAAATGCTAATAAAAAGTGCTTTCCGCACTTTCTAACAATAAAATACACACTTACAATGCATTAAAATACATAAAGAAAATAAATAAAACCTAAAATAACAGTAGTAGTAGTTATGCAGAATTACCTTCACCTGTCCTCCATATCTCATCACGGATCTACGGAGAGTTTTTTTACGTTCGTTTATTTTTATCGGGGAAGGAATGAGGGAAGGTGCCCGCAAGTGAATGAGAGGTGTGTGGAGTAAGACGTGGGGAGTGGAGTAGGGATGTGAGGAGTGGAGTAGTGATGTGGGAAATGGAGTAGGAATGTGAGGAGTGGAGTAGGGATGTGAGGAGTGGAGTAGGGATGTGAGGAGTGGAGTAGGGATGTGAGGAGTGGAGTAGGGATGTGAGGAGAGGAGTAGGGATGTGAGGAGTGGAGTAGGGATGTGAGGAGTGGAGTAGGGATATGAGGAGTGGAGTAGGGATGTGAGGAGTGGAGTAGGGATGTGAGGAGTGGAGTAAGGATGATCAAATATGAAGTAGAGTGGAAATGATGAGTATGAACTAAAGGAATCAGCTATAGGATGTGACCAATATAATGTAGAATGTGAAGAATGGAATTGTCCATCTATCTCGCCATATGATAATATATGTGTATATACATTTAACACATCGATCGTAGTACATTTATAAATACACGAAACCCAATTCAACATACCCTTTATCTATCAGAAACCTACATTATTATTGCATTTCTGTTTAATATCGATGTTCACGGCTCCAACTTCCTTATAGCCTGAAACTCGCAAGTGGTCAATTGTACTACCGTGGTCGTCATACTAACTACCTTGTGTTGTGAACCATACAGTGCAGGGGTCTAGCTGGTAACAACCATGACCTTCCAATGAGAACTATTAACCCCTTCTGTACCGTCGACATCCTTTTTAGTTTAGTCCGGCTACTACTAATCGATTGTATTCAGCTTAGGAATGATCTCTATCAATTATAAGACTTCTAAGTCTCTTAATCAACACTTTTAACTACCCCAGATCCTTAATAAGCTTCATACAAGCGTCTTAATATAGCTAGAATAATATATATATATATATATACCGGTATATATATATATATATATATATATATATATATATATATATATATATATATATATATATATATATATATATATATATAATTATAAGGTTAAGTATTTGTGTTTTTGTTTCCTATTTCCCAGTACAAATTTCTCCACACTGCGGGGTCCTTTCTCTAACAGTTTCTTCCTGACCCAAAAAGTCGGTGGAATTGGTGGGTGGGGAGATTTACTATCCTTGCCTTAAACCTAGTAACATCTACTTTTATAATTTAAAGACCTAGTTGGGGCTGCATAGTCTGTGTAGTCTGTGTATCTCTGAAACTATGTAACTATATGTAACTCACTCAGTCTCTCTCACTCTCAGCTTTGATCACTCACCATATTCCGTAATTACACCTAACACTACCCGTGTCACCTACAGGATTTGGTACGGTACCTTTAAGTAGTTCACCGCCACCTGCTCTCATAATTAATAAGTTATCCACATTATTCAGAACCCTCGCTGTGATGATTAAGTATATAAAATATATATATATATATATATATATATATATATATATATATATATATATATATAATTATATATACCGGTATATATACTGTATATATACAGTATATTATAATTTTATTTTTTGTACTGAATTAAGCGTGTTGTTTTAATTTATTTATTAACCAATTTATTAATTAATTAGATTATACTAATTATACTTGTAAATCAAGCCTACTATTATTACTCCCGTACATATAATGACTGTATTATTACTCCCGTACATATAATGACTGTATTATTACTCCCGTACATATAATGACTGTATTATTACTCCCGTACATATAATCACTGTATTATTACTCCCGTACATATAATGACTGTATTATTACTCCCGTACATATAATCACTGTATTATTACTCCCGTACATATAATGACTGTATTATTACTCCCGTACATATAATGACTGTATTATTACTCCCGTACATATAATGACTGTATTATTACTCCCGTACATATAATGACTGTATTATTACTCCGTACATATAATGACTGTATTATTACTCCCGTACATATAATGACTGTATTATTACTCCCGTACATATAATGACTGTATTATTACTCCCGTACATATAATGACTGTATTATTACTCCCGTACATATAATCACTGTATTATTACTCCCGTACATATAATGACTGTATTATTACTCCCGTACATATAATGACTGTATTATTACTCCCGTACATATAATGACTGTATTATTACTCCCGTACATATAATGACTGTATTATTACTCCCGTACATATAATGACTGTATTATTACTCCCGTACATATAATGACTGTATTATTACTCCCGTACATATAATGACTGTATTATTACTCCCGTACATATAATGACTGTATTATTACTCCCGTACATATAATGACTGTATTATTACTCCCGTACATATAATGACTGTATTATTACTCCCGTACATATAATGACTGTATTATTACTCCCGTACATATAATGACTGTATTATTACTCCCGTACATATAATGACTGTATTATTACTCCCGTACATATAATGACTGTATTATTACTCCCGTACATATAATGACTGTATTATTACTCCCGTACATATAATGACTGTATTATTACTCCCGTACATATAATGACTGTATTATTACTCCCGTACATATAATGACTGTATTATTACTCCCGTACATATAATGACTGTATTATTACTCCCGTACATATAATGACTGTATTATTACTCCCGTACATATAATGACTGTATTATTACTCCCGTACATATAATCACTGTATTATTACTCCCGTACATATAATGACTGTATTATTACTCCCGTACATATAATGACTGTATTATTACTCCCGTACATATAATGACTGTATTATTACTCCCGTACATATAATCACTGTATTATTACTCCCGTACATATAATCACTGTATTATTACTCCCGTACATATAATGACTGTATTATTACTCCCGTACATATAATGACTGTATTATTACTCCCGTACATATAATGACTGTATTATTACTCCCGTACATATAATGACTGTATTATTACTCCCCGTACATATAATGACTGTATTATTACTCCCGTACATATAATCACTGTATTATTACTCCCGTACATATAATGACTGTATTATTACTCCCGTACATATAATGACTGTATTATTACTCCCGTACATATAATGACTGTATTATTACTCCCGTACATATAATGACTGTATTATTACTCCCGTACATATAATGACTGTATTATTACTCCCGTACATATAATGACTGTATTATTACTCCCGTACATATAATGACTGTATTATTACTCCCGTACATATAATGACTGTATTATTACTCCCGTACATATAATCACTGTATTATTACTCCCGTACATATAATGACTGTATTATTACTCCCGTACATATAATGACTGTATTATTACTCCCGTACATATATGACTGTATTATTACTCCCGTACATATAATGACTGTATTATTACTCCCGTACATATAATGACTGTATTATTACTCCCGTACATATAATGACTGTATTATTACTCCCGTACATATAATGACTGTATTATTACTCCCGTACATATAATGACTGTATTATTACTCCCGTACATATAATGACTGTATTATTACTCCCGTACATATAATGACTGTATTATTACTCCCGTACATATAATGACTGTATTATTACTCCCGTACATATAATGACTGTATTATTACTCCGTACATATAATGACTGTATTATTACTCCCGTACATATAATGACTGTATTATTACTCCCGTACATATAATGACTGTATTATTACTCCCGTACATATAATGACTGTATTATTACTCCCGTACATATAATGACTGTATTAATACTCCCGTACATATAATGACTGTATTATTACTCCCGTACATATAATGACTGTATTATTACTCCCGTACATATAATGACTGTATTATTACTCCCGTACATATAATCACTGTATTATTACTCCCGTACATATAATGACTGTATTATTACTCCCGTACATATAATCACTGTATTATTACTCCCGTACATATAATGACTGTATTATTACTCCCGTACATATAATGACTGTATTATTACTCCCGTACATAATGACTGTATTATTACTCCCGTACATATAATGACTGTATTATTACTCCCGTACATATAATGACTGTATTATTACTCCCGTACATATAATGACTGTATTATTACTCCCGTACATATAATCACTGTATTATTACTCCCGTACATATAATCACTGTATTATTACTCCCGTACATATAATGACTGTATTATTACTCCCGTACATATAATGACTGTATTATTACTCCCGTACATATAATGACTGTATTATTACTCCCGTACATATAATGACTGTATTATTACTCCCGTACATATAATCACTGTATTATTACTCCCGTACATATAATCACTGTATTATTACTCCCGTACATATAATGACTGTATTATTACTCCCGTACATAATGACTGTATTACTCCCGTACATATAATGACTGTATTATTACTCCCGTACATATAATGACTGTATTATTACTCCCGTACTATAATGACTGTATTATTACTCCCGTACATATAATGACTGTATTATTACTCCCGTACATATAATGACTGTATTATTACTCCCGTACATATAATCACTGTATTATTACTCCCGTACATATAATCACTGTATTATTACTCCCGTACATATAATGACTGTATTATTACTCCCGTACATATAATGACTGTATTATTACTCCCGTACATATAATGACTGTATTATTACTCCCGTACATATAATGACTGTATTATTACTCCCGTACATATAATGACTGTATTATTACTCCCGTACATATAATCACTGTATTATTACTCCCGTACATATAATGACTGTATTATTACTCCCGTACATATAATGACTGTATTATTACTCCCGTACATATAATGACTGTATTATTACTCCCGTACATATAATGACTGTATTATTACTCCCGTACATATAATGACTGTATTATTACTCCCGTACATATAATGACTGTATTATTACTCCCGTACATATAATCACTGTATTATTACTCCCGTACATATAATGACTGTATTATTACTCCCGTACATATAATGACTGTATTATTACTCCCGTACATATAATGACTGTATTATTACTCCCGTACATATAATGACTGTATTATTACTCCCGTACATATAATGACTGTATTATTACTCCCGTACATATAATCACTGTATTATTACTCCCGTACATATAATGACTGTATTATTACTCCCGTACATATAATGACTGTATTATTACTCCGTACATATAATGACTGTATTATTACTCCCGTACATATAATGACTGTATTATTACTCCGTACATATAATCACTGTATTATTACTCCCGTACATATAATGACTGTATTATTACTCCCGTACATATAATGACTGTATTATTACTCCCGTACATATAATCACTGTATTATTACTCCCGTACATATAATGACTGTATTATTACTCCCGTACATATAATGACTGTATTATTACTCCCGTACATATAATGACTGTATTATTACTCCCGTACATATAATGACTGTATTATTACTCCCGTACATATAATGACTGTATTATTACTCCCGTACATATAATGACTGTATTATTACTCCCGTACATATAATGACTGTATTATTACTCCCGTACATATAATGACTGTATTATTACTCCCGTACATATAATCACTGTATTATTACTCCCGTACATATAATGACTGTATTATTACTCCCGTACATATAATCACTGTATTATTACCCGTACATATAATGACTGTATTATTACTCCCGTACATATAATCACTGTATTATTACTCCCGTACATATAATGACTGTATTATTACTCCCGTACATATAATCACTGTATTATTACTCCCGTACATATAATCACTGTATTATTACTCCCGTACATATAATGACTGTATTATTACTCCCGTACATATAATGACTGTATTATTACTCCCGTACATATAATGACTGTATTATTACTCCCGTACATATAATGACTGTATTATTACTCCCGTACATATAATGACTGTATTATTACTCCCGTACATATAATGACTGTATTATTACTCCCGTACATATAATGACTGTATTATTACTCCCGTACATATAATGACTGTATTATTACTCCCGTACATATAATGACTGTATTATTACTCCCGTACATATAATCACTGTATTATTACTCCCGTACATATAATCACTGTATTATTACTCCCGTACATATAATGACTGTATTATTACTCCCGTACATATAATCACTGTATTATTACTCCCGTACATATAATCACTGTATTATTACTCCCGTACATATAATGACTGTATTATTACTCCCGTACATATAATCACTGTATTATTACTCCCGTACATATAATCACTGTATTATTACTCCCGTACATATAATGACTGTATTATTACTCCCGTACATATAATCACTGTATTATTACTCCCGTACATATAATCACTGTATGAGAACAAACGTATGTGGGCAAGTGTATCGGATTTCTGAAACTTTATTTTGAACTATACTAAACAAAATAATATATAAGTTATATATAGACGTTAATTTTTGTTCTTACCAATCCAGAGTTATATATACTGTATATATGTATATATATATATATATATATATATATATATATATATATATATATATATATATTCGATATAATAACATTTTCGTATAGTCTTCTTTATGGTAGGATAATGACTGCAAATTACTGTGATGACTGTGGATCCTGAACAAACAACGTTGGATTCGTGTGTGTAAGTGTGTAAGTGTGTGTGTGTAAGTGTGTGTGTGTGTGTGTGTTTATGTGCGAGTGTGCGTGTTTGTGTAAGTGTATGTGTGTGTGTGTGTGTGTGTGTGTGTGTGTGTGAGTGTGTGTTAAAGGCAGTATACACCATATGTCTAGTTGCTGATGTTAATGACCCACTTTCCAACCTCCCCACTCCTCCGCAAAGAGAGAAAAGGATAAAAAGTAGAATCAAAGCTCGTGCAATTTCCTCTTTAGGTTAAATGTTTTTAGTAAATTGACGTCTTTCTTTAAATTATTCTCACAAATATAAGAAGTGTCTACTATTCAGCGTTAGAAGGATCTGTAGGAGTTGAAAGGTTAATCGAAATAGTGTTTAGCTCTCCGATCCCAGTAGGAAAATTGTAAGCTGAGGAATATATATATTTTGTATGTATGTTTAACCCCTTTTGTACCGGCGACGTCCTTTTAGCATTATTCTGGCTATTATTCGACGATGGTATGCAGTGTATAAAAAGTCTCCAGCAATTTTCAAGCTTCGACCTATCTCACTTAACCCGTTTTACTACCACAAATCCTTCTTGGTTCACTTTTTGGGCGTTTTTTTGCATGTATTCATTATTGTTTTAGTTTCCTGCCTAGACCGCCGTCAAATTAAAAAAAAAAATCCATTAGATCTCCCTTCTAGATTAATTTGTACATTTTTCGGTAGAAAAATTTCCCAGCCGAAGGCCGGTTCTTCCAACATTACAGGCTCACTATTGTTCGTCAGGGGAAAAATCGACACCTAAATAGCACGAAAGGTCTAAATATTGACGACGAAATGGGGCGAAAGGTCTTAAAATCGACTAACTAATGGGGCAAAAATCTTAACATCTGAAAACTAATGAGGCTAAACATGAGGGAGAAAGTGGTCCAGAAAAGCGGCCCATCCCCCCAAGCTGCACCAAATCGTCTAAGCATAGCAAGAATAAAATACAAAAGACGTCGCCGGTACAGAAGGGGTTAAGGGGAGGTTTTTAGTTAGTTCGCTAGACTTCCATCAAGCTTAACATTACAGCCCCTGGACCCCCTTTCAAGATAAATGTGTACATTTTTCGGTAGAAAAATGTCCCGGCCAAAGGCCGGTTCCTCTTAAATTACAGGCTCGCTATCGCTCGCCAGGAAAAAATCGACACCTAAATGGCACGGAAGTCTTAAAATTGACAGAAATGGGGCGAAAGTTCTTAAAATCGCCAAACTAATGGGGCGAACGTCTTTAAATATCAAAATCAATGGGGCTAACTATGAGGGAGAAAGGGGTCAAGAAAAAAATCCCTCCAGTGGAAATCTCCCCTTAATGCACGCGGGTATTCCCCTTGGCGCCTGAAGGTCGTGGCAGCAGCGCCTTAGTGGTTGGCGCCAAGTTGCTTCGCGCCAAAAAAAAATGTGTCAACAATAATACCGACAAGTTTGATAATCCTCGCTCACTTCTTGCTTAAAGGGGGTAGTGCTCTATTGTTGGTCTATTTATATATTTATTTTATAGTAACCTCGCTAAACCTCCATCATGCTTTAAGGGAGCTCAGACGGTATTGTGCAGCATAATTTACTGGTTCGGCTCAATGGTTTAAGGAAGGGGTTTAGTTTGCTCTCTAAACCTCTATTTCAAACTTAAAAGAACACCCACAAGAACCCCCTTCGATATAAATGTGTATATTTTTCGGTAGAAAAAATTTCCGGCCGAAGGCCGGTTACTTCTATAGTTACAGGCTCGCTATCGCTCGCCAGGAAAAAATCGACACCTAAATGGCACGAAAGGTTTAATTTTGGCAAAGAAATGGGGCAAAAGGTCTGAATATCGCCAAACTAACGGGGCGAATGTCTTCAAATCTCATAACTAATTAGGGCTAAACATGAGGGAGGAGGAGGACTCGAAAAAGCAACTGCCTCCCCTTAAGGGAAGCGTATCATTGTAGTGTTCGAGCGTAATAGGGCATACTGAAGTTTAGCTAAATGTTGAAGATGGTGTATAATGTAGTGATACTGTGGACTATGATATATGGTGAAAGTGGGAAGAAAGTATAAGCAAGTCGGTGGCAATCTTTAAGGGGAGGTTTTTAGTGTGTTTCCTAGACTTCCATCAAGCTTGAAATTACACCCCCTTGACCCCTTTTCAAGATAAATTTGTACATTTTTCGGTAGAAAAATGTCCCGGCCGAAGGCCGGTTCCTCTTAAATTACAGGCTCGCTATCGCTCGCCAGGAAAAAATCGACACCTAAATGGGACGAAAGGTCTTAAAAGTGACATAAATGGGGTGAAACTTCTTAAAATCGCCAAACTAATGGGGCAAACATCTTAAAATCTCAAAAGCAATGGGGCTAGACATGAGAGAGAAAGGGGTCCAGAAAAAAAGTCCCTCAAGTGGATATCTCCCCTTAACTACATCAAAGAATGTGCGCCTTTTCCAACGCTCGTAACAAATTGTAGTGGTATTCCAAGATAGGTTGAAGATAGGTTGAAATTCGATATCAAAATATAGCAAGATTAAAGATATCTGCCCTTTGAAGCTAAACATTAAATGTTTGGTTCTGATTGGTGTTGTGGATGGCAAGTAACTCAGTGTCTAGAATAATTAAATGTTTGGTTCTGATTGATGTTGTGGACGGCAAGTAACTCAGTGTCTAGAATAATTAAATGTTTGGTTCTGATTGGTGTTGTGGACGGCAAGTAACTCAGTGTCTAGAATAATTAAATGTTTGGTTCTGATTGGTGTTGTGGACGGCAAGTAACTCAGTGTCTAGAATAATTAAATGTTTGGTTCTGATTGATGTTGTGGACGGCAAGTAACTCAGTGTCTAGAATAATTAAATGTTTGGTTCTGATTGGTGTTGTGGACGGCAAGTAACTCAGTGTCTAGAATAATTAAATGTTTGGTTCTGATTGGTGTTGTGGACGGCAAGTAACTCAGTGTCTAGAATAATTAAATCAAGATTAAGAGATAATTACATGTCTTTTCCAATTGGTTACATAGTTAATCAGTTATTTAGGTTACTTCTCGTCAACAGTTGTCTGACCTTCAAGATATTTTGACAACATTTGAAGAAGGCACACAGTCTATAATTTGGCTATGTTTTGACACGGACTACCCTTCCATATTAAACATGTATCGTAACATCAAAATATGTCACGAGAGAGAGAGAGAGAGAGAGAGAGAGAGAGAGAGAGAGAGAGAGAGAGAGAGAGAGAGAGAGAGAGAGAGAGTACAAAGGAAATCAAGCAACAACATATCTAGTGACCCTTCTAGGCTGCTTGTCCTCCAAAACACTGAGGATCAAGTGTCCAAACAGTGGTTTAGAGTGGGTAAGGGAACATTGGAAAGGGAACTACTGCCCTGCCACTAACGTGGCAGGACTAGGAAGTTAGTAGGGGACATATGGGTTAGTAACTGAGGGGAGGATAAAATAAAGTTATTCATTTACAAACGCAGTCAGTCGCGGGTTTGATGCGAGATATTTGTCTAGGCGGAATTTAAATGAATCAACGGTGCTGCAGTCTATAACGTCTCGGGGAAGCCCATTCCACAAGTTGACAATTCGATTGAAGAAGAAATTCTTAGATTCGTGTGAGTTAAAAGATTTACCAATAATTTTGCAACCGTTTCCCCGCGTGTAATTAGATGGTCGATAGTGAAGTACTTACTACAGTTCATATTGTCGATGCCTTTGATGATTTTAAACACTTGAATTAAGTCACCTCTTAATCTGCGCTGGGTTAAAGGAAATAGATTTAATTCTCTAAAACGCTCTTCGTATGGTTTGTTCTTTAGGCTAGGTATCATTTTGGTAACTCTACGTTGAACTCGTTCTAGCTTGTTTATGTCTTTTTGGTAATAAGGGCACCAGGATTGAACGCAGTATTCCAGAAGAGGGCGGACTAAGGAATTGTAAAGGGTTAGGATTACGTCTTTGGATTTATGCTCAAATGATCTGCCTATAAAGCCAATTATTTTGTTTGCCTTCTTAACAACTTCTGAACATTGTTGACTCCGTTTTAGGTTACTCGATATTGTTACTCCCAGATCGGTTTCTCTGTTTACATTCTTAAGCTGAGTGCCATTCATCGAATAGTTTGCTTTCTCATTTAGGTA
Source organism: Paralithodes platypus (assembly GCA_032716605.1). Lineage (NCBI taxonomy): Eukaryota > Metazoa > Arthropoda > Malacostraca > Decapoda > Lithodidae > Paralithodes > Paralithodes platypus. The sequence goes on along the minus strand of CM064546.1, from coordinate 1,545,907 downwards.
TCCGATATGTAGTACTTTACATTTATCCGCATTGAAACTCATTTGCCAAATTTGGGCCCAATGTGACAATTTATCTAGATTGTGTTGGATATCGTCAACTTGATCTTTTGAGAGTACGCTATTTGCAATTTTTGTATCGTCAGCAAATTTTGAGATTGTACAGGTGAGACCCTCATCTATGTCGTTGATGTAAATTAGAAAGAGAATTGGTCCTAGTACCGATCCCTGGGGTACCCCGCTACTTACATTGGTCCATTTAGATGCCTTACCGTTTATGACTACTCTTTGCTTTCTGTCGCTGAGCCAATTTTCTATCCATTTCAACACACCGTCTTGTATTCCATGCGCTTTTAGTTTTAGCAGTAAACGTTTGTGGGGAACTTTGTCAAAGGCCTTTTGAAAATCAAGGTATATAATATCTACAGCTTTACTCTCATCGTAGAGGTTGAGGATATCGTGGAAGAAGTCTAAGAGGTTTGTTAAACAGGAACGTTTTTTACGAAAGCCGTGTTGAGTATCTTTAAGTATGTTATTTTCCTCTAAGTGATTTACGAGTCTGTCTCTTATGACCGTTTCTAGCATTTTACATACAACTGAGGTTAAGCTAATTGGACGATAGTTACTGGGTAGGGATTTAGAGAGAGAGAGAGAGAGAGAATTATCGCAACATATAATTACCATATATTATTTACCGCTGGTGTGCATTTTCCATTTCCTGTGGTTGAGGTGACTGATTGGCTGTAATTACCGTAGGGTAATGTATAAAATGAGAGATTGTATTTGAAAACGAAGATTACCCATGCCACCATAGGGAAGAGGGGGGGGGGGGGGGAGGGTCGTACGTTGATGAAGTTTTATGTGGCCGATACTTCATCACTTGAGAGAGAGAGAGAGAGAGAATGTTCAGTCAACACAGACAGATAGACCAGCAGCAGGTGTTGAAGTAGATCAATATAGTTTCGCCCTCGTGCAGGTTTCGATCAGGTATTAATCAAACCAAAAACAAATGTCATAGAGCCCTACCCTCTGCTGATACGTGACAGTGTTTAACAACCACGAATATAGACTAATAATTCTATGGGAAGGTCTAATGCTACACTATCACTGCTATTAATCCCTTGTGTACCGACGACGTCTTTTAAGGGGGGTGACCTGATTTCTTTTATTTCTCTCCTTTCTCTCTTTCCCTTGCTTGTATCCATTCGGCCCCATTCAGCCAACTATTTAAAGACGCTTATCCCCATCTAAGTGTCGATTTCTTCCTGGCGAGCGATAGCGAGCCAGCATTATATGAAGAAATCCGGCTTCGCCGGAGACATTTTTCTATCGAAAAATGTACAAATTTAGCCTGTTGTCAAAAACATTTAAAAGATATGCTGGTTCGCTACCGCTCACCAGTAAAAAAATTGACACCTGGATGGGGATAAACGTCTTAAAACAGTAGGCTGAATGGGGCCAAATGGATACAAGCCAGAGAAAAAGAGAAAATGAGAGAAAAAAAAGCAGGTCAACCCCCTTAACTTTATTCTAGACACTATTAGACGATTGTATCAAGTTTCAAGAGTGCCTCCAGCAATTATCAGGCTTCAAACTTACTCACTTAACCCTTTTACTGCCACATATCCTTCTTAAACTAAACACAATCTTCTAAATATAGGGAATGCAAAATGAAAATGACGTCGCCGGTACAGAAGGGGTTAATTCCTGTATATATTCATAGCAGGTTGAGATAGGGTAAGCAAGGTGTTGTTGTGTATTGTGCTGTATGTTATGGCTTGGTGATGGATACACTTGGTCCGCCACCAGGTTGTCGGGGGAGGCTGGGAAATGAACGGGGAAAAATAGCAAACTTTGGCACAGTTTTCTTGACACGGAACTTTTGATTACAGTGTTGTTCTGGTCGGGTGTTTTGAGATAATAGTTGTATTTTATAATGTTATTTATCGGTTACTTGGGTCATATACTGTATAGCCTCGAAGAATGAGCGGCACATGTTGTGTATGAATGTGGAGAGAGAGAGAGAGAGAGAGAGAGAGAGAAATAGGGGGGGCGGTCAACATGTATGAAAAGATGATTACAAGTTGAATATAGTGGGTGTCGTATGAAAGCAGAAGCCTAACTTTATATTTCTTATTTTATGGTTCAAAGTTTCTCTGTAAGGTCTCCTGGAGAGGTCGTTTGTTGATGGCACTTCCAGCTCTTATACACACACGCACACACACACACACACTTACACACACACACACACACAGACGAGACTAATGCACGTATACACACACCTATCCAATCTCTCTCTCTCTCTCTCTCTATCTCTATGTATACCTATATATATATATAATATATTTATATATATATATATATCTATATCTATATATATATATATATAATTATATTTATATATATATATATATATATATACAATATATATATATATTATATATAGATATATATTATATATATACGTATATATATATCTCTAACACACACACACACACACACACACACACACACACACACACACACAGGAGAATCGTCTACTCAAAATTCCCAACGTTATATAGCTGAAGAATTCGAACAAATAGTTTTCATATTGGCTCCACCTGCTCTCCAAACCACTCCTCCACTATCACCCCATCTCTTAACAAAATATATATATAATAATACTAATACTAATAATAATAATAATAATATTAATAATAATATGTATAATACAGTATATATGTACTGTATATAAAATAAGTTAGGTTTGCTGCCATACGTAGTTTGTTCCAGTTTACTAATGATGGACTCGTGTGGGTGTGTTGAGTGCTGGACTAAAAGGAAGGTACTAATTAGGATTATATGTCTGTCAATTTATTATTTATATATATTTTTTATTCATTATTTAATTATTTTGTATTTTTGTTTCTTTGTATAATTTGAGTGTTAGGTTTTTGCCTGTCATTTGCCTGTGTCTATTTAGGCTTCCTTCTTTTTGTTTCTCTGTGTTTCAGTCTTGTTATCTTTCTGTCTGTTTGTCTGTCCTTTTGTCTCTGTCTTTTTGTTTTTTGTGTTTTTGTTTAACTGTTTGTGTTTCTGTCTTTGCTTGTCTGTCAGATTGTCTATATGTTTTGTCTTTCTGCCTGTTTAGCTGTGTGTTTCTGTATGTCTGGCTGGCTTCCTGTATATGTCTGTAAACCGCTGTCCCATACATTTTGTACAGTAAGAATACAAGAATGGGTACCGGTATTATATACTATGACTGTGTACTCTGTTCCAGCCTTAGTCTCCCAGTTAACATAAGGTACATTGCACCCCTAATAGTTTACTCTACGTACCGCAGGTGTATGGCCTTTTAGTCATGTAGGTGTGTATGTACAGACATAATTGTACAGGTAGTGTAATATACCGTTACAATAACAAACACAAATCATATACACAGCAGGAGAGGGAGAGAGAGAGAGTGAGAGTGAGTGAGTGAGTGAGTGAGTGAGTGAGTGAGAGAGAGAGAGAGAGAGTGAGTGAGTGAGTGAGTGAGTGAGTGAGTGAGAGAGAGAGAGAGAGTGAGTGAGTGAGTGAGTGAGTGAGAGAGAGAGAGAGAGAGAGAGAGAGAGTGAGAGTGAGTGAGTGAGTGAGTGAGTGAGTGAGTGAGAGTGTTGGTGTGTTTCTCCAGGTGTTGTGCAGGGAGGCGGACCATACCAGACCTACTAATTAAAAACACCTGAGTAAAACAAGGCCCCCAGTACTGCCATCTGTAGGGAGAGTTACACTTTCTTAGGAATTTGTGTAGTCCAGAAGCCATGTTGATGACTTTTCCTCTAGCCGAGTCCTTTAGTTCAGTTTCCATTGTTATAATTAATGGAAAAAACTTTATAATTCTTAAATTGTTTCAAACTCCGTGTGTCCAGGCATTTTGACTCGAACGTCCCTTGATTTTGGCCCTGTCACTCTTTCAACTATGGGGGAGACACTCGATATAGGCAGTTTTGCCTTTTGCCTCCCTCACTCACATAGAAAAAAAAAATATATGTATACAATTTAAATAAAATATGGGTATAGTAATCTGAGTGTAATTTATTTGTAGTTGAACTCAAAGATACCTAATGGTTCATGGTGTTGGGCGGAAGATAACAAACTAAAAATAACTAAATACATAAATAACTAAGAACAAAAAATAGGAAAAGGAGATATTGGAAAAGAGGAAACAAAGGAAACTCGCACACACAAGACATCAGGAGAGTCCACACAAGACATCAGGAGAGTCCACACAAGACATCAGGAGAGTCCACACAAGACATCAGGAGAGTCCACACAAGACATCAGGAGAGTCCACACAAGACATCAGGAGAGTCCACACAAGACATCAGGAGAGTCCACACAAGACATCAGGAGAGTCCACACAAGACATCAGGAGAGTCCACACAAGACATCAGAGAGTCCACACAGACATCAGGAGAGTCCACACAAGACATCAGGAGAGTCCACACAAGACATCAGGAGAGTCCACACAAGACATCAGGAGAGTCCACACAAGACATCAGGAGAGTCCACACAAGACATCAGGAGACGTCCACACAAGAACACATTCAGGAGAGTCCACACAAATCAGAGAGTCGCACAAAAGACATCAGGAGAGTCCACACAAGACATCAGGAGAGTCCACACAAGACATCAGGAGAGTCCACACAAGACATCAGGAGAGTCCACACAAGACATCAGGAGAGTCCACACAAGACATCAGGAGAGTCCACACAAGACATCAGGAGAGTCCACACAAGACATCAGGAGAGTCCACACAACAGTCAGGAGAGTCCACACAACAGTCAGGAATGTATATGGTTAAGGGGAGGTTTTTAGTGCGTTTCCTAGACTTCCATCAAGCTTGAAATTACACCCCCTTGAGCCCCTTTCAAGATAAATTTGTACATTTTTCGGTAGAAAAATTTCCCGGCCGAAGGCCGGTTCCTCTTAAATTACAGGCTCGCTATCGCTCGCCAGGAAAAAATCGACACCTAAATGGGACGAAAGGTCTTAAAAGTGACATAAATGGGGTGAAAGTGCTTTAAATCGCCAAACTAATGGGGCGAACGTCTTAAAATCTCCAAAGCAATGGGGCTAAACATGAGGGAGAAAGGGGTAAAGAAAAAAATCCCTCAAGTGGAAGTCTCCCCTTAAGGAAAGAGATTACATTGCTAAAATACACTTGAGGGATTTTTTTTCTTAACCCCTTTCTCCCTCATGTTTAGCCCCATGTGTTTTGACATTTTAAGACGTTCGCCCCATTAGTTTGTCGATGTTAAGAACTTTCACCCCATTTCTGAAAATGTTAAGACCTTTCGTACTACTTAGGTGTCGATTTTTCCCTGGCGAGCGATAGCGAGCCTGTAATTTAAGAGGAACCGGCCTTCGGCCTGGACATTTTTCTACCGAAAAATGTACACATTTATCTTGAAAGGGGGTCAAGGGGGAGTAATTTTAAGCTTGATGGAAGTCTAGGGAATCAACTAAAAACCTCCCCTTAACCCTTCCAACACTAAACTATTTGTGTTTATTCGGGCTAACTGTTGACGAATGTCCTCGATGTATAAGACGTGAAGGATTGTATGCATGAATTATATATATATATATATATATATATATATATATATATATATATATATATATATATATATATATATATATATATATATATACATGCACCTGGGTGAATAGTTTTTATACCAGTACGTTAAGTGTTTTAAAACAAAAATAATAATAATAAATTAGGATAAGAGGAATTATTATTAAACAAGAGTAATTCTAGCAAACAAAGTATATATATATTTCCAAAAGTAACTAGTCATAATTAGTGTGTGTACAATTAACAGTCTACACTTTATATTCTGTACGGTAGCGCTATATAATAAGTCATATCTCGGCTGGCATTACGTGGGTAAATGTAGGAATATGTTTGCCTATATCACTCGAAATGTAGGCATATGTTTGCCTATATCACTCGAAATGTAGGCATATGTTTGCCTATATCACTCGAAATGTAGGCATATGTTTGCCTATATCACTCGAAATGTAGGCATATGTTTGCATATATCACTCGAAATGTAGGCATATGTTTGCCTATATCACTCGAAATGTAGGCATATGTTTGCCTATATCACTCGAAATGTAGGCATTGTTTGCCTATATCACTCGAAATGTAGGCATATGTTTGCCTATATCACTCGAAATGTAGGCATATGTTTGCCTATATCACTCGAAATGTAGGCATATGTTTGCATATATCACTCGAAATGTAGGCATATGTTTGCATATATCACTCGAAATGTAGGCATATGTTTGCCTATATCACTCGAAATGTAGGCATATGTTTGCATATATCACTCGAAATGTAGGCATATGTTTGCATATATCACTCGAAATGTAGGCATATGTTTGCATATATCACTCGAAATGTAGGCATATGTTTGCCTATATCACTCGAAATGTAGGCATATGTTTGCATATATCACTCGAAATGTAGGCATATGTTTGCATATATCACTCGAAATGTAGGCATATGTTTGCATATATCACTCGAAATGTAGGCATATGTTTGCCTATATCACTCGAAATGTAGGCATATGTTTGCATATATCACTCGAAATGTATAAATCAAGTTTATATATTGCTGTTGCCAATTATTGATCAGAATATACTTGGTGCCGAACCATCACTTACTAGTCCGACTGTACAGTAAGTATTTTAAATATTTATTTTAAATTATGACTATGAGCTGGGAATATCGACAGGGAACGTATGTACATGTTCTGCTGTCATGCCTATACTTTCCAGGACGTAGATGCCAAACACAAATAATTATCTTCATTATTCACAGAGAAAGAGAATAGATAAGAAGATCAGAAGGATAAAGATAACATAAAGCTTGAGTTAGATATACAATATAGAGACAGACAACGTACCCAGATAAAAGGGTTCCATGTCATTCAGGTGTCGATTTTTTCCTGGCGAGCGATAGCGAGCCTGTAATTTAAGAGGAACCGGCCTTCGACCGGGACCTTTTTCTATCGAAAAATGTACAAATTTAACTTGAAGGAAAATCTTGGGAAGTGTTTTTTAAGATTGATGGAGGTCTAGGAAGGAACTAGAACAATGATACAAATATATATATATATATAAAGGAGGAAGTAAATACGCCCATTAAGGGGAGACTGACCATTTGTTTGGTCTATTAATGTATTTATTCATATATTTTTTGAGTTTCCTCCCTAGACCTCCATCAAGCTTAGAAAAACACCCTAGACCCCCCTTCAAGATAAATTTGTACATTTTTCGGTAGAAAAATTTCCCGGCCGAAGGCCGATTCCTCTTAAAATTGCAGGCTCGCTATCGCTCGCCAGGAAAAAATCGACACCTAAATGGCACGAAAGGTTTTAAAATTGACAACGCAATGGGGCAAAAGGTGTTAAAATCGCCAAACTAATGGGCCGAACGTCTTAACATCTGAAAACTAATGGGGCTAAATATTAGGGAGAAGGGCGTCCCGAAAAACGGTCTGCCTCCCCTTAACTTGTTCTCCTACACTGCCCCCCCCCCCCCCCACACACACACACACACACACACACACATCCCAGTGACTGAGAACCGTCCTCTGCGGGTCACCCACCGCCTCAAGTGACCTAATTTACCATGCCTGTTAACCCCTGCTATACCAGCGTCGGACTTTTTAACTTTATTTTGGCTACTGTTAGACGATTGTGTTCAGTTTCATAAAGGCCACCAGCACTTAATTGGCTTCGATCTATCTCACTTAAACCTTTTTATGACCACAGATCCTTCTTAAGGGGAGAATTCCACTTGACGGATTTTTGTCTTGACTCCTTTCTCCCTCATGTTTAGCCCCATTGCTTTTCTAATTTTAAGACGTTCGCCCCATTATTTTAACGATTTTAAGAACTTTCGACCCATTTCTGTCAATTTTAAGACCTTTCGTGCCATTTAGGTGTCGATATTATCCTGGCGAGCGATAGCGAGCCTGTAATATAAGAGGAACCGGCTTTCAGCCGGGACATTTTTCTACCGAAAAATGTAAAAAATTATCTTGAAAGAGGGTCAAGGGGGTGACATTTTAAGATTGCTGGAGGAGTAGAAAACAAACTAAAAACCTCCCCTTAAACCGCACAAAATCGCCTAGATATAGCTAGAATAAAATGAAAAAGACGTCGCCGGTACAGAAGGGGTTAAACGTTTGGAATGACTTGACTGTATAATGTATCTTTGGGAAATATGTGTTCATGTGACTGGCAGTCGTATGTTTGAGGTCCAATGACAAATATGTGTTCATGTGACTGGCAGTCGTATGTTTGAGGTCCAATGACAAATATGTGTTCATGTGACTGGCAGTCGTATGTTTGAGGTCCAATGACAAATATGTGTTCATGTGACTGGCAGTCTTATGTTTGAGGTCCAATGACAAATATGTGTTCATTTGACTGGCAGTCGTATGTTTGAGGTCCAATGACAAATATGTGTTCATGTGACTGGCAGTCGTATGTTTGAGGTCCAATGACAAATATGTGTTCATGTGACTGGCAGTCGTATGTTTGAGGTCCAATGACAAATATGTGTTCATGTGACTGGCAGTCGTATGTTTGAGGTCCAATGACAAATATGTGTTCATGTGACTGGCAGTCGTATGTTTGAGGTCCAAAGACAAATATGTGTTTTATGTGACTGGCAGTCGTATGTTTGAGGTCCAAAGACAAATATGTGTTCATGTGACTGGCAGTCGTATGTTTGAGGTCCAATGACAAATATGTGTTCATGTGACTGGCAGTCGTATGTTTGAGGTCCAATGACAAATGTGAAAGGACTCAGGACAATCGATTTACAATTTATAGCACGGGTTGAATTGAAACCCTTATAAGAACAGAGAACCGACAACCTCCGCCATATTGGGGTCACGGGTATATTGATTTGTTTTATTTTATTATTTATTATTTATTATTATATATTATTATAAGTAGTAGTAGTAGTAGTAGTAGTAGTAGTACCGGTAGTAGTAGTAGTAGTAGTTGTAGTAGTAGTAGTACCAGTAGTAGTAGTAGTAGTAGTATTAGTTGTTGTAGTAGTAGTAGTAGTAGTACCGGTAGTAGTAGTAGTAGTAGTAGTAGTAGTAATAGTAATAGTACCGGTAGTAGTAGTAGTAATAGTAATAGTACCGGTAGTAGTAGTAGTAGTAGTAGTAGTAGTAGTAGTAGTAGTAATAGTAGTAGTACCGGTAGTAGTAGTAGTAGTAGTAGTAATAGTAGTAGTACCGGTAGTAGTAGTAGTAGTAGTAGTACCGGTAGTAGTAGTAGTAGTAGTAGTAGTAGTAGTAGTAGTAGTAGTACCGGTAGTAGTAGTAGTAGTAGTAGTAATAGTAGTAGTACCGGTAGTAGTAGTAGTAGTAGTATTTATATTTTATATTATTTATTATTTTATTATTGTATTATTTATTATCATTTATGGGGGGTGACCTGCTATTTTCTCTTTCTTGGTTGTATCCATTTAGCCCCATTCAGCCTACTGTTTTAAGACATTTATCCTCATCGAGGTGTCGTTTTTTTCTTGGAGAGCGATAGCGAGCCAGCATTTTATGGAGAAATCCGTCTTCTCCGGAGAAATTTTTCTATCGAAAAATTTACAAATTTAGCCAGCTGTCTAACTCATTATCCAAAATATGGTGGCTCGCTATCGCTTGCCAGGTATAAATCGACACCTGGATGGAGATAAGCGTCTTAAAACAGTAGGCTGAATGGATACAACCCAGAGAGAGGACAAAAGCAGATCACCCCCCTTTTAAGCTAATATCTCCACCTCCCTCCAAGGGGGGGGGGGGGGGGAACCTTATCTCCACCAATCCATTATCAGTATCTCCTTCCCTACGACATTAATTTACATATTATTATGAACAATACTAGACGATTATTTAAAACTTAGAGAAACCTTTCAGCGGTAACCGATTAATGACGTATATATTGGCTGTCTCGAGTCGGCCACCCCATAAAAAAAAAAAAAAAAAAAAAAAAAAGGGAAAACTGGCGTACATACATACATACATAGCCTACATACATACATACATACATACATTTTTGTCCTATCCTAAACCTTTCATAGCGAACTGATTAAGGGCGTATATTTGTCCTATTAAGGGGAGGTTTTTAGTGTGTATCCTAGACTTCCATCAAACTTGAAATTACACCCCCTTCACCCCCTTTCAAGATAAATTTGTACATTTTTCGGTAGAAAATGTCCTGGCCCAAGGCCGGTTCCTCTTAAATTACAGGCTCGCTATCGCTCGCAAGGAAAAAATCGACACCTAAATGGCACGAAAGGTCTTAAAAGTGACATAAATGGGGTGAAAGTTCTTAAATTCGCCAAACTAATGGGGCGAACGTCTTAAAATCTAAAAAACAATGGGGCTAAACATGAGGGAGAAAGGGGTAAAGAAAAAAATCCCTCAAGTGGAAATCTCCCCTTAAACCCTCTAGCGGTATAGTAATATTACCGGTAGTACAAATATACTGTTATGATCCTCTTATTCTGTATAATAATAATAATAATAATAATAATAATAATAATAATAACGCTTGGTATTAGATAACTATTCATTAAATGTTCTGTCGTGCTGAATAGGTTAAGGGTAGGTATTTACTTTGTTCCCTAGACCTCCATCAAGCTTAAATTGATACCCCCTTGAGTCCCTTTCAAGATAAATGTGTACATTTTTCGGTAGAAAAATGTCCCGGCCATAGGCCGGTTCCTCTTAAATTACAGGCTCGCTATCGCTCGCCAGGATAAAATCGACACCTGAATGGCACGAAAGGTCTTAATATGGGGTGAAAGTTCTTAAAATCGCTAAATTAATGGGGCGAACGTTTTATAATATCAAAAGCAATGGGGCTAAACATGAGGGAGAAAGGGGTCAAGAAAAAAATCCCTCAAGTGGAGACCTGCCCTTAAAATACTAAAGCATGGCACTAAAATATTTCAATTCTCGTTGACAAATGACCGGTGCCTGCTAAAGAAAATCTGGTAAAAAATGGACCCTTATCGATTTAGTAAAGTATTTCTGTGTCCGACGTTGGGTGCTGGGTACAATACATTAAGGCTGAACACGCGAGCTGTTTTCACACTCTATGCGAATATATTGTATTTATATATGTAGCCTATGTATTTAGTTATTTAGTTATGTATTTTTATTTTTATTATTATTATTATTATTATTATTTTTTTTTTTTTTTTTTTTTTTTTTTTTTTTATTATTATTATTATTATTATTTTTTTTTTTTTTTTATTGTTATTATTATTATTTTTATTATTATTATTTTTTTTTTATTATTTTTTATTTTTTTTTTTATTATTATTTTTTTTTTATTATTATTATTTGTATTATTAATATTATTATTATTATTATTATTATTATTATTATTATTATTATTATTTTATATATGTTTATTTATTTATGTATTTGTATTTTTATCATTATTATTTTTTTTTATATATTGGATTTCTTTCTTTTTTCTTTCTTTCATGTTATAATTTTTTGGGTAGAGCTGGATGGTATTGCACACGTTGGCAGCTATGGACAGTATTAACTAAGCTGTTTATTTATTAAGTTTAGGCATACTCTTATAGCTTTACAAATGTTGCTGTGTTAAAAGAATTTCTGGTAATTAGTTCAATTTAGTACACAAAACAAGAATTTTGTTATGTCTGGATCTTAAAGTGCCAGTGTTTGAAGTATAATTATTATAATTATTATGTTTTTACACTAACCAACTTCACATCTAAACTCAATTAATGAAATCAACAAATACACGTGGCACTCCGAGGACTCGAACCCAGGATACTCGCATCGAAATTCCGCTCACTATGCATTACGCTATCAAGACAGTTTAACAAGTTTTGCAACCAATTACACTTTAGTATATATTATACAGTCATAGTACATTCTAAGTAACATTATTCCTAACACTAATACCTCACCAAAGAAAGTAATGACAGCATGTGATCCTCCTTGGATTCGAACCCAGGACACCACATACAAAACTTACACGCTCTAACCATTACACCATCAAGACAGTTAAAGGTTCAGCACATAACGATTATTATCCATGTATCAAATACTGGATATCAATTTAATTATGCACTAAGCACAGCTACACTATGTATATGCTAATTCCTTTCAGCTCAGAGGCCTGGGGATAAACCTGCATAACTACATACATCAGTTGACCACTTGCGAGTTTCATTCTATAAGGAAGTTGGAGCCTTAAGGGGAGGTTTTTAGTGCATTTCCTACTCCTCCAGGAATCTTAAAATGTCACCCCCTTGACCCCCTTTCAAGATAAATGTGTACATTTTTCGGTAGAAAAATGTACCGGCTGAAAGCCGGTTCCTCTTAAATTACAGGCTCGCTATCGCTCGCCAGGATAAAATCGACACCTAAATGGCACGAAAGGTCTTAAAATTGACAGAAATGGGTTGAAAGTTCTTAAAATCATCAAAATAATGGGGCGAACGTCTTAAAATTAAAAACGCAATGGGGCTAAACATGAGGGAGAAAGGAGTCACGAAAAAAACTCCCTCAAGTGGATATCTCCCCTCAAACATCGATATTAAACAGAAATGCAATAATAATGTAGGTTTCTGATGGTTAAAGGGAATGTTCAATTGGGTTTTATGTATTTATAAATGTACTACGACCTTATTTTAGCTCGTAATTCTGTTAAATATCGTTGTCTACAGCTCCAACTTCCTTATAGAACGAAACTCGCAAGTCGGCAATTGAATACACTGGTTAAGGGGAGACGGGTCGTTTCTCTGGTCCCCTTTCTCCCTCGTGTTAAGCCCCATTTGTTTTGAGATTAAAAGACGTTCGGCCCATTAGTTTGGCGATTTTAACACCTTTCGCCCCATTTCTTTGTCAATTTTATGACCTTTTGTGCCATTTAGAATTCGATTCTTTCCTGGCGAGCTATAGCGAGCCTGAAATTTTAAGAGGAACCGGCCTTTGGCCGGGACATATTTAGAGTTTCTGGTATATATTTATTTAGCACTCGAGGTAGTGCATGCCCCTTAACTATGATACCTAAGCTATTTACCATTAGCCAGAATATAATGAAAAGATACGCCATTTAAACTGAAATGGTTAATATTGTGTCGTTAGAATTAGCGAAAACAGCACACCCACACACACACACCCACACACACACAGTGTGTGTGGGTGGGTGTGTATGCTGTTAAGGGAGCCCACCTCGCTTTTTTCTCTTTCTCTCCCTCTCTCTTTGGCTTGTATACATTCGGCCCCATTCAGTCTACTGTTTGATGACGTTTACCCCCATCCAGGAGTCAATATTTTCCTGGCGTGCGGTAGCGAGCCAGCACATATATATTTTTGTTTTGACAGCAAGCTAAATTAGTACATTTTTCGATAGAAAAATGTCTCCGGCGAAGCCGGATTTCTTCATACAATACAAGAAATCTACACCTGAATGGGGATAAACGTCTTAAAACAGTTGGCTGAATGGGGCCGAATGGATACAAGCCAGAGAAAGAGAGAAAGACAAAAAAAAACAGGTGACCCCCCTTAATGCATTCGGATACGTATTTATTTGTAGTAGAGAATTATTCCGTTTATTCAAAGGGCTATCATTCCTATAACATATACTGTATATACTGTATAATGGTGTGACAATACTATGGTCCAAACTCTCTATCTCATTGAATGACATTTTATTTGATCGTGGGGTTATATACTGTATGTTGTTTTGATTGTGGGATTATATACTGAATGTTGTTTTGATTGTGGGATTATATACTGTATGTTGTTTTGATCGTGGGATTATATACTGTATGTTGTTTTGATCGTGGGATTATATACTGTATGTTGTTTTGATCGTGGGATTATATACTGTATGTTGTTTTGATCGTGGGGTTATATACTGTATGTTGTTTTGATCGTGGGATTATATACTGTATGTTGTTTTTGAACTGAATGTTGTTTTGATTGTGGGATTATATACTGTATGTTGTTTTGATTGTGGGATTATATACTGTATGTTGTTTGTATCATGTAGTCAACTGATGGACAATATAATTATGTACTATGAATCATAAATGTTTTCATGCAAATATTTTAAGTGACGAATTTTTAGTAAGCAAAGAACTGTTTTTCAGAATGTGTTAATGGTAATTTGTTAACAATGAACTATTTCTTCCAGGTACGGAATGGTCCTTGTGTTTATTAGCAGACTGTACCCCTGGCCTAGGTTGAGGCACTAGTAAGGTTAGTTGACTGTACACTTGTTTTACCTCACACTACACAGCTCTATGACGTCACTGTTGTTTACCTATATCAGCTGGGGCACCGTCAGCCACTCATCGCCTTATAGACGAGTTATAATAAGAATAATTTGATATAATCTACAGTGTGTTAGTTATAAACAGAACCCTCTCACGTTTTTGACGCGATTTTGAGCCTATTAGGGATACTTTAAAGCCTTTGTTACCATCAGGGGTATTTAGAAACCTTCAGTTTAGTTACTTCAACCTCTGCAGTTGTCTTTGAGTTAGGTGTGGGCAGGAAACTAATTTTGGAGAGGTAATTATAAGAGTGAGATAACTCTGATTTATTATTGCTAATCTGGCAACCTCTGCGTCATAAAAACGTGAAAGGGTTAATTTAATATGGCAGCGAAGACAGTAGACAACCTGTGATTCAAGATACAATTAATAATAAAACTCCAATTCTCGTGTCATTAATGTGCAACAATAATATCACGGAAACTAATGGTCGTAGTATAAATGTGTATTCGTCGTGTTCTGCATTGAACAAAAACCGATTGCAATAAGTATAATGTTTGGGAAAATTAATTAACCTACCGTTACATAAAACAAAATGTAAATAATCATCTACCCATTCTTTCACTTATTATTAAATATTCAGGTTTTATATAATCTGAACATAGTTAATTGTGATACATTAAACTTGGGTGTTAAATATATAAATCTGATATACAGTGAGCTAAAAAGGTCATCACTACCCGACTCTGAATGCCAAGGTATCTGATTAAATTATTTAAGCAATTTGTTTTCTACGACTCGAATTCTATGACTGTGAATTCTACGACTGGAAAACTAAGGTAAATATTTTGTCTTTTAAGGGGGGTGACCTGCTTTTTGTTATTTCTGTCCTTTTCTCTCTTTCTCTGGCTTGTATCCATTCGGCCCCATTCAGCCAACTATTTTAAGACGTTTATCCCCATCTAGGTGTCGATTTCTTCCTGGCGAGCGATAGCGAGCCAGCATTATATGAAGAAATCCGGCTTCGCGGGAGACATTTTTCTATCGAAAAATGTACAAATTTAGCCTGCTGCCTAACAATAAATACAAAAATATGCTGGCTCGCTACCGCTCACCAGTAAGAAATTGAAACCTGGATGGGGATAAACTTCTTAAAACAGTAGGCTGAATGGGGCCAAATGGATACAAGCCAGAGAAAGACAGAAAAGGACAGAACCAAAACAGGTCACCTCCCCTTAACAATTTTAGTCAATAGAAGTATATATAGTAAGGGCAAGGATGTATACTGTATATACATTGGTTATATATTATATGGCCAGCCAAGTATAGTAAGGGCAAGGATGTATACTGTATATACATAGGTTATATATTATATGGCCAGCCAAGTATAGTAAGGGCAAGGATGTATACTGTATATACATTGGTTATATATTATTTGTCCAGCCAAGTCAGATTGTTTGATTACCATTGTTATAGTAATACATAACATACATAACATACATAACATACATATAATACTTAAGGGAAGGTATTTACTTTGTTCCCTAGACCTCCATCAAGCTAAAAATTATACCCCCTTGAGTTCCTTTCAAGATAAATTTGTACATTTTTCGGTAGAAAAATGTCCCGGCCGAAGGCCGGTTCCTCTTAAATTACAGGCTCGCTATCGCTCGCCAGGATAAAATCAACACCTAAATGGCACGAAAGGTCTTAATATGGGGCAAAAGTTCTTAAAATCGCTAAACTAATGGGGCAAACGTGTTATAATATCAAAAACAATGGGGCTTAACATGAGGGAGAAAGGGGTCAAGAAAAAAATCCCTCAAGTGGAGATCTCCCCTTAAGGTATAGGAGCGAGAGAGAGGGGGGGGGGAGAGGCCGGAAGTTCGTTGAGAATAAATCTATCCCACTTTATATGAATGCAAAGTTTATTCGTCCGTATGAAGGCACATCAAATGTTTTCCTCGGCAAACGACCTCCCGGAAGGCATCCCGTGGGGGTGCCGGAGTGTGTGTGGTGAACTGTGAGAGAGAGAGAGAGAGAGAGAGAGAGAGAGAGAGAGATACAAAGTGCATGGAAATCAGGGGCAAGCGTGGAGAAGGAAAGACAAATATTTTTTTTTAATGTGGATGGATAAAGTTCACGGTGGAAATATTTGTAAATGGCCCCTCACACAGTCAGGAGTGCGAGCTAGAATCATTAGGAGTAGGGGAAAACTCGGAATCGCGGGCCTATTCGCGGTGAAAATCGATGACTCCTAGTGACTCTAGCGACTCGTAGCGACTCCCACTCGCTCGCGGTGAAAATCGATGACTCCTAGTGACTCCTGTTAGACTCCCACTCGCTCGCGGTGAAAATCGATGACTCCTAGTGACTCCTGTTAGACTCCCACTCGCTTGCGGTGAAAATCGATGACTCCTAGTGACTCCTGTTAGACTCCCACTCGCTCGCGGTGAAAATCGATGACTCCTTGTGACTCCTGTTAGACTCCCACTACCTCGCATTTCTGACTGTGTGAGGGCCCCTTTAGAGGTCCGCGGCGTGAAAGTTGGATATCAGCCCTATAGGAAGAATAACCCGCCACACCTACACTAAAGCTTAGGGTGTGGCTCGTGTGTGTGTGTGTGTGTCTGTTGGGTCTCGTGCGGTCATTATTGTTTACCTCATAGTGTTAACCCCCCCCCCCCCACCTTTGCTCTTAGGATAATTATTACGTCAGGCAACACCCTGCAGGTGATAGTGGAGCCGTAACAGAAAAAAGGGGTTGAAAAATAGCTGCATGCATGTTTTTGTATAATTTTCCGCGGGGGATAATATGAGAGAGAGAGAGAGAGTTATTTATATATAGATATATATATATATATATATATATATATATATATAATATATATATATATATTATATATATATCTATATAATATATATATATATATATAATATATATATACAGTATATACCGTATACTACATATATATTTTTTTTTTATTTATTTTTTTTTATTTTTTTTTATGTGTACATAAAGGAGACAATAGGCAAAGATGCCTGTAACAGGCGTGTCCCCCAAAGTTGAAAGAGTGACAAGAGAGCCAAATTCAAGGTACGTTGGAGTCGAAATGTCTGGACACATGCAGTTTCAAGCATTTGAAGACATAGAATGAAGGAGAGACCTTAATTATTGATAGAAGAAAGACTGGGATAATCTATTACCCCTTGGGTTAGAGAGCTGGACAGAATTTGTGTGGGAATGTGTTGAAAGGCAGGTGCCCCCTACTCTGTAGTGGGTTTTAGTTCACCCTCTCTCTCAAACACAACACAGACATTCACGTTCACTCTCACATGCACACTGTAATCAACAACAACACCACCACAAACATCCACACCGCAGTCAACACCACCAGATATTCCGTCAGCTTCTAATTCTATCACTTCAATAATTGGTTCCGGCTGCCTGGGTTGAACGAAATCCTCCCCGTATATTTTCATCCATCACAATAAATAAACACGAACGGACGTCACTGATAGAGGGAGACTATCTATATATAAACTACCCTAGATTTATAACCCCCGAACTTTAGATGGTTTCATGTTTTCGTGATAAAGAATAGTTAAACATTTACAGGGTGGATGGGACTCGTTAGCCTTGGTCGGCAACCTATCTAGGGGAGACAACCTTATACAAATCCGCGTGGATGGGACTCGTCATCCTTGGTCAGCAACCTGTCTAGGGGATGATAACCTGATACAAATCCGTACTGCTTACCGAAGGGTAAGGCAGGTTAGTGGATGGACTAGCCGAACACCACTGTAGAAAAATAGTGCTAACAAGATACACAGAGGGCCTCGGAGTCGGACGGATCCTAAATTGAGTGGTCAATCCTGTAAGTCCTTCAGTAAACTGGCTCGGGTTGTCCCTCTTACAGGGAATAAGTTCGCTTGGGGGCATTCTGTGTATGGCCACCCTCATTAAGGGGAGTAAGGCGTCTGGCAATAGATAGATAGAGAAACATTTCCTATTTATTTTAAGGAGACTGATAAATCTTACTTGTAGGTAATATTCCACTCTATACCGTCGTAGGACCCATTTGTCATTTATTTAATCTCGCCTTATATATATTTTCCAATGTGTTCATTATATACTCTCTATTATCAACTTTATGTCTCGCTATTCTTCACGATTCCCTCCTCTCTTTCTCTTTTTCTGATCAGCTACTCAACCATTCTATAACTTATGTAACTTAGTTCCATTGCCCTGTTTACATACCTTCATCCACACAATGCTTCCAAACTCATGAGTCATGCGAGAAGCGCAGAATTGGCAATACTAAATTAATTTGTCATTAGAATCTGTAGAGGTATTGTAAAAACTAAAACTGGCCACTGTTCCATTAAGGGGAGATTTCCACTTTAGGGATTTTTTTCTTGATCCCTTTCTCCCTCATGTTTAGCCCCATTACTTTTGAGATTTTAAGACTTTCGCTCCATTAGTTTGACGATCTTAAGAACTTTCGCCCCATTTATGTCAATTTTAAGACCTTTCGTGCCAATTAGGTGTCGATTTTTTCCTGGCGAGCGATAGCGAGCCTGTAATGTAAGAGGAACCGGCCTTCGGCCGAAAAATGTTTCTACCGAAAAATTTACAAATTTATCTTGAAAAGGGGTCTAGGGGGTGTAATCGTAAGTTTGATGGAAATATAGGGAACAAACTAAAAACCTCCCCTTAACCCAATACTTCAGGAACAGGTCTCACGCATGGGACTATAGGCCTATTAGCCTGACTTATATAATAGCTGTTAACTCGTTCTGTACCGAGATGTCTTTTTAATTTTATTCTAGCTATATTTAAACGATTGTGTGCAGTTCAAAAAGGATCAGTGGTAGAAACTAGGGTTAAGTGCTATAGTTCGAAGCCTGTTAATTGCTGGAGGCCCTTTTTAAACTTAATATAATCGTCTAATAGTAGCCAGAATAAAGTTAAAAGAACGGCGCCGGTACAGAAGGGGTTAAAATGACAGAAAGAATACATGCAGGTCAGATAGTAGAGTGCCTGAGAATAACACTTTGGCTTTGGATTCCTAGCGACATTTATCACGCCTTATCAACTCATTGGAACGTTTCTGCGAAATGCTAAGAGTTTGACAGAGTACCACCTTGTAGACATATGTCAAAAGTGAGTGCACTGAGCATCAGTACGGAGGTGATCAAGTGAGTAGAACATTGAGTAACAAGTAGATAGCGCAAGTTGTAGACAATTGTGTGTCTTCGGAATGAATTCTTGTCAGTTCAGGAGTTCCACACGGCTCTGTACTTGGCCCTTTGTTGTTTATCATGTGTATCAATGGCACTGATGTTGGCTTGCTGAGAGTAATCACAGATTGTTGATGACATTATACTTGAAGTAAATGTGGGCTCTCATTCTCGGAAACTCGTAGAATATGAAGTCTACTTGGATTATTATGATATGCTCAGCGTCATTATGATTACCGGTACTACACACTACCATGGCTGGAAGTTACCGGTACTACACACTACCATGGCTGGAAGTTACCGGTACTACACACTACCATGGCTGGAAGTTACCACATAAGAGGTTCAGCACTAATGTATATAGACAGTTGCTCATGTATAAGATATGTACTACCAGGAACAAACTTCCCCCATAAATGATAAATGGTTCTTCAGAACAGGTTAACAAGATAATGATAGTATCATGCAAATGTTCAATTATTGTACTAAATTATATAATCTCTATAAATTATATCATCTCTATAAATTATATCATCTCTATAAATTATATCATCTCTATAAATTATATCATCTCTATAAATTATATCATCTCTCTATAAATTATATCATCTCTATAATTATATCATCTCTATAAATTATATCATCTCTATAAATTATATCATCTCTATAAATTATATCATCTCTATAAATTATATCATCTCTATAAATTATATCATCTGTATAAAGAGACACTACTGTAGTTTGAAATAGACTGCTAAAGGTTCGGTGTGTTTGTAGTTGTGCAAGTATGTGTGTGTGTAATTATGCTAAAGATTAATCCTCCATCAGTAACCATAAAGGCAATGTAAGCATTAAGGGGACATGGGTCGTTTTTCTGGTCAACTTTCTCCCTCATGTTTAGCATATTATTTTTGAGATTTTAAGACTTTATTTCCGTTAGTTTGGTGGTTTTGAGACTTTTCGCCCCATTTCTGTGTCAATATTAAGACCTTTCGTACCATATAGGTGTCAATTTTTTCCTGGCGAGCGATAGCGAGCCTGTCATTTTAGAAGGAATCGGACTTCGGCCAGGACATTTTTCTACCGAAAAATTTACAAATTAATCTAGAAGGGGGATCTAATGGATGTTTTTTTTTATTTGATGGAGGTCTAGGGAGGAAACTAGAAAAATAATGAATACATGCAAAAAGTGAACCATCCCTCCCTTAAATGGGGTAAAGAGCACTGTGAGCCAATTACAGGATCATTTGTGCATGGAGTTGGTTCACTAATTTATGATAAAGTTGAGACACTGAATATTAGTTATCGTAAAAACTAACTCAACGTATATGGATCAAGTGGATGTGTCATAATATTATATGGATCAAGTGGATGTGTCATAATATTATATGGATCAAGTGGATGTGTCATATTATTACATGGATCAAGTGGATGTGTCATAATATTATATGGATCAAGTGGATGTGTCATAATATTAATGGATCAAGTGATGTGTCATAATATTATATGGATCAAGTGGATGTGTCATAATATTATATGGATCAAGTGGATGTGTCATAATATTATATGGATCAAGTGGATGTGTCATAATATTATATGGATCAAGTGGATGTGTCATAATATTATATGGATCAAGTGGATGTGTCATAATATTATATGGATCAAGTGGATGTGTCATAATATTATATGGATCAAGTGGATGTGTCATAATATTATATGGATCAAGTGGATGTGTCATAATATTATATAAGCTTTTCAGAATCGTTGACAGTTATAAATACATTATCACATATTATCTAATGTTAAATATATATAATAAGTTGTATAAAAGTCAATATATAGTGATTTACCCACGCCATTGACAATATTGGCTTCTGTAAGGTGGTCCTGTGTGTGTGTTTCTCTCTGTCTGGGTGTGTGTTTCTCTCTGTCTGTGTGTGTGTTTCTCTCTGTCTCTGTCTGTGTGTGTGTTTCTCTCTGTCTGGGTGTGTTTCTCTCTGTCTTGGTGTGTGTTTCTCTCTGTCTCTGTCTGTGTGTGTGTGTGTGTGTGTGTGTGGATATTTTGAGGTGAGACATTTAACAGTTGATGGACCACCTATTCCACGAGTAGGGTAGTTCCCTCATTGCTTCTCTGAGAACTGTTAATCTGGTATAATATATTCTGTGTAAAGGGCGGAGTTTTAGTTTGCTTCCTAGACCCCCATCAAGCTTTAAACATATACCCCCAAGATTCCCCTTCGATATAAATTTGTACATTTTTCAGAGGCTATGAACCCTTCTGGATTAGTAAGCCAGCACACTGTAAGTCAAGAATAGCGTCAGGACTGGAGCCCCTTTTCGAGAACTCCAGTCCCTTGGGTGTACTATATATATCTACCTGTCGGTCTGTCAAGCTACCTAATTAGATATAAATCTATTATATCTGTTTGTATCTATATTATATTTTAGTGTGTATTTCTCTCTCTTTCTCTCTCTCTTCATATAAATGTCTCCATGGGCGACTGTGGTGTTCCTAGTATTGGATTATAGGAGGAAGGCCTGGAGCAGAGTGTGTGTGTGTGTGTGTGTGTGTGTGTGTGTGTGTGTGTGTGTGTGTGTGTGTGTGTGTGTGTGTGTGTGTGTGTGTGTGTGTGTGTGTACAGACCTTCCGTGACACAGGACCGGGTAGTGAGATGATGACCTCACTCTACGATATATAAGAAAGAGAGAGAGAGAGAGTGTGTGTGTGTGTGTGTGTGTGTGTGTGTGTGTGTGTGTGTGTGAGTGTGATAGTGTGAGGGTGTACAGACCTTCCGTGACACAGGACCGGGTAGTGAGATGATGACCTCACTCTACGATATAAGAGAGAGAGAGTGAGAGTGAGTGTGTGTGTGGGTGGGGGGGAGGCGGGGGGAGGCTACAGCAGACCTTCCGTGACACAGGGCCTGGTAGTGAGATGATGACGATATAATAGTAGATTCAGTCTAGGCACGCGATAACACCAGGGTTCTCCCATTATATATATATATATATATATATATATATATATATATATATATATATATATATATATATATATAACAAATTCATACATCCTTTTACACTAACAAACATATGGACGTAATACAAAAACATACATAAACATACAATTATATAATGTACATGCATGTCTGTACATATAAAATAACACACACACACACACACACACACACACACACACACACACACACACACACACACACACACACACACAGCCCGTAGCCTAGTAGGTAGAGCTCTCGTCTCACACACGAGGGGTCGGGGGTTCAATCCCAGACCGGGCGGAGACAAATTGGGCTTGTCTCCTTTCATGTGTTAGCCTCAGTTCACCTAGCTGTAAATAGGTACCTGGAATAAGTGGACGACGTTGTGTGACGTCCCATCTGGGGTTGGCAAAAATGGTACAAGGCGAGATGGGTATCATATGGTTCACCTAAGCTGATGGCTACCTAAGCCTTCGGGCGAGACGGTACCGTCTATAGTGAGAATGGTACCATACAGATCCACCCTAAGCCTTCGTTTCCGATGTCGCCAATTGGCTAAAATACAGACTACACACACATCCACAGCCATCCCAACAGTACATAAAACACTTAACATGCATTTCACGCAATACATTCCCAGTTAAGGAGGCGCGATAATAATGAGCTTAGCTCGTATTGCGTGGATTCCCCTTGACGAACAAGTAACTGAGTAACTGAGTAACTGAGTAACACACACACACACACACACACACACACACACACACACACATTAGTTTTAACATCGTTCTTAACACCCATAACAACCCAAATGACATTAATGAAGGCATGTGATTCTCCCAGGACTCGAACCTATCAACCCACCCCTCCCCACACCAACACACAAGTGATGATCCCTCTGATACATGACGTAATATTCTGTGTGTTACGAGCTGCACTACAAACTGAATAATAAGTAATCCTTTAAGGGAGTTCACCGGCTTTTTTTTTATCTCTCTCTCATTTTCTGTCTTTCCCTGGCTTGTATCCAATCGGCCCCACTGTTTTAAGACGTTTATCCCCATCCAGGTGTCGATTTCTTCCTGGCGAGCGATACAGCATTGTATGGAGAAATCCGGCTTCGCCGGAGGCATTATTCTATCGAAAAATGTACAAATTTAGCTTGCTGTCAAAACAAAAATATATATATGCTGGCTCGCTACCGCTCGCCAGGAAAATATTGACACCTTGATGGGGGTAAATGTCTTAAAACAGTAGGCTGAATGGGGCCAAATGGATAAAAGCCAAAGAGAGAGGGAGAGAAAGAGAGAAAAAAAGCGAGGTGGGCTCCCTTAAGTAATATTTGGGTTGGACACAGGGACACATTGACTAGTCATGGAACAATCTCTGCTAAACCCCGGAATCCCCTTTCAGACCTTCAGACTGGGGGATGGGGGATAGGGGGAGGGGGGGATGAGTAAGTGATTGATGTTGGGATGAGAGGGAGGGAGGAAGAGTGAGAGAAGAGAGTATGTGTATTGGTGTAGAGGAGAAGAGAGGGAGAGAGAGAGGAGAGAGAGAGAGAGGAGAGAAGAGAGAGAGGAGAGAGAGAGAGAGAGAGAGAGAGAGGAGGAGGAGGAGAGAGAGAGAGAGAGAGAGAGAGAGAGAGAGCCCTTACAGATATTGTTGGTAAGAAGGGATTCGTCGAATTGACGCAATTTGTTTTCTTAAAATATGTAAAATATAGACTTGAAGATATCAACTTTAACTGTGTGTAGAGAATTATACGTAATTCAGTTAAATAATATCTGTTAAATAATATACCTTTCATAAATAACTAAAACCCATGACGAAGCACAAAGACAACTACCGTATTATAAGTTCACCATGTTGGAGTGAACATTCTTAACCCCTTCTGTGCCGGCAACGTCTTTTCAATTTTAATCTGGCTACTATTAGATGATTTTATTCAGTTTCATAAATGCCCCCAGCAAATAATAAGTTTCGAATGTTCTCACTTAACTCTGTATGGTACCATAGATCCTTCTTACACCGCATACAATCCTCTAAATGTAGATATAATATAATTAAAAAGACGTCGGAGACCATAACATCATAACATTGTATAAACTTCTTGTAACTATTTCTCCGACTTGGCCGGAATAGGACTTGTCTGATAATATGTAACTGGTTCCATCCCTTCCATTGCCAAGAATATGACGACGCTACGGAAAATATGCTCCTTTTATGATCACAAGTTTGTAATATGATTCCCTGGATGTGATGTGTGTGATGTGTGTGTGTGTGTGTGTGTATGTGTGT
Organism: Paralithodes platypus; assembly: GCA_032716605.1. Taxonomy (NCBI): domain Eukaryota; kingdom Metazoa; phylum Arthropoda; class Malacostraca; order Decapoda; family Lithodidae; genus Paralithodes; species Paralithodes platypus. The sequence continues at coordinate 1,521,041 of CM064546.1, read as the reverse complement.
GTGTGTGTGTGTATATGTGTGTGTGTATGTGCTTTCATACTTGTATTTGTATTAGTGTTTAGATTATTGCTATACATAGTGCATACTACATTCCCTTAAAAAAAAAAAAAAAAAAAAACACATAAAAAGCCTAATATAACATCTCCCAATTATTTATGCACTATCCTATGTTTAATAATTCAATGTCAACAGGTGATATAGTCTATTCGCTGTAAGTAGGCGAGATATCATGACCTCTATTCTCTGTAACTCAAAAAGGGCTAGAGAAAATTGGCTGTAAATTTTCACATCTATTCCTTGACTGACTCTTCCCAAATGGTAGAAATATTAGCTCGATTACTCTAGCCGTTTTTTATTTACAGATGTTAGAGGTCATCATTTTTCGCCTACTTACGGCAAATAGGCTATAGTTACTGTATGTGTGTCATTCATCACACTTCTCCATTGTTATCACCGGAGGCAACAGTACTGTAATATATGGGCACTGGACATGATATATCTGGGTTCGGTGTCCAGAGTTCAAATCCCGGGAGTACCATATGTTTTCATTAGTTTATTCAAGTACATTGGGGTTTGTAATTGATGATTAATGTTAAGACGTTACTTATATTTATTCTGTGACACTTCTCAGGCGATATTTGCAATCTCGTGAACAAGAGAGAGAGTGAGTGAGTGAGTGAGAGAGAGAAAAAGAGAGAGATATATTTACATGGATTTACATAGATACACTGACCACACAGACCTTACGATCCCAGCGAGGTGGTCAGGACTTAATTCTAGTAGAGATAGCTAACCCGAGAGTAAGGGAAAGTTGAAGGAAAGGATAGCATAAACGGAGAGAGAGAGAGAGAGAGAGAGAGAGAGAGAATCATCATTAATCAACAAAGCCTGGGAACTGAAAGACACACATGTTGTTTTACAAATGTGTGTCCCAGTCCCATATTGTTTGGGGCAGTAATGATGTACAGTTGGTACAATAAGTTATGTTGCCGTCATTATTATGGTCAACTGTCCCAGCCCAGTACTGTCCGGGGCAATACCGACGTACAGGTGGCACAAGGGTTCTCCCAGGATTAAGAGGGTGTCGCACGAGCGATTTTTCCGTTAATTTCTACGAGCAATTGTAGTCTGACAGGTTTAAAATTTCAGTTATTTGTGAAATCTGCCACCTAACATAATCTACCTCCAGTCTAGTTCCAGATTCCAATGAGAAAAAGCCTCAGAATATCACGAGAAAAAACTTGCTTATGGAAAATTGCCGGAAAAAGCGCTCGTGTGACACCGGCTTTATTCTCTGGTGTGGGTGTGTGTGTGTATACAAAGAAGTACAAAGAAAATCAAGCAACAATAGGTTTAGTGACCCTTCTAGGCTGCTTGTCCTCCATAGCACTGAGGATCAAGTGTCCAAACAGTGGTTTAGAGTGGGTAAGCGAACATTGGAAAGGGAACTACTGCCTTGGAACTAATGTCCGTGGCAGGATTAGGAAGTTAGTAGGGGACAGATGGGTTAGTAACTGAGGGGGGGATAAAATAAAGTTATTCATTTACAAACGCAGTCAGTCCAGTCGCGGGTTTGATGCGAGATATTTGTCTAGGCGAAGTTTAAATGAATCAACGGTGCTGCAGTCTATAACGTCTCTGAGAAGCCCATTCCACAAGTTGACAACTCGATTGAAGAAGAAATTCTTAGATTTGTGCGAGTTAAAAGATTTACCAATAATGTTGCAACCGTTTCCCTGCGTGTAAGTAGATTGGTCGATAGTGAAGTACTTACTACAGTTCATATTGTCGATGCCTTTGATGATTTTGAACACTTGAATTAAGTCGCCTCTTAATCTGCGCTGGGTTAAAGGAAATAGATTTAATTCTCTAAGACGCTCTTCGTATGGTTTGTTCTTTAGGCTAGGTATCATTTTGGTAACTCTACGTTGAACTCGTTCTAGCTTGTCTATATCTTTTTGGTAATAAGGGCACCAGGATTGAACGCAGTGTGTGTGTGTGTGTGTGTGCGTGCGTGCATGCGTGTGTGTGTGTGTGCGTGTGTGAGAGAGAGAGAGTGAGTGAGTGAGTGTATGTAGTGGTTTACTTGGTCAATTATTCATGAGTAATGTTTCTTTAAATATGGAACACTTTTTTTCAAATATTTCAGAATATATATTTGTATCCGGCTTTGAACTGTATGACCCAAGCCTATCAAATGTCTTGGAAGATTTTGAATGCCAAACTGGAATGCAACGACCGTAGAATCTTTAGGTACGTATCGGCCCCAAATATTTCTGTGGTTCACGGAGGGTATGGAAATCAGTTCTCGCAGGTTCATCGATTATTCCGGTTATTCAGCTCAAATGGTCCATGTACAATCACCCCCAAAAGTTCGTTTTATCCAGTTTATTGAAGGGGAAGGTAGTTGTTTTTTCGGGATTCTCGTCTCCCTTCATCTTTAGCCCCATTAGTTTTGAGATTTGATGACGTTATTTCCATTACTTTGGCGATTGTAACACCTTTCAGGCGGAGACTGAACAAAAACAAATCAATAATCTTTGGAATTTGAGTGCAAGAAGTGAGAAGGCAACCAATCTTTCCAGCAACATGAATTTCTTGCTTAGTTACTGCTCCCACATGTTATCGCCATTTGCCACCTTTGGGCCAAAGTGTTCTCTTTCTCCTCCTATTCCTCTGCCTAGTTCTGCCTTCTCCTTTCTTCTTCATCTATTCTTTTCCTATTTCTTCTTCCTCTTCTTTTCTTCTTCTTCTTTTCTTTTTCTTCATCTATTCTTTTCCTAATTTTCTGCCTCTTCTTTTCTTCTTCTTCCTCTTCTTCTTATTATTATTCTTCTTCGTCTTCTTCCTCTTCTCTTCCTCTTTCTCTTCTTCTTCTTCTTCGTCTTTTCTTCTTCCTCTTCTTCTTCTCTATTCTTCATCTTCTCTCTTCTTCTATTCTTCTTCTTCGTCTTTTCTTTCTTCTTCCTCTTCTTCTTCTTCGTCTTTCTTCCTCTTCTCTACCTCTTTCTCTTCTTCTTCTTCTTCTTCGTCTTTTCTTCTTCTTCCTCTTCTTCTTCTTCGTCTTCTTCCTCTTCTCTTCTTTTTCTTCTTCTTCTTCTTCTTCTTCTTTTGTTTTTTTCCTATTTCCTTCTCATTTATTCGTAGTAGTCCTCCTTCCCCCCTCTCTTCTTTTCTTCTTCCTCTTCTTCTTATTTTCTTCTTCTTCTTCTTATTTTCTTCTTCGTCTTCTTCTTTTCCTACTTTTCTGCCTCTACTTTTCTTCTTTTTCGTCTTCTTCTTCTTCTTCCTCTTCTTCCTCTTCTCTTCTTTTTCTTCTTCTTCTTCTGTTCTTTACCTATATCCTTCTCATGTCTTCGTAGTAGTCCTCCTTCCCCCACCCTTTCTTTAAAGTTCGACCCTTCCTTCCTTCCTTCCTTACCTTTCCAGTTCCACCCTCCTTCTTCTTCTCTTCCTTCTTCCATTCTCCTCTTTCTTGTTATCATTCCTACTTGTATGTGTTTCTTCCATCTCTCTCCTCTGTCTGTTTCTTTATTTATAATTTATTCTTTCCCAAAGTTTTCTTAAGGGGGCGTCACCTGCTTTTTTGTTAAGGGGGGTCACCTGCTTTTTTGTTAAGGGGGGTCACCTGCTTGTTTTTCTCTTTCTCTCCTTTTCTCTCTTTCTCTGGCTTGTATCCATTCGGCCCCATTCAGCCTACTGTTTTAAGACGTTTATCCTCATCCGGGTGTCGATTTCTTCCTGGCGAGCGATAGCGAGCCAGAATTTTATGGAAAAACCCAGCTTCGCCGGAGAAATTTTTCTGTCGAAAAATGTACAAATTTAGGTTGCTGTCAAAACAAAAATACATATATGCTGGCTCGCTACCGCTCGCCAGGAAAATATTGACACCTGGATGGGGGTAAAAGTCTTAAAACAGTAGGCTAAATGAGGCCGAATGGATACAAGCCAAAGAGAGAGGGAGAAAGAGATAAAAAAAGCGAGGTGGGCTCCCTTAAGCTATTGTTTCTTTCTTTCCCTCATTCCACCCCTTTCATTCCACCCCTTTCATTCCACCCCTTTCATTCCACCCCTTTCATTCCACCCGTTTCCACGGCTTTCTTCCCTTCCTCACCTCTCCCCTTTATCTTACTCTTCCCCCTCTTTCCTTCCCTACCCAGTTTATTTCCCAGTCTCTCTTCCTCACCTCTCCACTTCCCTCTCTTTCCTACCATGCCCACTCCATCCCCCACTCCATCCCCCACTCTTCAATTATAGTCCCATTACTCCCTCTTATCTTTCCTGCCCACTTGTCCCACTCCACTTCCTTCTCTGTTCTACCCTTCCCTGCACTCCTCCCCCTTCAATCATATTTCCATTACCCTCTCTTCTCTTCCCTCTCTTTCCTACCCTCCCCCCCCCCCCCTTTAATCATAGTTCCCTTATCCCCTCCATCTCCACTTCCCTCTCTCTCCTACCCTGCCTACCCCCCCCTTCAATCATATTCCCCTTCCCCCCTCTTCTCCTCCCTCCCCACTCCTACCTCACCCCCCCCCTTCAATCATATTTCCCTTCCCCCCTCTTCTCCCTCCCACTCCTCCCTCACCCCCCCCCCTTCAATCATATTCCCCTTCCCCCCTCTTCTCCCTCCCACTCCTCCCTCACACCCCCCCCCCCCCCCCTTCAATCATATTCCCCTTCCCCCCTCTTCTCCCTCCCACTCCTCCCTCACCCCCCCCCCCTTCAATCATATTCCCCATCCACCCTCTTCTCCCTCCCCACTCCTCCCTCACCCCCCCCCCCTTCAATCATATTCCCCTTCCCCCCTCTTCTCCCTCCCACTCCTTCCTCTCACCTTTCTCCTAAATTGTGCCAATCAACCCGTGCCTCCGTGGCCATCTTTGGGCTGACCAATACATTCTGGTGGTCTCGGATATCGGCTGCCACCTTTAAGACCTTTAGCCCCATTTCTTCGTCAATATTTAGACCTTTCGTGCTATTTAGGTGTCGATTTTTTCCCTGGCGAACGATATTGAGCCTGTAATGTTGGAAGAACAGGCCTTCGGCCGGGACATTTTTCTACCGAAAAATTTACAAATTAATCTAGAAGGGGGATCCAATAGATGTTTTTTTTGTTTTAATTTGATGGAGGTCTAGGGAGGAAACTTGAAAAATAATGAATACATGCAAAAATCGCCCAAAAAGTGAACCATCTCCCCTTAAGTGAACCATCTCCCCTAAGTGTTACTCTGCAGCAAGATGGATTATATAACCTCTTGAGAACCCACAAAAACTTGCCAAGTTGTTGTTGTTGTTGTTCCCCAAGCTGCCTGGCCGAACAGCCCCAAGGCCCCAAGCAAGGCCAAGGCCATAACCGAGCGCCCCCACAGAACACTCCCTGCCGACCACAATAAAGCTTGGGTGACCGAAGCCACTCCATGGTGCGGACACGCCCGGGAAACCAAAGCCCCACCCAAGGCTCTGTGCCCCTCAGCAATTATGAAGAGAAAGGTGCCAAGTTATGAGCGGAAGCAAAGAGCATAAGTTAAGATGAATTGCAAACAGCTGAACACTGTCATGGTGAGGTGTGAATATCATATGTTTAGAACTACGGGTGACTTATACTGTGTTCAATATGTGATGGCAACAACCTTCCCACAGGTTTAAAGGGGAGGTATGTCGTTTTTCTGGACCCCCTTCTCCCTCTTCATGTATAGCCCCATTAGTTTTGAAATGTATGGCGTTCGGTCCATTAGTTTGTCGATTCTAAGATCTTTCGTCCCATTTTTTTTTATTAGTATCAAGACCTTTCACGCTATTTAGGTGTCAAATTGTTCCTGGCGAGCGATAGCGAGCCTGACATTTTTAAGAGGAGCCGGCCATTCGGCCGGAACATTTTTCTACCGAAAAATGTACACATTGATCTTGAAAGGGGTGTCTGGGATGTTTTTGTTTAATGGGATAGAGGTCTAGGGAGCAAGCTGAAAACTTTCCTTAAGATGGGAATGAGTCAATTTCTCGCTAGCTTAAACAAAAAAACAAAAAAACGGGTGACACACAGACAGACAGACAGACATGGCCGGTAATGTAATTATTGACCCGTCCCAATGGTCAGACCGAGGGGGATAACTTGATAATGGGTTATATCCCTGGAATCAATAACTCGGGAGGTGTTCAATTGCCAGTAATCGTTGAGGATATCGGATTATTTACGGGGGGGTCCATGAAAATATCCCTCAAGTGTAAATTTCCCCTTGATATATCTCTTGTTACTGCTGTGAGTCGGTGGGTATATGATGGTATAATATGACCATTGTTACTGCTGTGAGTCGGTGGGTATATGATGGTATAATATGACCATTGTTACTGCTGTGAGTCGGTGGGTATATGATGGTATAATATGACCATTGAGGTGGCTGTATGTTGTCCTTGTTGTGTTATGGACCGATATGAAAAGTAATTATACAGCGATGATTCCACGTTATGCTAAAGTAGTTTAATGTTATTAGTGTTAATATCTGTTATAATTATTCCCATCGACGCAACGCTCTGCTACTGCGCGTGGTATAGTCATAGACCATTTGTTCGGGAAAAGACCAATAATAATCAGTGATTTTTGAAATCCAGTTATTCAATACTTGGGGTTTAAGCAGTATATGTCAAATACTGCTTCGATGTATGACAATAATTTTCCTTTAACCCTTCTAGTACCAGTGACATCTTTTGTATTTTATTTCGGCTACATTTAGACGATTTCATGAAGCTTAGGAAGGATATATGGTACCGGTAGCTAAAAGGATAAATTGAAATAGTCTGTAGTCTAGCAATTGGTAGACTGCCTTCGTAATCTGACTAAAATCGTCCATTAGTTACCTGAATATAATGAACAGGATGTCACCGGTACTGAATTAAGTTTAAGAGGGGTGACCTGCTTTTTGTTATTTCTGTCCTTTTCTCTCTTTCTCTGGCTTGTATCCATTCGGCCCCATTCAGCCAACTATTTTAAGACGTTTATCCCCATCTAGGTGTCGATTTCTTCCTGGCGAGCGATACCGAGCCAGCATTATATGAAGAAATCCGGCTTCGCCGGAGACATTTTTCTATCGAAAAATTTACAAATTTAGCCTGCTGTCTAACAAAAAAAAAAAAAAAATGCTGGCTCGCTACCGCTCACCAGTAAGAAATTGACACCTGGATGGGGATAAACGTCTTAAAACAGTAGGCTGAATGGGGCCGAATGGATACAAGCCAGAGCAAGATAGAAAAAGACAGAACAAAACAGGTCACCCCCCTTAATATTGCACAACTATATCTTATCATATGTGGAGGCTACGGTTGTGGTCAAGAAGACTTTAACACATATTAACCCCTTCCGTACCGGTGATGTACTTTTCATTTTATTCTGGCAACTATAGGTCGGTTTTATTCAGCTTAGGAAGGATGTCTACCCGTTCAAAGAATACAGACTATCTCAATTCATTCGTTTAGCTACCATATATCCGTCCTAAGCTTTGTAGAATCGTATAAATGTAGCTGAAATTATATATATAAGACGTCCCTGGTACAGAAGGTGGTAAATTATTCCATCCCTCCCCCCTGCTTCCTCCTCCTACCCCTCCCCTCCCCTCCCCTCCCCTCCCCTCCCCTCCCCCTCCCTCCCTCCCCTCCCCTCCCCTCCCCTCCCCTCCCCTCCGCTCCCCTCCCCTCCTCTCCCTTCCCCTCCCCTCCCCTCCCCTCCTCTTCCCTCCCCTCCCCTCCCCTCCCCTGCCCTCCCCTCCCCTCCCCTCCCCTTGCCATGATAAAGCCTCTTAGTATGGTTGTTGATAATTAAGGAAGACGTGTCAGTGCTAAGCTCTGGTTGGGCGGCACCTGGGGAGGGAGGGAGGGAGGGAGGGAGGGAGGGAGGTAGGTACTCGTTAAATATACACCCGGATGCAGGGAGAGTCATACCGTCTGTGTTTTCATAGATACCATTTATCTTTCATCACGATCTCGCCAGCATCTAGAAGGAAAATTAGTATAGTAAAGGAGACAGACAGACACGGCTAAGGTAGGGTAAAGGATGCCAAACCTCACTCTGGATAGGACCAGCCTTGAAGCCTTCACCCATAATATGAATAGTTATATGACTATCTTTACTTGAATAATTCAACTGCAGATAACTAAAGCACATACGTAAACTTATAGCAAGGTATACAACAATGCTGCTACTGTAGAGGTTGCAATAAAAGTAAACTAAAGCTCCCTATGTACGGATCCATCATTCAGCCAGGTAGAGCGACACCTGCCCTCCGGCTTGGGAGGTGAGGTGGCCCCGTCACCACCTATGGCACCTATGTACGGATCCATCATTCAGCCATTTAGAGCGACACCTGCCCTCCGGCTTGGGAGGTGAGGTGGCTCCGTCACCACCTATGGCACCTATGTACGGATCCATCATTCAGCCAGGTAGAGCGACACCTGCCCTCCGGCTTGGGAGGTGAGGTGGCCCCGTCACCACCTATGTACGGATCCGTCATTCAGCCAGGTAGAGCGACACCTGCCCTCCGGCTTGGGAGGTGAGGTGGCACCGTCACCACCTATGTACAGATCCATCATTCAGCCAGGTAGAGCGACACCTGCCCTCCGGCTTGGGAGGTGAGGTGGCCCCGTCACCACCTATGTACAGATCCATCATTCAGCCAGGTAGAGAGACACCTGCCCTCCGGCTTGGGAGGTGAGGTGGCCCCGTCACCACCTATGTACGGATCCATCATTCAGCCAGGTAGAGCGACACCTGCCCTCCGGCTTGGGAGGTGAGGTGGCCCCGTCACCACCTATGTACGGATCCATCATTCAGCCAGGTAGAGCGACACCTGCCCTCCGGCTTGGGAGGTGAGGTGGCCCCGTCACCACCTATGTACGGATCCATCATTCAGCCAGGTAGAGCGACACCTGCCCTCCGGCTTGGGAGGTGAGGTGGCCCCGTCACCACCTATGTACGGATCTATCATTCAGCCAGGTAGAGCGACACCGGCCCTCCGGCTTGGGAGGTGAGGTGGCCCCGTCACCACCTATGTACGGATCCATCATTCAGCCAGGTAGAGCGACACCGGCCCTCCGGCTTGGGAGGTGAGGTGGCCCCGTCACCACCTATGTACGGATCCATCATTCAGCCAGGTAGAGCGACACCTGCCCTCCGGCTTGGGAGGTGAGGTGGCCCCGTCACCACCTATGTACGGATCCATCATTCAGCACGGTAGAGCGACACCTGCCCTCCGGCTTGGGAGGTGAGGTGGCCCCGTCACCACCTATGTACGGATCCATCATTCAGCCAGGTAGAGCGACACCGGCCCTCCGGCTTGGGAGGTGAGGTGGCCCCGTCACCACCTATGTACGGATCCATCATTCAGCCAGGTAGAGCGACACCGGCCCTCCGGCTTGGGAGGTGAGGTGGCCCCGTCACCACCTATGTACGGATCTATCATTCAGCCAGGTAGAGCGACACCGGCCCTCCGGCTTGGGAGGTGAGGTGGCCCCGTCACCACCTATGTACGGATCCATCATTCAGCCAGGTAGAGCGACACCGGCCCTCCGGCTTGGGAGGTGAGGTGGCCCCGTCACCACCTATGTACGGATCCATCATTCAGCCAGGTAGAGCGACACCTGCCCTCCGGCTTGGGAGGTGAGGTGGCCCCGTCACCACCTATGTACGGATCCATCATTCAGCCAGGTAGAGCGACACCTGCCCTCCGGCTTGGGAGGTGAGGTGGCCCTGTCACCACCTATGTACGGATCCATCATTCAGCCAGGTAGAGCGACACCGGCCCTCCGGCTTGGGAGGTGAGGTGGCCCCGTCACCACCTATGTACGGATCCATCATTCAGCCAGGTAGAGCGACACCGGCCCTCCGGCTTGGGAGGTGAGGTGGCCCCGTCACCACCTATGTACGGATCCATCATTCAGCCAGGTAGAGCGACACCTGCCCTCCGGCTTGGGAGGTGAGGTGGCCCCGTCACCACCTATGTACGGATCCATCATTCAGCCAGGTAGAGCGACACCTGCCCTCCGGCTTGGGAGGTGAGGTGGCCCCGTCACCACCTATGTACGGATCCATCATTCAGCCAGGTAGAGCGACACCTGCCCTCCGGCTTGGGAGGTGAGGTGGCCCCGTCACCACCTATGTACGGATCCATCATTCAGCCAGGTAGAGCGACACCTGCCCTCTGGCTTGGGAGGTGAGGTGGCCCCGTCACCACCTATGTACGGATCCATTATTCAGCCAGGTAGAGCGACACCTGCCCTCCGGCTTGGGAGGTGAGGTGGCCCCGTCACCACCTATGTACGGATCCATCATTCAGCCAGGTAGAGCGACACCTGCCCTCCAGCTTGGGAGGTGAGGTGGCCCCGTCACCACCTTCGGCAGGAAATATGAAGTGCTCCGTGAGGCCTTGGGAACAAACTTAAAACCTACCCATAATCTACTAATATATAACCTCCTCCCAAACCAACTTTAACATTGACCGGAGAGAGAGAGAGAGAGAGAGAGAGAGAGAGAGAGAGAGAGAGAGAGAGAGAGAGAGAGAGAGTTCAACTGAAGAACTATTAAGTATTCAGTTATATTAGGCCTGATAACAAGAGTGTAGAGTTCCCGCTCGTGAAGATCAAAGTGGGAAATAATATTAGCAGCGTTTAAGCATATTTCTTTTGTTTTACTGAGTGTAGCAGTTCTGACAGGCGTGTACCGTACAGAATATCAACACACATAAAACTAAATATCGCAAAAACTCGACTGTACAGTAGTCATGCAAATAGTTTGTATCTGAGGTATAAACGAATTTTTAGGTATTTATATTACTTACTCTTTGTTTCATTCCACTGTTCAAGATTATTAGCTGCATGGTTCAAGATTATTAGCTGTATGGTTCAAGATTATTAGCTGTATGTTTCAAGATTATCAGCTGCATGGTTCAAGATTATTAGCTGTATGGTTCAAGATTATTAGCTGTATGTTTCAAGATTATCAGCTGCATGGTTCAAGATTATTAGCTGTATGGTTCAAGATTATTAGCTGTATGGTTCAAGATTATTAGCTGTATGGTTCAAGATTATTAGCTGCATGGTTCAAGATTATTAGCTGTATGGTTCAAGATTATTAGCTGTATGGTTCAAGATTATTAGCTGTATGGTTCAAGATTATTAGCTGTATGGTTCAAGATTATTACCTGTATGGTTCAAGATTATTAGCTGTATGGTTCAAGATTATTAGCTGCATGGTTCAAGATTATTAGCTGTATGGTTCAAGATTATTAGCTGCATGGTTCAAGATTATTAGCTGTATGGTTCAAGATTATTAGCTGTATGGTTCAAGATTATTAGCTGCATGGTTCAAGATTATTAGCTGTATGGTTCAAGATTTAGCTGTATGGTTCAAGATTATTAGCTGCATGGTTCAAGATTATTAGCTGTATGGTTCAAGATTATTAGCTGCATGGTTCAAGATTATTAGCTGTATGGTTCAAGATTATTAGCTGCATGGTTCAAGATTATTAGCTGTATGGTTCAAGATTATTAGCTGCATGGTTCAAGATTATTAGCTGCATGGTTCAAGATTATTAGCTGTATGGTTCAAGATTATTAGCTGTATGGTTCAAGATTATTAGCTGCATGGTTCAAGATTATTAGCTGTATGGTTCAAGATTATTAGCTGCATGGTTCAAGATTATTAGCTGTATGGTTCAAGATTATTAGCTGCATGGTTCAAGATTATTAGCTGTATGGTTCAAGATTATTAGCTGCATGGTTCAAGATTATTAGCTGCATGGTTCAAGATTATTAGCTGCATGGTTCAAGATTCGGCCATGATAAATGTGAATATTATCGCATAATAAAATCCTAGGAAGTCTATTTTCCAACCGGACTACGTGACTCCCAGGTAAATAAGCAGGTAAAAGAGTTCGTGACCCACACAAAACAAACCAACAAAGAGGACACCGGGGGAGCGCTGCGATAATTAAGGGGGGTCACCGGATGTTTTGATCTTTCTCTCCTTTTCTCTCTTTCCCTGGCTTGTATCCATTCGGCCCCATTCAGCCAACTGTTTTAAGACGATTGTCCCCATCCAGGTGTCGATTTCTTCCTGGCGAGCGATAGCTAGCCAGCATTGTATGGAGAAAAACGGCTACCCCGGAGACATTTTTCTATCGAAAAATGTACAAATTTAGCTTGCTGTCAAAACTGGGATTAATTAATATTATGTAAGTTCAAAATCCATATATTTTTCGGAGATATTTTGTTAGTCTACTTGGAGAGAAGGAAATAGCAGCACTTGACCAATATAGAGGATGGAGTAGAAGATAAGATATAGGGGATGGAGTAGAAGATAAGATATAGAGGATGGAGTAGAAGATAAGATATAGAGGATGGAGTAGAAGATAAGATATAGAGGATGGAGTAGAAGATAAGATATAGAGGATGGAGTAGAAGATAAGATATAGAGGATGGAGTAGAAGATAAGATATAGGGGATGGAGTAGAAGATAAGATATAGAGGATGGAGTAGAAGATAAGATATAGGGGATGGAGTAGAAGATAAGATATAGGGGATGGAGTAGAAGATAAGATATAGAGGATGGAGTAGAAGATAAGATATAGAGGATGGAGTAGAAGATAAGATATAGAGGATGGAGTAGAAGATAAGATATAGAGGATGGAGTAGAAGATAAGATATAGGGGATGGAGTAGAAAATAAGATATAGAGGATGGAGTAGAAGAGGTTGTTGTACTTTACGTTTGGGTAATACAAGTAAGCTCTGTGATATACAAACTGACGTGGAGAGTCTTAATTTAAGGGGAGGTCTCCACTTGAGGGATTTTTTTCTTGATCCCTTTCTCCTTCATGTTTAGCCCCATTGCTTTTGAGATTTTAAGACGTTTGCCCCATTAGTTTGGTGATTTTAAGAATTTGCGCGCCATTCTGTCAATTTTAAGACCTTTTGTGCAATTTAGGTGTCAATTTTATCCTGGCGAGCGATAGCGAGCCTGTAATTTAAGAGCAACCGGCCTTCGGCCGGGACATTTTTCTACCGAAAAATGTACAAATTTATCTTGAAAGGGGGTCAAGAGGGTGACATTTTAAGATTGCTGGAGGAGTAGGAAACAAACTAGAAACCTCCCCTTAACTCGAAGCAAAGAAATGGGGGGGATGTACTGTAGACGTATTTAATTACAGAAGAAACTGCTTTGCGTCACAGTTGGGTAGAGGGTTTGTTGATATAATTAAACTGACTAGGAGAAATAGAGGATTAACTTACATCCAAGCAAGACGTGGTCACAAACTATACCAGTTAAAAGAAGGAGTGATGCAAGTCCCAGAGTTTGTGTCAACCCTTGGTGGCACGCTGGGTCTGTGTGATAAGTCCAACCTGACGTTAAGGAGGGTCACCGGCTTTTTTTGTTTATCTTTCTTTCCGTTTCTCTCTTTCTCTGGCTTTTATCCATTCGGCCCCATTCAGCCAACTGTTTTAAGACGTTTATCCCCATCCAAGTGTCGATTTCTTCCTGGCGAGCGATAGCGAGCCAGCATTGTACGGAGAAATCCGGCTTCGCCAGACACATTTTTCTATCGAAAAATGTAAAATTTTAGCTTGCTGTCAAAACAAATATGTATATATGCTGGATCGCTACCGCTCGCCAGGACAATATTGACACCTGGACGGGGGTAAACGTCTTAAAACAGTAGGCTGAATGGGTCCGAATGGATACAAGCCAGAGAAAGTGAGACAAGGAGAGACAAAAGGCAAGGTGGGCTCCCTTAAGGGGGGGGGGGGGGGAATTCTGCACATTACACTTAAGAAACTCAGTAGGACTTTGTGATATGTTAAGGGGAGGTTTTTAGTGTGTTTCCTAGACTTCCATCAAGCTTGAAATTACACCCCCTTGACTCCCTTTCAAGATAAATTTGTACATTTTTCGGTAGAAATATGTCCCGGCCGAAGGCCGGTTCCTCTTAAATTACAGGCTCGCTATCGCTCGCCAGGAAAAAATCTACACTTAAATGGGACGAAAGGTATTAAAAGTGACATAAATGGGGTGAAACTTCTTAAAATCGTCAAGCTAATGGGGCGAACGTTTTATAATATCAAAAGCAATGGGGCTAAACATGAGGGAGAAAGGGGTCAAGAAAAAAATCCCTCAAGTGGAGATCTCCCCTTAAGACTGATGTGGACAACAGAGAAGCACCTGAGTACGTCTTGGTGAGAACAAAAAACAAAACAAATATTCTATTTACGAAAGACCTTTGAATTTCAAGAGAATTACTTGGCCTTACACTTGGGGAACCCATTGTTGCTCGGTGATATGTTGAAACTGATGTGGAGTGCAGGACCTTACTTAAGGGGAGGTATTTAGTTTGTTCCCTAGACCTCCATCAAGCTTAAAATTCCACCCCCTTGAGTCCCTTTCAAGATAAATTTGTAAATTTTTCGGTAGAAAAATGTCCCGGCCGAAGGCCGGTTCCTCTTACATTACAGGCTCGCTATCGCTCGCCAGGATAAAATAGACACCTGAATTACACGAAAGGTCTTAATATGGGGTGAAAGTTCTTAAAATCGGTAAACTAATGGGGCAAACGTTTTATAATATCAAAAGCAATGGGGCTAAACATAAGGGAGAAAGGGGGTCCAGAAAAAAATCCCTCAAGTGGAGATCTCCCCTTAACCCCTTCTGTACCGCGAAGTCTTTTAAACATTAGTCTAGGCTATATTTAGGCGATTGTGGGCAGTTTAAGAAGGATCTGTGGTAGTATAAAGGGTTAAGGGAGCTAATTCGAAGCCTGTTAATTCCTGGAAGCCCATTTTAAACTGAAGAAAACGTGTAATAGAAGCCAGAATAAAGTTAAAAGGACGCCACCGGTACTGAAAGGGTTAAGGGGAGATTTCCACCGGGAGGATTTTTTTTCTGGACCTCTTTCTCCCTCATGTTTAGCCCCATTGTTTTTGAGATTTTAAGACGTTCGACCCATTAGTTTGGCGATTTTAAGAACCCTCGCCCCATTTCTGTCAATTTTAAGACCATTCGTGCCATTTAGGTGTCGATTTTTTCCTGGCGAGCGATAGCGAGCCTGTAATTTAAGGGGAATCGGCCATCGGCCGGTACATTTTTCTACCGAAAAATTTACAAATTTATCTTGAAAGGGGGTCTAGGGGGAGTAGGCCTAATTTTAAGTTTGATGGAAGTCTAGGAAATCAACTAAAAACCTCCCCTTAATTACACTTTACGTAAGAACCAACACAAAGGTATACAGTATTTACGAAACGGCTAAGATTGTCCGGGGGGGGGGGGGGGGTTCTAGGGGATGTTTGTCTTAGTTTGAGGGATGTCTATCTAGGTTACTAAGAATTTATGAATGAATGAATGTATAGGCCAAACAAGCAGTCAGTGTCCCCTAAAAGCTGTAATTTGATATATGCCGAACACATAATAGACATAGGGATTGTATGTCCTCTAACACCAGACAATGTATATTTCAATTGACTACTTGTGAGTTTCTATGGGAGTGAGGGAGACATAAGGGAGAACTGCCTGTGACGAGCTCCTCCGCCAGAGTTGAAAGAGTGACAGGGCCAAAATCAAGGAATGTTCGAGCCAAAAATGTCTGGACACACGGAGTTTGAAGCAATATAAGTCATAGGATGAGGGGAAGCTTGATTCAGGGAGAGAGTTCCAGAGCTCAGCTGTTGAATAGAAGAAAGTTTGGTAATATCGTTTCACTCCTGGATTGGAGAGTTGCACAGTAGGGATGGGATTGTATTGCAAGACGGGACCGCAAAGTCTGTGTGGTCTGAGAATCAGTATAACTCTCTCTCTCTCTCCATATATATATATATATATACCGTATATATATATATATATATATATATATATATATATATATATATATATATATATATATATATACACACACGTCACTCATGATTAAAATGCAATAAGTTGTTATAAGTGTATTATGGAGTTTTTTTTAGTGTTCATATAGCCTAACAGAAAACTAATGGTGAGTATGAAAAGGTATGACTGATTTTGACTGTGAATAGAATCAATCATAAAATATATTCTACCTCTGTAAGGCATAGTACTTTCTGTTATATATATTCTACCTCTGTAAGGCATAGTACTTTCTGTTATATATATTCTACCTCTGTAAGGCATAGTACTTTCTGTTACTTTGTTCCGACCTTAAAGATAGTGTTGTAAAATATGGAAAGCCTAAATGACTAATACAACAAGCCTTCCGCCACACGAGACAGTTCCCTCCATGTGGCACTACAACCCGTGACCCATGGGGGGCTGCGGACAGTCTGGCTTGTGTCGGGAGTCGGAAGTGCCAGTGAGCTTTTAGCTCTGTGAAGGAGAGGAGGTCCGTTAGTGTGCTCCTGACAATCTTCATTTCATGTGTTCGGTTCTCAGCCTGTGACTTCGGTAAAAACATTATTTATTGTTTGTTTATTATTTTGTTTTGTGATTGTATTGATTGTGTATCCCTTTCAGTACTGGTGACGCCCTCGTTATTAAATTATGTCTATTTTTCAACTGAAGAATTTATAGGAATTAATGTGCTACAAACTCTATTATCCCCTTGACTACCGTACCACGGATCCATCCTAATATTGTCATCCGTTCTGGAAGGATTAATACAAATACAATCATAACTAATCACTGGAAAATACTCCGCTAAGTGTGTTGTATTAGCAAAACTCAAGACCAAAAATACTGCACATCAATACCAGCGCTCTGTGTGACTCCATCCTTCCCGACCATAGGAATATACGTATTATTCATCTTATCTCCATAGCAAAGCGGTAAGAATCATATAAAGTTGTAGTTTCGGTCTGTTTAACTAGATTTACTGATGTGAATGTTAATGTATATATTTTCCCCTCCCCCTCCCCCCAACCCAGTCCTTTACTTCCAAAAATGCGAATTGCTAAGAGAGTGTTTTTTTTTTTCTTTTTTTTTTCTTTTTTTTTTGTGAGAGTGAGCGTGAGCGTATGAGTTGGCCACAGTTAAAAGTTCCCCCTATATGCCAGGTGGCATTCGTGTGGCTTGAATGGCACAGTGAGAGATGGATGGTGGCGTGTCAGGTGTGTGTGTGTGTGTGAAACTAACTTGTTAGTACAGAAGATGTATGGAGTGCTATCAGGTGTGTGAGGGTGGTATCTTTACATGAGTGAGAGAGTGTATTTAGTGTCAGATGTGTCATAATATATTAAGGCAGCTCAGACGGTATTGTGCAGCATAATTTACTGGTTCGGTTCAATGGTTTCAGGAAGGGGGTTTAGTTTGCTCTCTAAACCTCTATCAAACTTTAAAAAACACCCACAAGGCCCCCCTTCGATATACATTAGTACATTTTTCGGTAGAAAAATGTCCCGGCCGAAGGCCGATTCCTCTTGAAATACAGGCTCGCTATCGCTCGCCAGGAAAAAAATCTACACCTAAATGGCACGAAAGGTTTTAATATTGGCAAAGAAGTGGGGCAAAAGGTCCGAAAATCGCCAAACTAATGGGGCGAAAGTCTTTAAATCTCATAACTAGTAGGGCTAAACATGAGGGAGGAGGAGGACTCGAAAAACCAACTGCCTCCCCTTAACAAGATATATATATATACAATAACCCAACAGGGCCACATATTGAAAGGTACACTCTGATGCCATAGTATTTATAGTCTATTCGCTGTAAGTAGGCGAAAACTCATTACTTCTAACCTCTGTATCTCAAAAACGACTAGAGTAATCGAGGTAATATTTATAGCATTTGGGAAGAGTCAGTCAAGGAATAGATGTGGACATTTACAGCCAATTTGCTCTAGCCCTTTTTGAGTTACAGAGGATAAAGGTCATGATTTCTCGCCTACTTACAGCGAATAGACTATAGCACACTCATATCAAATCGTGGACCTCTTATGTGTTTCTTTATGCAATTGTAAATATCTGGATTGATTTTTGGATATAAGTGGCTTCTCAATAAATAGTGTATATATAGTGTTGTATTTGATGCATAGGAAATTATATTCATAAATTCTTTTCCAAATATGTACTTCCATAATTAGAAATGTTTACAATCCACAATGTGTTATGAGTGGGATAGAGATTATGGCATCTGCGTGTACTCCATGTGCATAGTTATATTGTAAAACTTGCAAAATAAGCAATCTAAAACTGGGACGATACAAGATAAATGCAAAAGAACTGATCACTATCGCTATGTGGAAACAACGCTTGATAAAATAAAGGTTTGACATAAAAGAACACAATCCACCACATAGGGTGTACACAACTACATGAGCAAGTCAATTTGTTTCTCAAGTAAACTGATCGCACATATAACAATGCACCTCGTCATGTTCAAGGAATTAACTCAAGCAGCACTCTAGCTATATATACCAAAGGTGCCAGTATTGTGATGGTTACAGAGAACGTATTGAGGGGACATGGGCCGGTTTTCTGGACCACTTTCTCCCTCATGTTTAGCCCCATTAGTTTTCAGATGTTAAGATGTTTGCCCCATTAGTTAGTCGATTTTAAAACCTTTCGCCCCATTTCTACGTCAATATTTAGATCTTTCGTGCTATTTAGGTGTCGATTTTTTCCCTGGCGAACGATAGTGAGCCTGTAATGTTGGAAGAACCGGCCTTTGGCCGGGAAATTTTTCTACCGAAAAATGTACAAATTAATCTAGAATGGGATCTAATGGATGTTTTTTATTAATTTGATGGAGGTCTAGGGAGGAAACTAGAAAAATAATGAATACATGCCAAATCGCCCAAAAAGTGAACCATCTCCCCTTAAATTCATTGGCCTGCGATGTTCTTCATTATCCATATATAACCCACTGCATCGATTTTGTATGTACATAAGTCAAAATCGATTTGTAAATATATTGTTAATGTTTTACGAAATATCGAGTCCATATAATATAATACAATGGTTTTCCTTTTAATATATAATAATGCCAGCTGTGCATATTAATTATGATAAGTTAATTTGACTTTATATTGCCTTTGTCCCAGGTTTGGTTTGCTTTGTTTGCAAGTTTTACATTTTAATTTTGTGAGTGGTTAAAACATTTATTGTGAATTGATAAAACAATCCTCTGTATGAGAATTGAATAAATATTGTCAGAATGATACCGATGGAGTGAGCTGTACAATGCGGCCTCAATTATATATCCAAATGATTGTATTTAGTGTAATGGAAGGGGACTTACAGATCTCCTTGGTAGATATGTGTCGGGTGTGTGACAAATGCGTACGGAAGCAGTACCATAATACATAGTTAAGGGGGACCACCTCGCTTTTTGTTTCCCTTTCTCTCCCTCTCTCTTTGGCTTGTATCCGTTCGGCCTCATTCAGCCTACTGTTTTAAGACGTTTACCCCATCCAGGTGTCAATATTTTCCTGGCGAGCAGTAGCGAGCCAGCATATATGTATTTTTGTTTTGGCAGCAAGCTAAAATTGTACATTTTTCGATAGAAAAATTTCTCCGGCGAAGCCGGATTTCTCCATACAATGCTGGCTCGCTATCGATCGACAGGAGGAAGTCGACACCTGGATGGGGATAAACGTCTTAAAACAGTTGGCTGAATAGGGCCAAATGGATACAAACCAGGGAAAGAGAGAAAAGGAGAGAAAGATAAACACAAAAAAGCCGGTGACCCCCCTTAAGATGCCAGGAAGGGGGATGGCAGGTGTAAGGGATGGCATCAAGCGTATATTATAGTGCCCAGATGGTTGGTGGTTGGTGGTGGTGGTGGTGGTGGGCCCCGGGTATGGCACTCAAGACTTATTACCGATGTCAGGGCCATACATAGTTAAGGGGGGTCATACCTAGTTAAGAGGGGGTCATACATAGTTAAGGGGGGTCATACATAGTTAAGGGGGGGGTCATACATAGTTAAGGGTGGGTCAAACTTATTTAAGGGCGTTCATACATAGTTAAGGGTGGGTCATACATAGTTAAGGGGGGGTCATACATAGTTAAGGGGGGTCATACATAGTTAAGGGTGGTCATACATAGTTAAGGGGGGGGTCATACATAGTTAAGGGGGGCCATACATAGTTAAGGGGGGGTCATACATAGTTAAGGGGGGTCATACATAGTTAAAGGGGGTCATACATAGTTAAGGGGGGTCATACATAGTTAAGGGGGGTCATACATAGTTAAGGGGGGTCATACATGGTTAAGGGGGGCCATACATAGTTAAGGGGGGGTCATACATAGTTAAGGGGGGTCATACATAGTTAAGGGGGGTCATACATAGTTAAGGGGGGGTCATACATAGTTAAGGGGGGCCATACATAGTTAAGGGGGGGTCATACATAGTTAAGGGGGGTCATACATAGTTAAGGGGGGTCATACATAGTTAAGGGGGGTCATACATAGTTAAGGGGGGGCCATACATAGTTAAGGGGGGGTCATACATAGTTAAGGGGGGTCATACATAGTTAAGGGGGTCATACATAGTTAAGGGGGGTCATACATAGTTAAGGGGGGCCATACATAGTTAAGGGGGGGTCATACATAGTTAAGGGGGGGTCATACATAGTTAAGGGGGATCATACATAGTTAAGGGGGGTCATACATAGTTAAGGGGGGTCATACATAGTTAAGGGGGGTCATACATAGTTAAGGGGGGTCATACATAGTTAAGGGGGGCCATACATAGTTAAGGGGGGGTCATACATAGTTAAGGGGGGCCATACATAGTTAAGGGGGGTCATACATAGTTAAGGGGGGTCATACATAGTTAAGGGGGGCCATACATAGTTAAGGGGGGTCATACATAGTTAAGGGGGGTCATACATAGTTAAGGGGGGCCATACATAGTTAAGGGGGGGGTCATACATAGTTAAGGGGGGTCATACATAGTTAAGGGGGGTCATACATAGTTAAGGGGGGGGGTCATACATAGTTAAGGGGGGTCATACATAGTTAAGGGGGGTCATACATAGTTAAGGGGGGTCATACATAGTTAAGGGGGGTCATACATAGTTAAGGGGGGTCATACATAGTTAAGGGGGCCATACATAGTTAAGGGGGGTCATACATAGTTAAGGGGGGCCATACATAGTTAAGGGGGGTCATACATAGTTAAGGGGGTCATACATAGTTAAGGGGGGCCATACATAGTTAAGGGGGGGTCATACATAGTTAAGGGGGGCCATACATAGTTAAGGGGGGGTCATACATAGTTAAGGGGGGTCATACATAGTTAAGGGGGGTCATACATAGTTAAGGGGGGGTCATACATAGTTAAGGGGGGCCATACATAGTTAAGGGGGGGTCATACATAGTTAAGGGGGGCCATACATAGTTAAGGGGGGGTCATACATAGTTAAGGGGGGTCATACATAGTTAAGGGGGGTCATACATAGTTAAGGGGGGCCATACATAGTTAAGGGGGGGTCATACATAGTTAAGGGGGGCCATACATAGTTAAGGGGGGGTCATACATAGTTAAGGGGGGGTCATACATAGTTAAGGGGGGTCATACATAGTTAAGGGGGGCCATACATAGTTAAGGGGGGTCATACATAGTTAAAGGGGGGTCATACATAGTTAAGGGGGGTCATACATAGTTAAGGGGGGTCATACATAGTTAAAGGGGGTCATACATAGTTAAGGAGGGCCATACATAGTTAAGGGGGGCCATACATGGTTAAGGGGGGTCATACATAGTTAAGGGGGGTCATACATGGTTAAGGGGGGCCATACATAGTTAAGGGGGGTCATACATAGTTAAGGGGGGTCATACATAGTTAAAGGGGGTCACATAGTTAAGGGGGGCCATACATAGTTAAGGGGGGGTCATACATAGTTAAGGGGGGCCATACATAGTTAAGGGGGGTCATACATAGTTAAGGGGGGTCATACATAGTTAAGGGGGGTCATACATAGTTAAGGGGGGGGGTCATACATAGTTAAGGGGGGTCATACATAGTTAAGGGGGGCCATACATAGTTAAGGGGGGTCACCTGCTTTTTTTTTTATCTTTCTCTCCTTTTCTCTCTTTCCCTGGCTTGTATCCACTCGGTACCATTCAGACAACTGTTTCAAGACGTTTATCCCCATCCAGGTGACAATTTCTTCCTGGCGAGCGATAGCGAATATGGAGACATCCAGCTTCGCCGGAGACATTTTTCTATCGAAAAATGTACAAATTTAGCTTCCTGTCAAAACAAAAATATATATATGCTGGCTCGCTACCGCTCGCCAGGAGAATATTGACACCTGGATGGGGGTAAACGTCTTAAAACAGTAGGCTGAATGGGGCCGAATGGATACAAGCCAAAGAGAGAAGGAGAGCAAGAGAAAAAAAAAGCGAGGTGGGCCCCCTTAAGGTGCCAAATGAGGGGTGCCAGGTGTAAGAGTATAGAGTATAGAGTGCCCAGATGGATGGTGGTTGGTGGTGGGCCCCGGGTATGGCACTCACGACTTATTACCGGTGTCAGGGCCGCCCATACATAGTTAAGGGCAGATTTCCACTTGAGTTTTTTTTTTTTTTTTTTTTTTTTTTTACCCCTTTCTCCCTCATGTTTAGCCCCATTGCTTTTGAGATTTTAAGACGTTCGCCCCATTAGTTTAGCGATTTTAACAACTTTCACCCCATTTATGTCACTTTTAAGACCATTCGTGCCATTTAGGGGTCGATTTTTTCCTGGTGAGCGATAGAGAGCCTGTAATTTAAGAGGAAGGCCGGGACATTTTTCTACCGAAAAATGTACAAATTTATCTTGAAAGGGGATCAAGGGGGTGTAATTTCAAGCTTGATGGAAGTCTAGGAAACACACTAAAAACCTCCCCTTAAGGTGCCAAATGAACAGTGCCAGGTGTAAGAGTATAGAGCCCAGATGGTTGGTGACCCCTGGTGGTATTATTCACAGCTTACCATTGACTCACGGTGTAGAGGTATCAGTGACGGGGTTCAGGTGTGGGATTCTACAGGTGTGGGGATATATGTGCACAGGTATGGGAGGTATACTGTATATGGAGTGTATTGACTTTTGTTTCCGCTGTTGAATCCCTTAGCAGCTGATTATGAAAACGGTTTTGTGTCACATTAATTCCAAGTGTTCACAGTTAGCGACATATTTCGCTACAAAATATTCACAATAGCCGAGTGATCAGATGAAGACATGGCAATTTACTATCAGCGGGGGAAAAAACTATGTTAAAAAAAACAAAAAAAAACAGGAAAAGTGGGGATTGGACCTGAGTATATAGAATAGAATAGAATAGTTATGTGTTCGGTGTGTGACGGTCGCACTAATAAGTCATGTCCCAGCTGTCATTACGTTTGGCTTGCTTTGTGCTGTATTAATGTCTGTCAGATGTTGAATAGGGTGGGTAAGTATAGGAACATATTTGTATATTTCACTCGATATGAAGAAATGAAGCTTGGATATTGCTGACACCAATTATTGTTCAAAACATACTTGGTGCTGAGACATCACTTATTAGCGCGATTGTACAGGTGTAATTGTGCTAAGTGATAAGTGTGCTAGATGTATTTAGAGGGTACAGGTGTAATTGTGCTAAGTGATAGGTGTGTGCTAGATGTATTTAGAGGGTACAGGTGTAATTGTGCTAAGTGATAGGTGTGCTAGATGTATTTAGAGGGTACAGGTGTAATTGTGCTAAGTGATAGGTGTGCTAGATGTATTTAGAGGGTACAGGTGTAATTGTGCTAAGTGATAGGTATGCTGGATATATTTAAGGCGTGTTGTATATACAGAGTTGGTATATGCATAATATGCAACAGGTGTGTGGCTAACTGTGTAGGTATGACAGGTGTGTAGTTGGTATTCTAGTGTTTATTCATGTGTGTAATTGGATTTGTAATTGTATGACATGCTTAGTGTGTGTATGATTTGCAACCAGAGTGTTAGTGTCGGTGTTAAAGTTACGGTTAGAACTTGAATAAACAGGTGTAACAGGTGTAGCAGGTGTGTAATATGTATTTGTCTTATTATACAGCAGTGGTATATATGCCACAGGTATGATAGGTTCGTATAATACGTTTTAGGTCAATAAGAGGGCTTGACTTATAGTACATATGTGATTGGTGTGGAGTAGGAATGTGTGGTTGATTGTACACTAAGTCAATAGATGGCTGACAACTCTGTTTATATATTGTACTATATAGAGTTGATATACCACCGCTCCATGACAGTTCGCATGTGTTTATAACAATCCATGACTATAGTCGGTTTTATTTCAGCTGATGCCAAATAGAATCCTTTAGCAGCTGATTTCCCGATAATTAGTGACAAAATCTGAAACTTCTATGTCTCTGTATCATCTTATTGCCAAGTTTTCATAATTACCAACATAAATAGCTACAAAACGTATGTATTAGCTAAGTAATTAAGATGAACATATGGCAATTTACCATTAGTTGGAAAGAAAGAGACTACAATACTATTTGTTTCTCGTCGCGCATGTATCGTTAACAGGCCCTCACTCTCATCTTCACACAAACTGTAATTTAGATTTTTGGCTAATTATTAATTTTATTTGTATACCCGGTATGTTCTTTAGTGTGTCAACAAACTGCACAGCATGTTAATAATGATTTGCACAGTTATGGTATTTATTGTAGGAATGTGATGGTCCAGGCACGGGTGTTTAGTGACAGGTGTGGATCTATAGTCTATTCATAATAATTCGGCCAAATATCTAACCCACTTACCCTTATTACTAAAAAATGGCAACTAGGGAAATCAAGCTAATATTTCTACCATTTGGAAGAGTCAGCTAGGGAATAAGTGTGGAAATGTACAACCTATTTGCTCTAGCCTATTTTTAGATATCCTACAGAGGTTAGGGGTCATGATTTCTGGCCTACTTATAATGAATGGACTATAGTTGTACAGGTGTTATATTTCTGGTCTACGGTACTTATAATGAATGGACTATAGTTGTACAGGTGTTATATTTTTTCACCAACTAACTCCACTTCTAAACTCAATTAATTAAATCAACAAATACATGTGGCACTCCAAGGACTCGAACCCAGGACACTCACACCGAAATTTCGCGCAGGTGTGTGATAGTGCTGTAGTGTCTGGCGGGGAATACGTGTTCTGTGTGTGATAGGTTTGCTACCAATACATAGAAAATACTTCAATTAGCTCTCTGTCTTTACATTTATTCAACTTTATGTCCACCTGGGCCCATGTCAAGGATCATGATGCTGCTGAAAAACAGTCCTGGTTTTAAGCTAATTAACTGTTTACGGAATTATTAATCATATTTGAACTCATTTTAATTATCCACAGTTATATCCAGTTCATTTATAGCCTAATTGAATTATAGTAAGTCTGAGATGTTCACTAAGATATTAAATATGGTACGTGCATATTGACCAGAATGTCATCAATGCATTATTGTTTCATTGTACTCTTAACGACTTACAAAGGTAAACAATATCCAAAATGGTGCTTTATGTGTTGAACGGATCAATATTGTATCTACAGTAGGTCACTATGAGAAAATTAAGTACTTCACTATAACGACCCATTAGTCACCTGTAGCCTTTGTTAATTTACCTGTGACATTACATCGACCGGTCCTCCTGATAAAGTGGTATAAAGTTCGCTATGTAGGTGGCACTAGACATGTGGCAATTAATCATGAAGTCGCTAGTGCGTTTCTAGATGGGATTCTTTGTATACAGTAAATGGTTGTAGTACTTTACCAATATGCTATTAAAACAGCTATTAAAACACCCATTAAAACACCAAAATGCCATTAAAACACCCATTAAAACACCCATTAAAACACCAAAATGCCATTAAAACACCAAAATGCCATTAAAACACCAACATGCCATTAAAACACCCATTAAAACACCAAAATGCCATTAAAACACCCATTAAAACACCAAAATGCCATTAAAACACCCATTAATACACTAAGATGCCATTAAAATACCAAGATGCCATTAAAACACCAACATGCCATTAAAACACCCTTGTTATTTCCACTAAACTTGTAGTGCCCTGATAGTTTAGCCAAAGTTATTTTAGAACTACGGTGGAATTTAGTATCCCAGCCTATTTAGCTGGCAATATATATAGTGTGAATTAGTGCGGTGCCTAACGACATTTGTTAACCACATAACCTAAATGAGCTGCAACATTGTGGAAAGCTTATTTTACATTAGAGCATTAAGGGGAGGCAGACCGTTTTTCTGGACCCCCTTCTCCCTAATGTTTAGCCCCACTAGTTTTGAGATTATAAGATGTTCGGCCCGTTAGTTTGGCGATTTTAAAACCTTTCGCCCCATTTTGTTGTCAATTTTAAGACCTTTCGTGCCATTTAGGTGTCAATTATTTCCTGGCGAGCGATAGCGAGCCTGCAATTTTAAGAGGAACCGGCCTTCGGCCGGGAAATTTTTCTACCGAAAAATTTACAAATTTATCTTGAAGGAGGGGTCTAGGGGGTGTTTTTCTAAGCTTGATGGAGGTCTAGGGAAGAAACTAAAAAAATAAAAAATGATAATAATGATTATCAAAGCAACACACTGATGAGTAATAATAGCAATACAACACACTGATGAGTAATAATAGCAATACAACACACTGACGAGTAATAATAGCAATACAACACACTGACGAGTAATAATAGCAATACAACACACTGACGAGTAATAATAGCAATACAACACACTGACGAGTAATAATAGCAATACATCACACTGACGAGTAATAATAGCAATACAACACACTGATGAGTAATAATAGCAATACAACACACTGATGAGTAATAATAGCAATACAACACACTGACGAGTAATAATAGCAATACAACACACTGATGAGTAATAATAGCAATACATCACACTGACGAGTAATTATGCAGTTATGTTGATTGCTGTTAATTGATGTTCTTCTCTGCAGTAATTATCACAGAGAGAGAGAGAGAGAGAGAGAGAGAAAGAGAGAGAGACTAATATAAAGTATACAAGGCTGACTAGGGAGAAAGAGAGAGAGAAATAGAGATTTTACATAGGTGTACAGTTGGTCAAAGTTCCAGCTGACCCACCCTCGCTCTGGGGCTCGCAGAATGATCTGGCAATACTGGTGTAGGAAGGAGGTGTGTCTTACAAAGATTGGGATTGGTAGATCTGATTTCGGCTATATCATTGTTAGAACATAATTATACTAAACAAGGGAAAGTAAGCCTATCTCAAAGAAAACATGTATACATCGCTATGTATGATTCCGAACATTCACCCAAAGTTCGTAGATTTGCTTAAATATTCAAGTTATTATATCCACTGATTGGCAACGCATATAAAACCTGCTGGCTGCCACAACATACTTTACTCGATTTTATAAGAATACATATTTCCGTTTTATTAGTGGCTGCTTAATGAAGGAGCATTTAGTCTTCATAACATGAACATTACATAGTCTAATTTGCAGTAATATAATGTACAGGACAGACGCAGGTAACACATTAATGACAAGTGGTATCCCTGCACCACTACACCAGTATTGCCAACTAATTCTGCGAGCCCCAGAGCGAGGGTGGGTCAGCTGGAACTTTGACCAACTGTACATATATACTCTGGCCACACAGACCTTACGATTCAAACGAGGTACAAAGTACAAAGGAGTACAAAGGAAATCAAGCAATAACAGATCTAGTGACCCTTCTAGGTTGCTTGTCCTCCAAAACACTGAGGATCAAGTGTCCAAACAGTGGTTTAGAGTGGGTAAGGGAACATTGGAAAGGGAAATACTGCCCTGGAACTAATGTCCGTGGCAGGATTAGGAAGTTAGTAGGGGACAGATGGGTTAGTAACTGAGGGGGGGATAAAATAAAGTTATTCATTTACAAACGCAGTCAGTCGCGGGTTTGATGCGAGATATTTGTCTAGGCGGAGTTTAAATGAATCAATGGTGATGCAGTCTATAACGTTTCGGGGAAGCCCATTCCACAAGTTGACAACTCGATTGAAGAAGAAATTCTTAGATTCGTGTGAGTTAAAAGATTTACCAATAATTTTGCAACCGTGTCCCCGCGTGTAATTAGATTGGTCGATAGTGAAGTACTTACTACAGTTCATATTGTCGATGCCTTTGATGATTTTGAACACTTGAATTAAGTCACCTCTTAATCTGCGCTGGGTTAAAGGAAATAGATTTAATTCTCTAAGACGCTCTTCGTATGGTTTGTTCTTTAGGCTAGGTATCATTTTGGTAACTCTACGTTGAACTCGTTCTAGCTTGTTTATATCTTTTTGGTAATAAGGGCACCAGGATTGAACGCAGTATTCCAGAAGAGGGCGGACTAATGAATTGTAAAGGGTTAGGATAACTTCTTTGGATTTATGCTCAAATGACCTGCCTATAAAGCCAATTATTTTGTTTGCCTTCTTAACAACTTCTGAACATTGTTGACTCGGTTTTAGGTTACTCGATATTGTTACTCCCAGATCGGTTTCTCTGTTTACATTCTTAAGCTGAGTGCCATTCATCGAATAGTTTGCTTTCTCATTTAGGTATCCGATATGTAGTACTTTACATTTATCCGCATTGAAACTCATTTGCCAAATTTGGGCCCAACATGACAATTTATCTAGATTGTGTTGCATATCGTCAACTTGTTCTTTTGAGAGTACGCTATTTGCAATTTTTGTATCGTCAGCAAATTTTGAGATTGTACAGGTGAGACCCTCATCTATGTCGTTGATGTAAATTAGAAAGAGAATTGGTCCTAGTACCGATCCCTGGGGTACCCCGCTACTTACATTGGTCCATTTTGATGCCTTACCGTTTATGACTACTCTTTGCTTTCTGTCGCTGAGCCAATTTTCTATCCATTTCAACACACCGTCTTGTATTCCATGCGCTTTTAGTTTTAGCAGTAAACGTTTGTGGGGAACTTTGTCAAAGGCCTTTTGAAAATCAAGGTATATAATATCTACAGCTTTACTCTCATCGTAGAGGTTGAGGATATCGTGGAAGAAGTCTAAGAGGTTTGTTAAACAGGAACGTTTTTACGAAAAGCCGTGTTGAGTATCTTTAAGTATGTTATTTTCCTCTAAGTGATTTACGAGTCTGTCTCGTATGACCGTTTCTAGCATTTTACATACAACTGAGGTTAAGCTAATTGGACGATAGTTACTGGGTAGGGATTTGCTGCCTTTTTTGAATATCGGTGTTACGTTGGCTAGCTTCCACTGATCGGGCATAGTTCCAGACTGCAAGGATTTATTGAATAGTAATGTCAGTGGTTTAGAGAGCTCATCCTTAGCTTCCTTTAGAACTCTAGGCGAGATTGTATCAGGTCCAGGCGTTTTATTTACCTTGAGTTTATCTAAACAATTCAATACTTCTCTCTCTGTAACGGTGATATTGCTTAGAACATCTGAATTATCAATCTGAATCGGCGATGGTGTAGGGATATCACTGAGGTCTTCTGTTGTAAAAACTGATGCAAAGAAGGTATTGAGGGCATTACTCATTTGTTCTTCGTCTTTGGTGTATTCTCCATTTCATCGACTAACGGTCCAACAGTTGAAGTAACGACTTTTTCTTTCTGATATAACTATAGAATTCTTTCGGGTTTGTTTTACTTTGATTCGCAATATGTAACTCTAAGGTCTTTTTACTTTGCTTAATTAACTTTTTGGCTTTGCGTCGTAGCTCTACAAATTTCAGCCGTTCTTCGTCATTTTGTGAGGATTTTAATCTATCATTAGCAAATTTTTTAGCAAGCAGGCAGTTTGAAATATCTTTATTCCACCATTTGGGCTTATTATTATGGCCTGGACGCCGAGTTTTTGATGGTATGCAGTCTTGCACTGCTTTTAGGTAAGTGGCTTCGAATAACTTCCAAGATGTATTTATGTCGTTATTGTGAATTAAAAAGCTCCAGTCAGTTTCTTTAAACATAGCTCTAAGTTTATGGAAGTTTGCTTTCTGGAAATTAGGGACTTTTTCGATGCTACTATTTGGTTCGTTACTAGTAAACTTTAAAGTGAAAGTTATCGTACGATGGTCGCTGTTACTGAATTCATCACCAACATTCAAATTCTCTATTAATTCTTCTTTTGTTGCAAGTACAATGTCAAGAACGTTATTACCACGGGTCGGCGTTCCAACAAATTGATAGGTGGTCAGGACTTAATTCTAGTAGGGGTGGCATATTCGATAGAATAGGAAAGTTGAAGGAAAGGATAGAAAACAAGAAGACATTATATTTCATTAACCCTTTGAGTACCAGCGACGTGTGTTATATTGTATTCTAGCTATAATTTATACGATATTATGCAGCTTAGGAAGGATCTGTGGTAGTAAAAAAAGGGTTAGGTGTGATAGTTCGAAGCCTGTTAATTGCTGGAGGCCCTTTTTAGCTGAATAAAATAGTCAAATAGTTGCCAGAGTAATATAAACAAGTACGCCACCTGTAATGAAAGGATTAATAAAGCGATTTGGACAAACGAAACATCATACGCAATAAACACATTTATACCAATCAGTAACGATAATTACAAATACAAGATTTTTCATAGTCAGCCCGTGTACACTTGACACTAGTCTCTCTCTCTCTCTCTCTCTCTCTCTCTCTCTCACACACACACACACACACACACACACACACACACACACACACCACACACACACTCACACAACACACACACACAACACACACACACACACACACACACACACACACACACACACACACACACACACACACACACACACACACACACACACACACACACACAGTGAACCAATATACACCTGAAGCTTCACGTCACGGGGCCAGGTGATACTCTATAACACGCTCTAAGAATAGCCCATTTTTTATGTGCTCTATATTGCCCACTCCGTCAAGGCTTGTCTGTTAACCCTTTGACGAATAAAGCCGGTATCACACGAGAGATTTTATAGCCAACATTCGGTGATCAACATTTTTCTGGCAACATTTCTGAAGTATTTTGCACTGGTATCGGACACTAGACTGATGATAGATGAATTTAGGTAGCAGAGAAATATTAAATGTTTGCCTCATAAGCTGCCAGACCAGTGTTGAGGGTAAATGTTGAGGGTAAAAGCGCTTGTGTGATACCGGCTTAAGGGATTCAGTCTTTCATTAACCCTTTCTGTTCCTTTTTGTTGCATACTCTATTTCTACGTCATATTAATGCCAAGGTTTCATAATTATCAATATACTTCGCTACAAAATCGTCATAACAGCTGAATAGTCAAGTTGGAGACATGGCAGTTTACCGCCAGCTGGAAAAAAAAACATAGATTATAGATTACTTAAGGGATGGTTCACTTTTTGGGCGATTTTTTGCATGTATTCATTATTT
>CM064546.1:1463530-1484589 GCA_032716605.1 Paralithodes platypus | reverse complement strand
CCCAACCCACCCTTTTCAAGATACATTTGTAC
The DNA here is from genome assembly GCA_032716605.1 of Paralithodes platypus. Classification (NCBI taxonomy): domain Eukaryota; kingdom Metazoa; phylum Arthropoda; class Malacostraca; order Decapoda; family Lithodidae; genus Paralithodes; species Paralithodes platypus. The sequence continues at coordinate 1,484,557 of CM064546.1, read as the reverse complement.
ATTTTTCCGGTAGAAAAATATCCAGGACACGAAGGTTGGTTCCTTCTAAAATTACAGGCTCGCTGGCCTGCTCGCCAAGGAAAAAAATAGACGCCTAAATTGCACGAACTTTCTTAATATTGACAAATAAAATGGGGTGATATGGTCTCAAAAATCCGCCAAACTACTGGAAACGAACATCTTAAAATCCTTAATATTGACAAATAAATGAGGTGAATATGTCCTCAAAATCAGGCAAACGGAACGAATATCTTAACAGCTCAAAACTAATATGCTAAACATGAGGGAGAAGGGGATCCGGAAAAAGCGACTACCGCCCCTTAAGCCAAGTGAAATCTAATGTCATGTTCAGCAGAAAACGGGAGACATTTAGTGGTTTTGGCGGGACAAACGCGCGACATTTGGCCGTCTTGGGCTGGGTACCCCGGAGGAGGCAATCAAATACACCATTCCCACATTAAACTTTTGAGGATCATCATAATTATTTTCACTATCCCCAATTAACATTCTGATAATTGACTTTACGTGTTATAATATTTTAGTTGATTTTTTAAAGCTGGCGTGTTTCTGTTATCGAATACACATGTCCCGGCGTGAAGGACTAGACAACTCTCCTCAGCGTTGATTCCCAGAGTAGGGCGACACTTGGAAAAAGACGCCGTCGCCTCTTCCCGTGAGGGTTATTTTTGCATGTTGTGCGCGATATTCGGGTGCCGAAAGTGCGGGAAGAGGCTAGCGGTGGTGTTTGATGAATAGAGGACAGGCTGAGAGGAGAATCAGGAAGGAAAATAGAGCTGAAATGAGGTGAGATATTTGTGATAAAGTAACCCTTTCAGAATGCGATGATGAAATCTTTCATAATGTTCTGGCTATTATTAGACAATTGTGTGCACTTTAGGACAGACCACTCATCCTTCCCTTATCCTTCCACCCTCATCCTTCCCTTCCTTCCACCCTCATCCTTCCCTTCCTTCCACCCTCATCCTTCCGTTATCCTTCCACCCTCATCCTTCCCTTTCCTTCCACCGCTCATCCTTCCTTATCCTCCACCCGTCATCCTTCCCTGCTTCCAACCCTATCCTTACCCTTCCTTCCACCCTATCCGTTCCCTTCCTCCACCCTCATCCTTCCCTTTGCCGTCCACCCTCATCCTTGCCGTATCCTTCCAACCCTCCTTCCTTCCCTTCCTGCCACCTCATCCTTCCCTTCCACCTTCCACCCTCTCCTTCCGTTTCCTGCCACCCTCATCCTTCCCTTCCTTCCACCCTTACCTTCCCTGTCCTTCCACCCTTATCTTCCCTCCTTCCCCCTCATCCTTCCCTTCCTTCACCCCATCCTCCGTTATCCTTTCGCACCACCCTCATCCTTCCCTTCCTCCACCCTTATCCTTCCCCTTCCTTCCATCACCTCATCCTTCCCTCTTCCGCCTCATCCTTACCCTTCGCTTCCACCCTCATCTTTCCCTTCCTTGCCAACCCTCATACCTTCCCTTCCTTTCCAACCCTCATCCTTCCCTTCCTTCCACCCTCAATCCTCCTTCCCTTAAACCTTCCCCCTCATCCTCCCTTCCTTCCAATCCCTCATCCTTCCTTCCTTCCACCCCCATGCCTTCCCTTCTTGCCACCCTCATCCATCCCTGTCCTTCCACCCCACCTTCCTTCCTTCCACCCTCATCATCCCTTTCCTTCCCCCTCATCCTTCCCGGTCTCCTTCCACCCTCATCCTTCCCTTCCTTCCACCCTCATCCATCCCTTCCTTCCACCCTCATCAATCCCTTCCTTCCACCCTCATCCATCCCTTCCTTCCACCCTCATCCTTCCACCCTCATCCTTCCCTTCCTTCCACCCTCATCCTTCCCTTCCTTCCACCCTCATCCTTCCCTTCCTTCCACCCTCATCCTTCCCCTCTAGGGAAAGATAGAAAAGGAGAGAAAGATAAAAAAAAAACGGTGACCCCCCTTAAACATATCAAACCCGTCACGCTTCCAACAGTGTACACATTAGCGCCGGGTTTGTTTATTTACTGGAGGGCTGCTGCGAGCGAGATGGGTTACAGTTCCGGGACAAAGTTGTTATCAATGGAACGTTGTCATAATATTGGTCTTTAAGGCGAGACTGGCCGCTTGTTTGGTCTATTCATTAATTTATTCATATATTTTTTTAGTTTCCTCCCTAGACCTCCATCAAGCTTAGAAAAACACCCCCTAGACCCCCCTTTAAGATGAATTTGTACATTTTTCGGTAGAAAAATTTCCCGGCCTTTCGGCCGGTTCCTCTTAAAATTGCAGGCTCGCTATCGCTCGCCAGGAAATAATCGACACCTAAATGACACAAAAAGTCTTAATATTGACACAGAAATGAGGAGAAATTTCTTAAAATCGCCAAACTAATGGGCCGAACGTCATAAAATCTGAAAACTAATGGGGCTAAACATGAGGAAGAAAGGGGACCAGAAAACTATACCCATCTCCCTTAATCATAGTAATAGAGTTTGGGCGGCAGGGACTCCAACAGTTAATTATCGTGATAGGGAGTTTGTGTGTGTGTTCTTTACATATTGATTATTCTGTGATGAGTAAAGTCGGTTGGTGGGGGTAACATAATTATAATACATAGTGGGGAATGGCAGGGATGAGGTGTATAGGAGAATCGTCATCATCACCATCATTATCATCGTTATCACCACCACCACCATCGTTATCACCACCACCATCATCATCATCACCTTCATCATCACCATCATCACCATCATCATTATCACCACCACCATCATCATCACCATCATCATTATCACCACCACCACCACCACCATCATCATCATCGTCATCATCATAATACTGTTAGTCAATTGCAGGACAAAGGTTTTTCCCAAACCTTTCCACTCTAACTGAATTATATGTTTAACTTTCCCATCCCACCCCTGCAAACTTTTGGATCTCATCCTGCCTTCTTATTCGCTGTCACACGAGCGCTTTTTCCGTCGATGAGCAAGTTTTTTCTCGTATTATTACGGGACATTTTCGCACTGGTATCGGTAACTAAACTGAAGGTAGATTATGTTAGGCGGCTGAATTCTGATAAGTGAATTTTTTTAAGCTTCCAGATCATAATTGCCTATAAAAATTGCTCGAAAAAGGGCTCGTATGACTCCGGCTTTATTCTCTGTCTGCCTCGGTTTCTGGTTCGATCACTTGGTTCCCACTCTGTTACCCTCAGCGTCCTTCTATTAAATATCTATCTATCTATCTATCTATCTATCGATCTATCTATCCATTGCCGGACGCCTTATTCCACTTAATGATAATAAGAAGTTTACTTTTTTTCTGTTCATATTATCCAAGTTATGCCTAGTATTAACCTTTCTATTCCTCTTTGAGCACTCATAAGTTTACGTTCTTAAATGGTGTTATACTCCAGGTCTAAATACATGGAAACTCAAGGGTCATGGAGCTGGGCGTGGAGGGGAACTCACTGGAGGTCATGGTACGGTCGCTAATAAGTCATGTCCCAGCTGGCATTACGTTTGGCTTGCTCTGTGCTGTTTTAATGTCTGTCAGATGTTGAATAGGGTGGGTAAGTAGGGAATTGTTTGTATATTTCACTCGATATGAAGAAATGAAAATATTGCTGATACCAATTATTGGTCAACACATAGTTGGGCCGAGACATCACTTATTTAGCGCGACTCTACATGGGTCTTGTCTAATTCGTATTGCTGGAAGTATCGGGGATGACGGGGGTGTTTCTTTGATATTTATTTACCCAACAAAAAACAATACTATATTTTTACATATTTTTGGAAGCTAATGTGTATGAACAAAACATATATTCACATTTATTTGTACGTTTCATGTATATCAATATTGTAAGAGCGTATGTATATAATTACAGTACCATCAGAGCTAGGTCAAGAAATTAAGTGAAGCTTGGACTCATGATCAAAGGTCATTTTACACCTACACTGCAGTGATATAGCTATATATATAGCTATTGTATATAGAGCTATATATCGATAGCATTAAGGGGTCACCTGCTTTTTATCTTTCTCTCCTTTCTCTCTGTCTCTGCTTGTATCCATACGGCCCCATTCAGCTTACTGTTTTAAAACGTTTATCGCCATGAAGGTGTCGATTTCTTCCTGGCGAGCGATTAGCGAGCTGAGTATCTGAGTATCTCTCTCTCTCTCTCTGTCTCTCTCCTCTCTCTCTCTCTCTCTCACACATACACACACCCATCACCTAGACACACACACACACACACACACACACATAGACACACCACACATATACACCCACACACACATATACACACACACACACACCCACTTGCAGACACTCACTCACTCACTCTCCCTCTCTCACTCTCACTCTCTCTTTCTCTTACTTACTCTCTCGCTCTCTCTCACTCACTCTCTTTCTCTCCAGCGACAGTGTATTGCAGCTGTTCAAACCAATACTTCAGACGGCGTGCACATGAGAGTTCACGATACTTGCAAGCAGTTCACCTAACTTAGTTTTAGTTAGCGGCCATGTTATGTACCAGTTTACAAAGTTTGTATTATGGTCCCCAGGTTCCCTTAACTTGCTTATTATAGCCGGCCATATTGTTAACCTACTGGTGTATTCTGCCTTGACTGTCGGTGTTGTACAGATCTTAACCCATACAGTACCGGTGAAATCCTTTCTATTTTATTATAGCCGCCATATTGTTACCTACTGGTGTATCTGCCTTGACTGTCGGTGTTGTACAGATCTTAACCAATACAGTACCGGTGACATCCTTTCTAGTATATTATAGCCGCCATATTGTTAACCTACTGGTGTATTCTGCCTTGACTGTCGGTGTTGTACAGATCTTAACCCATACAGTACCGGTGACATCCTTTCTAGTATATTATAGCCGCCATATTGTTAACCTACTGGTGTATTCTGCCTTGACTGTCGGTGTTGTACAGCTCTTAACCCATACAGTACCGGTGACATCCTTTCTAGTATATTATAGCTAACCTACTGTGTATTGCCTTGACTGTCGTGTGTACAGATCTTAACCCCTACAGTACCGGTGACATCGTTTCTAGTATATTCTGGTAACTATAAGACTATTTTATTCAACTTGGGAAGGACGTCTACCAATTATATGGCTAAAGACTATCTAAATTTATCAATTTGGCTACCAATTATATTATCCTTCCTAAGCTTCATAAAAGCGTCAAAATGTTGCTGAACTGTGATAATATATATTTTATTAATTTCACCACAACACCAAACACCCCCAATGAAATCAATTAAAGTATATATGTGATCCACCGGGATTCGAACCTGAGTTATCACACACAGATTTTTGCCACCTTAACCAAAACAGACGTCATCAGTACTGCAAGGGTTAATAAACACTCGGGATGTGTGTGTTTTATCGACTGCAACTGCATACACGTACACACACACGCACGAAATGGGGAACCACCGGAAACGAGAGGGAGCTTACCGTCGTAACTCCCACCAAATCTGTATACACTTCTACATTTACAGAAGTCATAAGATATAATAGCAGTTAGCTATAGTCTATTCGCTGTAAGTAGGCGATAAATCATGACCTCTAACCTCTGTAACTCAAAATCATGACCTCTAACCTCTGTAACTCAAAAACGGCTAGAGCAATCGAGCTAATATTTCTACTGTTTGGGAAGAATCAGCCAAGGAATAGATGTGATAATTTACAGCCAATTTGCTCTAGCCCTTATTGAGTTACAGAGGATAGTGGTCATGATTGCTCGCCTACTTACAGCGAATAGACTATACCAACCCATTAAAATCTGTACCGAACCAAAGCGACAGTACAATTCTTCATTATTGGTCGAAAATTGGCTTCCATGGTTCAAAGCTTCACATGGATGCAATTTTAGTATGACTCGCGACCCTATATATTAAATTAGAAAACGGTTGATTGACTTAAAGCCGGTATCACACGAGAGCTTTTATAGTCAACATTCGATGATCAACATTTTTCTGGCAACATTTCTGAACTATTTTGCACTGGTATGGGAAACTAGATCGATGATAGATGAATTTAGGCAACCAAAATATTATATATGTTTAACACATAAGCTGCCAGACCAGTGTTGAGGATAAATGTTGAGTGAAAAAGCGCTCGTGTGATACCGGCTTATTTACACGCAGCAGATTCCTTTTATGCCCAGTACGTATTTATAACTTATACATGAACAGTTAGGTAATATAATATAATTATAGACTTGTCCATCACCAGTTAAAAATAGTTTTAATTATATAAGTTTACAGCTGAACTAAAGCATTGATTATCAAGATTTAAATTATTTTAATCTTGCAGTGTTTGTCTGAAGTGGGTATTGAGTTTATGCATTAACTAAAGGTATGTTTTTATTCTTATTAACGTAATCTATTTCTCCTGTAATGTTGACTCCTATTTAGACTGAAAAATAGATGTGGTGGAAGTTAAATTTGCCATTTCAACTTGTTTTCAAACTATGTTCTTAACTAATAGCCAACACTTCCCATTTATATACTATATAATATATATATATATTGTCCAATATTGCACTGCATAATATACCATTATCTCCTTGTGTGTGTGTGTGTGTGTGTGTGTGTGTGTGTGTGTGTGTGTGTGTGTGTGTGTGTGTGTGTGTGTGGCAGCATCAAACATTCCCTTATTAAATTACTAATTGCAACACTTTAATATTCTTCCAGTTCTCGTTGCTTTGACGTATGATATTTACCAAGGAAGATTTATCCTGATGATGCGTTTTATTTACAAGCCTGGAACGAAACTTTGTGAATGAATAATGTAAATAGCTCTGCTAAATTGCATCTGTGGAAGGGCAAAGCAATTTGTTGCAAAATTATACGGTGTGAAAATGCGATGAAAGTGAAATATGAAAATCGAGAGTTTAAGAGGGGAAGGGTTTATTTATTGGTTGATTGGTTGGAATTTCGGTGTGATTATCCTAGGTTCGAGTCCTTGGAGTACCACATGTATTTGTTTACTTCTAAACTCAAGTAATTAAATCAACAAATACATGTGGCACTCCAAGGACTCGAACCTAGGATACTCACACCGAAATTCCAACTAATCAACCAATAAATAAACCCTTCCCCTCTTAAACTTTCGATTTTCAACTCAAGTAATGAAATCAAGTTGGTTGGTGCCAAAATATAAATATATACAGTAATTATGTATTATATTATTAGTTTCCTCCATAGACCTCCATCAAGCGTAACAAACATAGACCTCCATCAAGCGTAACAAACATAGACCTCCATCAAGCGTAACAAACATAGACCTCCATCAAGCGTAACAAACATAGACCTCCATCAAGCGTAACAAACATAGACCTCCATCAAGCGTACAAACATAGACCTCCATCAAGCGTAACAAACATAGACCTCCATCAAGCGTAACAAACATAGACCTCCATCAAGCGTAACAAACATAGACCTCCATCAAGCGTAACAAACATAGACCTCCATCAAGCGTAACAAACATAGACCTCCATCAAGCGTAACAAACATAGACCTCCATCAAGCGTAACGAACATCCCAAGATCTCCCTTCTAGATAAATTTGTAAATTTGTCGGTAGAAAAATTTCCTGCCGGTTTCTCCTATAATTTACAGGCTTGCTATCGCTTGCCAGGGAACGCATCGACACCTAAATGACAATGAAATGGGGTGATATATTATAAATTCGCCAAACTAATGGGCTGAACATCTTAAAGTCTGAACACTAATGGGGCTAAACATGAGGGAGAAGGGGGGGGGGGGGGGCATCAAACTAACCATCCCCAATAAAACCAATTCCGTAACCGGTGTTGCGAGAAATACGTCACACACACACACACACACACACAGCTGCTGCACACACACATGCACACACACACACAGCTGCTGCACACACACTCATACAGCTGTTCACATACATACACACACACAGCTGCAATCACTCAAATACACACACACACAGCTGCACACACACACACACACACACACACACACATAACTGGACACGCACACACACCACACACACACACACACACACACACACACACACACACACACACACACACACACATATATAACTGGACACGCACACACACGCACACACACACATTTCTCTATCTATTATAGTCCTAATTGTTGATGTGTTGGGGAAGGGGTCTTGTAGTTGGTTGTAAGCTGTTTTATTGGCCCATAATTCCTACTTTAGTCCAACCACATAGGATGTACGAGAGAGAGAGAGAGAGAGAGAGAGAGAGAGAGAGAGAGAGAGAGAGAGAGAGCGAGAGAGAGAGAGAGAGAGAATGAGAGAAGATAAGAGAGAGGAGAGATGAGGAGAGAAGAGAGGAGGAGAGAGAAGAAGTGAGACTGAGAGGAGGGAGAGAGAGAGAGAGAGAGAGAGAGAGAGAGAGAGAGAGAGAGAGAGAGAGACCAAAAATATCCACTACTACTGTATACAAGTATATATATATATATACGTATGTACACACACACGCGCGCGCGCTCTCTCTCTCTCTCTCTCTCGTTCCCCAGTCTTATTCAGTAGCCTCTTGGCAATAGAGTTATCTCTCATGAATGTGTGCATGTGGGTGAATGATTGAGAGAGAGAGAGAGAGAGAGAGAGAGAGACCAAAAATATCCACTACTACTGTATACAAGTATATATATATATACGTATGTGTGTGTGTGTGTGTGTGTGTGTGTGTGTGTGTGTGTTGCCCTTTTTGTTAGCCTATACTTCGTTATTTTATAAGTGTTCCGTATTTTTGTTGCGAGTGCCTTGGCCTGTTGTTGTTGTTGTTGTTGTTGCGGCTGTTTATAAAGTTGCCGTCAATGTTTCTGGTGAAGTTATAGGCTCGTTGTTTATGTGTGAAGGTTGTTGCTACCACTATAGTTGTTTATGTGTGAAGGTTGTTGCTACCACTATAGTTGTTTATGTGTGAAGGTTGTTGCTACCACTATAGTTGTTTATGTGTGAAGGTTGTTGCTACCACTATAGTTGTTTATGTGTGAAGGTTGTTGCTACCACTATAGTTGTTTATGTGTGAAGGTTGTTGCTACCACTATAGTTGTTTATGTGTGAAGGTTGTTGCTACCACTATAGTGTTTATGTGTGAAGGTTGTTGCTACCACTATAGTTGTTTATGTGTGAAGGTTGTTGCTACCACTATAGTTGTTTATGTGTGAAGGTTGTTGCTACCACTATAGTTGTTTATGTGTGAAGGTTGTTGCTACCACTATAGTTGTTTTTTCCCAGCTCATGGTAAATTGAATCCCTTAGCATCTGACTTCTTGACTCATAATGGAATAATAGAATAATGTTATGTCTCTGCATCATATTATTGCCAAGTTTTCATAATTAGCAACATATCCCGCTACAAAATCTTGGTAATAGCCGAGTGATCAGGGTAGCGAGATAGCAATTTACCATCAGCTGGGAACAAACAGACTTATAGTACTGTTATTGGTCTTGGTCTTACTCTTGGTATTATTTTGGTGTTTATGACTTGTTTTTGAGTAGTGTTGTTGTTCAGCCGCTGTCACACGAGCGCTTTTTCCGTCAATATTCCGTGAGCAAGTTTTTTCTCGTGTAATTTCGGGACATTTTCGCACTGGTATCGGTAACTAGACTGAAGGTAGATTATGTTAGGCGGCTGAATTCTGATAAAGTGTAATTTTTGAAGCTTCCAGACCACAATTGCCCGTAAAAATTGCTCGAAAAATGGCTCGTGTGACTCCGGCTTAAGATACGTTTTGATACACTATTATTTTTGTTTATGGGTTGCTTTTTAGTATTGTTATTGTTACGTACGTGTTATGTTATAGTGTTTGTTAACCCTTTGAGTACCAGCGACGTGTGATATGTTTTATTCTAGCTATATTTACAAGATATTATGCAGCTAAGGAAGGACCTGTGGTAGTTAAAAGAGTTGGTTGAAGTCTTATTATTGCTAGAGGTCCTTCCTAAACTGAATAACATCGTCTTGTAGTTGGCAGAATGTGACCAAAAGGATGTCCCTGGTACTGAATGGGTTAAGATCACTTGTGTTATCATAATTTGATTGTCACACTTGTTATTGTCATGTTGCTTGGTTGCTATTGTTTTATGTGTAACAATGATTGTTTATATGTTATTATCGGCACCAGTATTTTGTTAGATAGGCTATGTGTGAGTTTGTGAATATGTGACTGCCCCTTAACATGTAACAACCAGAGGCGTGACGTAATCAATGTACCTTGACCATCAGAAAAGGTCATGGTGAAATACTTGGGCTGTTAACCGCTTCCTGTTAAGGGAGGGGGGGGGGGGTGTTACATTTGTTTTGTTTTATCTTTCTCTACTTTTCTCTCTTTCCCTGGCTTGTATCCATTCGGCCCCAACTGTTTTAAGAAGTGTATCCCCATCCAGGTGTCGATTTCTTCCTGGCGAGCGATAGCGATCCAGCATTGTATGGAGATATCCAGCTTCGCCGGAGATTATTTTTTATCGAAAAATTTACAAATTCAGCTTGCTGTCAAAAAAAATAAAAATAAAAAAAATATATATATATACTGTATATATATATGCTGGCTCGCTACTGCTCGCCAGGAAAATAAAGTCATGTATACGTTATATAATGATTTTTGTATAACTGTTCTAGTTATCGCTTTAAATATATATATAGTATACATTATATATATATATATTTATATATATATATTATATATATATAAATATATATATATATATATATATATATAACGGTATATATATATATATATATATATATATATATATATATATATATATATATATATATACTGTATATACAGTATATATACCGGTAAATATATGTATATTGTTAATATATATGGATAGTTAAACAACTAATAATATATATTTAATATAAGTAGGTTATTATACTTACCTTATTATATGCATGCGTTCACATACATACACATCCACACACACGACCACACGCACATGAACACAAACATATATAGATACACCTACACGACCACACGCACATGAATACAAACATATATAGATACACCTACACGACCACACGCACATGAATACAACCATATACATCCACACACACGACCACACGCACATGAACACAAACATATATAAATACACCTACACGACCACACGCACATAGATACGAACATATACATCCACACACACGCCCACACGCACATGAACACTAACATAATTGCACACATAACCACACGTACATGAACACAAACATATACATGCACCTACACGACCACACGCACATGAATACAATCATATACATCCACACACACGACCACACGCACATTAAAACGAACATACATCCACACACACGACCACACGCACATGAAAACGAACATACATCCACACACACAACCACACGCACATGAAAACAAACATACATCCACACACACGACCACACACACACACACATGTACACGAACCTACAAAAGAAAAGAGGTGAGATTATAAGAGAGTCAATGAGAGGGCAGGTCTTGCACACCACCCCTCTAGAGTCTAGATTAACTAACAATTATATGCCAGGTTTGTACTGCAGGACCAGACAACCAACCAACCATTGTACTGCAGGACCAGACAACCAACCAACCATTGTACTGCAGGACCAGACAACCAACCAACCATTGTACTGCAGGACCAGACAACCAACCAACCATTGTACTGCAGGACCAGACAACCAACCAACCATTGTACTGCAGGACCAGACAACCAACCAACCATTGTACTGCAGGACCAGACAACCAACCAACCATTGTACTGCAGGACCAGACAACCAACCAACCATTGTACTGCAGGACCAGACAACCAACCAACCATTGTACTGCAGGACCAGACAACCAACCAACCATTGTACTGCAGGACCAGACAACCAACCAACTATTATACTGCAGGACCAGACAACCAACCAACCATTGTACTACAGGACCAGACAACCAACCATTGTACTGCAGGACCAGACAACCAACCAACCATTGTACTGCAGGACCAGACAACCAACCAACCATTGTACTGCAGGACCAGACAACCAACCAACCATTGTACTGCAGGACCAGACAACCAACCAACCATTGTACTGCAGGACCAGACAACCAACCAACCATTGTACTACAGGACCAGACAACCAACCATTGTACTGCAGGACCAGACAACCAACCAACCATTTTACTGCAGGACCAGACAACCAACCAACCATTGTACTACAGGACCAGACAACCAACCAACCATTGTACTGCAGGACCAGACACCCAACCAACCATTGTACTGCAGGACCAGACAACCAACCAACCATTGTACTGCAGGACCAGACAACCAACCAACCATTGTACTACAGGACCAGACAACCAACCATTGTACTGCAGGACCAGACAACCAACCAACCATTTTACTGCAGGACCAGACAACCAACCAACCATTTTACTACAGGACCAGACAACCAACCAACCATTGTACTGGACCAGACAACAACCAACCATTGTACTGCAGGACCAGACAACCAACCAACCATTGTACTGCAGGACCAGACAACCAACCAACCATTTTACTGCAGGACCAGACAACCAACCAACCATTGTACTGCAGGACCAGACAACCAACCAACCATTGTACTGCAGGACCAGACAACCAACCAACCATTGTACTGCAGGACCAGACAACCAACCAACCATTGTACTACAGGACCAGACAACCAACCAACCATTGTACTGCAGGACCAGACAACCAACCAACTATTGTACTGCAGGACCAGACAACCAACCAACCATTTTACTGCAGGACCAGACAACCAACCAACCATTGTACTGCAGGACCAGACAACCAACCAACCATTTTACTGCAGGACCAGACAACCAACCAACCATTTTACTACAGGACCAGACAACCAACCAACCATTGTACTACAGGACCAGACAACCAACCATTGTACTGCAGGACCAGACAACCAACCAACCATTTTACTGCAGGACCAGACAACCAACCAACCATTTTACTGCAGGACCAGACAACCAACCAACCATTGTACTGCAGGACCAGACAACCAACCAACCATTGTACTGCAGGACCAGACAACCAACCAACCATTGTACTGCAGGACCAGACAACCAACCAACCATTGTACTACAGGACCAGACAACCAACCAACCATTGTACTACAGGACCAGACAACCAACCAACCATTGTACTACAGGACCAGACAACCAACCAACCATTGTACTGCAGGACCAGACAACCAACCAACCATTGTACTACAGGACCAGACAACCAACCAACCATTGTACTACAGGACCAGACAACCAACCAACCATTGTACTACAGGACCAGACAACCAACCAACCATTGTACTGCAGGACCAGACAACCAACCAACCATTCAGTCTATACCAAAGTAATTAACCATTAAGGGGGGTGACCTGGTTTTGTTCTGTCCTTTGCTATCTTTCTCTGGCTTGTATCCATTTGGCCCCATTCAGCCTACTGTTTTAAGACGTTTATCCCCATCCAGGTGTCAATTTTTTTACTGGTGAGCGGTAGCGAGCCAGCATATTTTTTATTTTTGTCTGACAGCAGGCTAAATTTTTACATTTTTTGATAGAAAAAATTTCTCCGGCGAAGCCGGATTTCTTCATATAATGCTGGCTCGCTATCGCTCGCCAGGAAGAAATCGACACCTAGATGGGGATAAACGTCTTAAAATAGTTGGCTGAATGGGGCCGAATTGATACAAGCCAGAAAAAGAGAGAAAAGGACAGAAATAACATAAAACAGGTCACCCCCTTAATATAGAAGCAATGAACAGAATGTATCCACACTATATTGCCATGAACCCTGTGTAAAAATAGTGCTCAAACAAAATGCATTAAGTTAAGCGTTAGTAACTCTTGTGTCTAGCTGATTTGGATAACATTGCATTTTAAACCTTATTTTTTGATTAACAATAATTGAACCGGTTTAATTGGTGGGTGATTAGTGTAGACAGGTGTGGCTTGACAAGGATGGATCACTAAATAGACACCAAACAAAGGCAGGATTGGATTTATGTTCTGGATCGATTATGATCCGGATAATAGTTTTCGTGCGAATAAACCTTACGGCATATCATCCACATTTATATTTTTGATTGGTAACCCAGGTTCGAATCCCGGTGGATCACATGCTTTCATTAATTTCATTGGGGGGTGTTTGGTGTTGGAGTAAAATTAATAACAATAGATTCGCTAACTAAGTGTCCAAATGAGATATATAGTTTTTCTTAACCAAGGTCACATTTTATACATTTTGCTAATCATAGGCTTGGTGTTGTGAGCTACTTATCTCCACCAGAGTCATAATCATAGGCTTGGTGTTGTGAGCTACTTATCTCCACCAGAGTCATAATCATAGGCTTGGTGTTGTGAGTTACTTATCTCCACCAGAGTCATAATCATAGGCTTGGTGTTGTGAGCTACTTATCTCCACCAGAGTCATAATCATAGGCTTGGTGTTGTGAGTTACTTATCTCCACCAGAGTCATAATCATAGGCTTGGTGTTGTGAGCTACTTATCTCCACCAGAGTCATAATCATAGGCTTGGTGTTGTGAGTTACTTATCTCCACCAGAGTCATAATCATAGGCTTGGTGTTGTGAGTTACTTATCTCCACCAGAGTCATAATCATAGGCTTGGTGTTGTGAGTTACTTATCTCCACCAGAGTCATAATCATAGGCTTGGTGTTGTGAGCTACTTATCTCCACCAGAGTCATAATCATAGGCTTGGTGTTGTGAGCTACTTATCTCCACCAGAGTCATAATCATAGGCTTGGTGTTGTGAGCTACTTATCTCCACCAGAGTCACAGATCACCTACATCAAGAAACCAAAATCCTCAAAGTCAAAGACCATCTGGACATGAGAGGCACTCAATTCCTGGCAGCAGCCTCCACGAACCAAGACCACCCACTAAACTACATGGCAACACACCCACAGACACCAAGAAATATCAAAACAACACCCAGCACACGGTATCACACACAATTAAATGTCCTCTCTCCCGCCCTGCCCACCCCGAACCAACTTCCAGAAGCACATCCATACTCATATCTCTCACCGATCCATTCACTCACTCACAGACAACACACAGCTGCATGCACGACCTCCCGAAATCCATCCTTCCGAATCCTCCCTTCCTCGCGAGGACAGAGTCCACCTGGCCAGGCTGAGATGCGGACACTATCCAGCTGTCCTGAGCTATCAGAAGAGACTGGATGTCTCCGTTGTCGACGCCTGCCCGGGATGTAACACAGCACCCCATACCATTAAACACATCATAGAAGACTGCATTTCACACAACCACTTACGCCAACAACACAATCTACACTCAATGAGAGCTCTGTGGGAAAGCCCGATCGTGGCCATGGCCTTTCTCAGGGACTCGGGGCTGTTCGGCCAGGCAGCTTAGGGAACAACAACAACAACAACCAGAGTCATCATAATATGTGGGAATACACATCATCGGCGGTTTCGTTGTTTTTCACGAATTTCTCTAAAATAATCGAAAGGATTTAATTACATTCTGTGACTACTTTCATTTGACACGTACAATAAATGTTTGGTAAGATTCTGTGTGACTATACGTCAACTTATGTTGGCCATTATAAAGTCGTTACTGAGCTGCTACCAGGTTATTAAGGGGAGATATCGACTTGAGGGATTTTTTTCTGGACCCCTTTCTCCCTCATGTTTAGCCCCATTGCTTTTGAGATTTTAAGACAGTCGCCCTATTAGTTTGGCGATTTTAAGAACTTTCGCCCCCATTTCCGTCAATTTTAAGACCTTTCGTGCAATTTAGGTGTCGATTTTATCCTGGCGAGCGATAGCGAGCCTGTAATTTAAGAGGAACCGGCTTTCAGCCGGGAAATTTTTCTACCGAAAAATGTACAAATTTATCTTGAAAGGGGCTCAAGGGGGTGTAATCTTAAGCTTGATGGATATCTAGGGACCAAACTAAAAACCTCCCCTTAACAATTGTTAGACTGTTTAGTGATGGTGGTGGCTGGGTGGTTATGGCAGTTAAGTGATAAATACGAAATCATGAGTTGGAATTGCTGTATGTATCTGGGATGCCAGTAATATATATTTTTGTACTTACTTTTAGTCACTTACAATACGTCACGTAAACTGAATAACACGTCTCTCTCTCACACACACACACACACACACACACACGCACACGCACACGCACACACACACACACACACAACATATGAGATACTATTTTCCATCGAATATAACCTATTATGTAAAGTGAGTATTTTTGTTTAATTTGCTGGCCTCTTGATCCGGGCGTCTCAAAGGAAATTTTGAATCTTTACAGGCTATTAAAAAAATGTTGACCGTGAAAAGAGTCCTCCCTGATGTGCCTAGATGGTGTAAATATGTGCGCTAAACTGCAGGTTATATTTCCCTATGAATACACGTGGGGAATAATTTAACCTTTGATCAATAGTGGTGTATCTTCTTGTTGTGCAGTAGATTAATTAATGTCACCCAAACGTCGTAATGATTAGTTTACTGTGTATTGTTGTTGCCTGCCCTCCTCTCTCTCTGTATACTGCATTGTGTGTACTGGTGTGTATACTGCAGTGTGTGTACTGGTGTGTATACTGCAGTGTGTGTACTGGTGTGTATACTGCAGTGTGTGTACTGGTGTGTATACTGCAGTGTGTGTACTGGTGTGTATACTGCAGTGTGTGTACTGGTGTGTATACTGCAGTGTGTGTACTGGTGTGTATACTGCAGTGTGGTGTACTGGTGTGTATACTGCAGTGTGTGTACTGGTGTGTATACTGCAGTGTGTGTGTACTGGTGTGTATACTGCAGTGTGTGTACTGGTGTGTATACTGCAGTGTGTGTACTGGTGTGTATACTGCAGTGTGTGTACTGGTGTGTATACTGCAGTGTGTGTGTACTGGTGTGTATACTGCAGTGTGTGTACTGGTGTGTATACTGCAGTGTGTGTACTGGCGTGTGGACCTGATCATTTCCTGCACGGAGGGAGCAGCCAGTTCGTTAAGGCCAATTTAACCCTCTCACGTTTTTGACGCAAAT
The DNA here is from genome assembly GCA_032716605.1 of Paralithodes platypus. Classification (NCBI taxonomy): domain Eukaryota; kingdom Metazoa; phylum Arthropoda; class Malacostraca; order Decapoda; family Lithodidae; genus Paralithodes; species Paralithodes platypus. The sequence continues at coordinate 1,467,436 of CM064546.1, read as the reverse complement.
TTGAGCCTATTAGGGATACTTTAAAGCCTTTGTTACCATCAGGGGTATTTAGAAACCTTTAGTTTAGTTACTTCAACCTCTGCAGTTGTCTTTGAGTTAGCTGTGGGCAGAACACTAATTTTGAAGAGGTAATTATAAGAGTGAGAGAACTATTTATTATTGCTAATCTGGCAACCTCTGCGTCATAAAAACGTGAAAGGGTTAAGGGGGGATGGGCGTATTTATTTACTGATTTATGTATCTTTATATAATATGTTTTAATTTCTTCTCTAGACCTCCATCAAACTTAAAAACACATCCATTGTATCCCCCTTCTATATATATTTGTATATTTTTCTGTAGAAAGAATGTCCCGGCCGAAGGCCTGTTCTTTCAAAATTACACGTCACTATCGTTCTCCAGAAAAAAAAAAATCGACACCTAAATAGCACGAATGGTCTTAATATTGACAAAGAAATGGGGCAAAAGGTGTTCAAATCGTCAAACTAATGGGCCGAACATCTTAAAATCTCAAAACTTATGGGTCTAAACACGAGGGAGGAAGTGGTGAAGAAAACCGGGCCATCTCCCCTTAAGGTCAATTTAAAGTGGGGTCAAACCAGCGCTCTTTCCGGCATTTTATGCGATCAGCAAATATAATACGGCAACATTTTGGACCTACTGGGCATTGATATCGAGAACTAGACTTGAAGGAAGTGTTTTCCATACAGCCAGAATAGCACAACATTTAATTCATGATCTGTCATACCAAAAATGCCATGAAGATATATTTGGTGTGGTTGAGCCTCTATTATAACGACACACAAAGGGATGACTGGTCGGGGTGCACACCAAAGTACACAAGGGAATTATCTTGTTAACCCTCTCGCTATCCTGTGGACTCGGAGGTTGCCATTTACCATTCAGTAATACAGTTCTCTATCTCATAATTACCTCAACAAAATTAGTTTTCTGCCCACAGCTCACTCAAAGACAACTGCAAAGGTTGAATTAACTAACCTAAAGGTTTATCAACACCCCTGATGCAGGTCACAAAGGCTTTTAATGGAGACTTGACCGTTTGTTTGGTCTATTAATTAATGTATTCATATATTGTTTTAGTTTCCTCGCTAGACCTCCATCAAGCTTAGAAAAACACTCCCTAGACCCCCCTTCAAGATAAATATGTACATTTTTCGGTAGAAAAATTTCCCGGCCGAAGGCCGGTTCCTCTTAAAATTGCAGGCTCGCTTTCGCTCGCCAGGAAATAATTGACACCTAAATGGCACAAAAGGTCTTAAAATTTACAACGAAATGGGGCGAAGGGTGTTAAAGTCGCCAAACTAATGGGCCAAACGTCTTATAATCTCAAAACTAGTGGGGCTAAAAATTAGGGAGAAGGGGGTCCAGAAAACGGTCTGCCTCCCCTTAAGTATCCCAGAAAGGGCGGTAATCGCGTCCTGTGCGTGAAAGGGTTAACTGGCTCTAATGGAGGCCAATTATGAGATGCTCGGCCATTATTCCTAGGAAAGCATAACTCAAGGGAGCATATGATGGGCGGGTCAGATTAGTGTGTGTGTCAGCTTGATATTAGTGGGCGCCATACACAGATTATTTCGCCCGCTGGTCTTTTCGTCCACATTTAACCCCTTCTGTACCGGCGACGTCTCTTGAATTGTTTTCTGGCAACAATGAGACAATTTTATTCAGCTTAGCAAGGACGTATACACATTAACAGGCTGCAGACTATCTCTTGTAATCTTTTTAGCTACCATATATCCTTCCTGAGCTTCATAAAAATCGTATATATTAAGCTGAAATAAAATGTAAAAGACATCACCGGTACTGAAGGGGTTAAACATGTGTTGTATTTATATCGGTTAATGTAGACTTTGGACAGATTTAGCTACTGGTTATCTTTGGTTAGATTTGTCTGGAGTTGGGTTGGCCTTGGTTCGATAAAGTTTGATTGTATTAGGTCAGCTTATGTGGATAGCATGGAAGTAAGAAAGTCATTGTAGTATTTCCATTCATTCATTCTAAGTTGTCACTGGTAATTTATTCACCTATTTGTACGTGTTTACTTTTTTTTTTTTTTTTTTTTTTTTTTTTTTTTCCCAACTACTCCCTCTCGGTCTCTTGGGTCATCAAAGGATCTATGAGTTTTTTATCATATCATTTATGGTTTGTTGTTGTTGTTGTTGTTGTTCCCCAGGCTCTCTGGCCGAACAGCCCCAAGGTCTCGAGCAAGGACAAGGCCATAAACGAGCGCCCCCCACAAAACCCTCCCTGCTTACCACTAACAAAGCCCGGGTGACCGAAGCCACTCCAAGGCAGGGAGCTGAGGAGGGTGCGGAAACGCCCGGGAAACCAAAGCCCCACCCAAGGCCCTGTGCCACTCAGCAATTATGAAGGGAAAGTTGAGGGGCAAGGGAAAAATGTGACACTTTGGCTCCCAATCTTGGCAGTAGGGAGGTCAATCCACGGAAGAGACGCCGTCACTTGAGATCTAGAAGATATATAAGTAAAAGGAACAGTCAGAGTAAGCTATGGGTATGGCAGAGATCGCTCAGCTCTCAATCTGATACACCAGCCCATCACCAAATGACTAGAACCCAATCCTCTCAGCATCAGCTAGGAAAGGCCCTAGAAAGCCACCTTTGGCGGGGGGATAGCTCCCTTATTTCAACTCCTTTCGGGGTTGGGAACCCGCATTTATGGTTTGTTTTTGGCTTTAATTACCCAACATAAATTATCAGCATAAATTAGCATGCGACTCCTTATTAATGCCAAAAAACTGGAAATGTGAAACTCCCGACAGCCTTCACCCCTCAGGCCTGGAAACTTAAGGCTCTCTCTCTCTCTCTCTCTCTCTCTCTCTCTCTCTCTCTCTCTCTCTCTCTCTCTCTCTCTCTCTCTCTCTCTCTCTCTCTCTCTCTCTCTCTCTCTCTCTCTCTCTCTCTCTCTCTCTCTCTCTCTCTCTCCATCTCTCTCTCTCTCTCTCTCTCTCTCTCTCTCTCTCTCTCTCTCTCTCTCTCTCTCTTTCTTTGGCTTGTATCCATTCGGCCCCATTCAGCCTACTGTTTTAAGACGTTTACCCCCAGCCAGGTGTCAATATTTTCCTGGCGAGCGGTAGCGAGCCAGCATATATATAACAACAAATTACAGCAAGCTAAATTGGTAAATTTTTCGACAGAAAAATGTCTCCGGCGAAGCCGGATTTCTTCATACAATGATGGCTCGCTATCGCTCGCCAGGAAGAAATCGACACCTGGATGGGGATAAACGTCTTAAAACAGTTGGCTGAACGGAGCCGAATGGATACAAGCCAGAGAAAGAGAGAAAAAGAGAGGAAGATAAAACAAAAAAAACGGTGACCCCCCTTAAGGAGCTATTCATAAAAGTGTTGTGCGTTGATGATTATTCAGCAGGAGGTGCGCCCCTAAGTCACACTAACCGCCCACCCTGCCTTATTATTCATATACTGCCTCCACCACCTGAGAGACAGAGAGAGAGAGAGAGAGAGAGAGAGAGAGAGAGAGAGAGAGAGAGAGAGAGAGAGAGAGAGAGAGAGAGAGAGACAGAGACAGAGAAGTTTGGCATCAGTTCCCAATTGTCTCATTGTATAGATTGTGTGTATAACTATGTGAATGTAACTATGATGTACTTTGTGACTACACTTTTTTGAATTGAAAACATTGAAATTGAAGGAGAGAGAGAGAGAGAGAGAGAGAGAGAGAGAGAGAGAGAGAGAGACAGACACGAGGAAGGAGGGGGACCAGAAAAATACCTATCTTACCTTATGAGGGTAGTGGTTACTTTGTGGTCTATTATTATATTTATTTATTATTAGTTTAGGAGTAAAGTTGGTTAGTGGAGAGAACATAATAATCACTTTAGTTTACTCCCTAGGCCTCCAGCAAGTGA